>OX442358.1:23725607-23883107 GCA_949357725.1 Hyperoplus immaculatus | reverse complement strand
CTTGAAATTACCTGAGGCAAAGGTCCGGAGACCTTTGCCTGGGGACCATGAAGTTCATAGTCAGAGCTTCAACCTCTGAACAAGGCAGTACTGCACAACCACATAAAAAGAAGGGAGAGAGAGGGGGAATGACATGGTCCCTGCCCGTAGATGTTGCCTTTACATGGCATCTTAAATCCCAACTGTAGGAAATGTGAGAGAAAAGTGAATGATACAGAGGACCCCAGGAAAACATTTCATTTTACTTTTCTGGACAATTTCTTCGATATATCTATCATTGATTGTTTACCTTGGCTACACAAACCTTATACAAACCCTTTTACATTTCTTATCATGGGGGCGACACAAAGATAAACACAATCACTCTTGCGGGCGCTTAAGTGGCTAATCCACACAACCAGCATGTGTGTTGAGCTCTGGGATGAAACTGGAAGAAAGAAACCCTCACAGAAACTGGGGGAATCAAGATTGGAACACAATCTCCTTCAGGATCATAATAAAGTTGGAAGTCCCAGAAACATGAAGTCAAAGTTAAAATGTGACTAACCAGTGTAAATTGGAATAATGAAACACATAAAAAGAAAGATCAATTTAGTTAAAATAGTTTTAACTCATCCAACATAGCCTATCATAAGAGACAGCTACGTTTTAGAAATAAATAAATCCCCCTAAGCGATTGAATCTAGAACACTTTTTGTCAAAATCAGCTAAAATCTACTTTACTCGCCATTCACTACCTGTCCATAACGTATGTACGCTGAAAAAAATGTGGGTGTCTACACACAACCATGGCTCCCCTAACAGAGATCTATAAAGCCTGGCTACGAGCCAGCAGCAGTTTGTGTTTATACTAGTATGCCTTTAAAGAGATCCTTTTATACTACTTTTCTGGTCCTCATTTCTTGTTAAAAACTGCTATAGAGCAACCTGACACGAATCACATCACAAAAAACTATGTAGATTTTCGGGACACTCTTCCTCTTACCCTAGCGAGCACAGCAGTCTCTCTCTACACACTGCTTTGAGCTTCTACGCCCCCCCCCCCCCCCCCCCCTCCCGCTGCAAACCCCACTACGTTGTGATTGGTTACCTTCCTTCCAGCAGCGGGAAATTTTAAGGAAGGTGGGGGCATGCAGCCGGAGCTTGCCTGAGCGGCAGCATTACCATATATGGAAACATGACAGAAACGACCCCAGCGTGACAGACACAACCCGGAAATTTGAACAAGTTCGGCTCGACCGGCTGCCATAGTTTTTAGTGCTCTGCATAGCCACCCCAGACGGTCAGCAGGGAATACGTCGAAATGCATGTTCGTAATTACTTGATACTCTAGTATGGTTAAACATGACTATAAATCATTATAACAACGTTTATAGGTCATAAAAGTCGAAAAGTATCATAGGTCCTCTTTAACGTTGCATTGACTTAGTTATTTTATTTAGTTATTATTTATTTATTTTTGTCTTCAAAATCAGCACTGACTACTTCTAGGGAAACTATGTATCATTTGTGAGAATTAAAACTTCCCAAAAATAAAACCATCATTATTTTTTTTATAAGCCCTGACCTTCAACCTCTTCCATACATAAATCAACATCAGTTTTCCCACTGATATCTCATAACAGCTCTATTGTGATAAATGCCTGTTTTATATCCCGCCTGAGAATAGTGTTTCAGCAGAAATCCATCAAATTATGAATTTCGGATTGTCTATACAGTGCTTTTTCATTAGGGAATTTGGGAGTATTTTTGCCGAAGATTGAGCAATCAACATTAAGGAAAACCTAACAAGGGCACTATTGTATTTTCTAAGTGCGTACTGGGGGTCGATTTGTTATGGCAAGAGCTTAAGGTTTCCCCATGAAGATTGACGTGGAAATTTAACATTTGAATACTTAATATTGAAACAATAATAAGTCAGGTGCTCAAACCCCAGCTTTAACTCCTCAGTATCACTCTGAGTGACAATTCCTTGACCCTAAGCTGCAGATAATTCATTTCTAGTCAACAGAGAGGCACCCTCCCATATTTGATAGTTTACATGCAGCAATATCTGCAGATATGTTACTGATTAATCAAGTGAAGAGGGGAAGTGGGTGCAATGTTGCATTTTGGGGTGGGAACACACTTTCAGTGATTGAGCGGAGAAACATGTGGCGATGTGCAGGAAACGCTCAAGATTATTTGACCATTTTACACTTTTAACACAAGACAATTTACAAGAATGTGTACTGAAAATAATCTCCAAAAAAGCCTATTTGGTGGTTTCAAGACTTGCTTTAATATAGCCTATACAGTATTCCTAAACTGTGTTTGTGCAGGTGTTGTACTTGATAGGACAATGCATGCTCGAAGATCAAGGAAACAACGACCCCGATCATTGTTTTTCCTATTTACTAATACAAACCGATGTCATTTAGGATGGAACAGGAAAGAATATTTAACATGCCATACATACAAATTCCTTCGCAAAGGATTGCAAAAGATTGTACACAAAGCAACTGCTTACTGAGGATGAAGACGGATGTAGATACCAGAAAATGAAGGGAAGTGGTTGGAAGTATTTGGAAAAGCATAAAATGATTACTAACAAACAAGAGGACAATATGTGTTGCTGTTATTCTAATATGTATTTCCCAACTCATATGTTACTGCTTTTAATCATCAGAAGACCCAAATCTTGAAAAAAAAGAACAAAAACATGGTGAAATACTGTATTTATTTACTCCCTAAAAACATGATTCATGCAGCAAAGAGTACATTTAATTCTGCATTTGTAACTCAGTGAATTAAGTGATGGACGAAAGGTTTCCCATTATACAGCTGACACCATGTTGGACTGACCCTATGAGCTCCCAGTAGTTGGAGGGTATGACTAACACATGGGCTTCATCGCCTCTAATCTACCAAACAAACCATAAAGCATGCGAGAAGACAAGAGGAAACTATTAGCTGTTTGGTCAGGGAGGCGTTCAGCGCAGTCCGACAGTCTCGTATTTGACTGTGAGCAAACACCTATGATTAAGCGTATGTATATAAACCCATATATATATAGCCTTAAGACTCTTGTTTCTCTTTTCACAAATCCCGATAAGAAGTCGTGAAACATGTTGCAAGTTCCTCACTTAAAGTGTGAAAGCAAAAGGGTTTTGTTGTACCCTCTGTAGGCCCACATTTAGGGTGTTATCCAGAGTGGCTCAGCAGGTGCAAAGATATTTGTCTGATATGGAGGAAAGCCTAATGGGTGTGTCCTTAGAACTCATGCAAAGGAACCTACCTAGGGAGTTAATGAACTGTAACTTAGGGTGGCTCAAGGCTATCGTATTAAAGAATGGCAAGAGTTGGACTAAATGAGTTGATCTGAGACTGTGGCTTTCATTTTTGGTTTATAGACATGTCATCTTTTTCTTATTAGTCCTTGACAACTGATATTATGTTGTTGTGTTTCGAGTGGTGAGGCAGAGTCAAAGAATTTGAAATTGCCGAAACAACTGTGATTGTGACTAAAACAAGACTTCGCCCTTACAGAGCAGCAGCTGAAACTGCTTAGGAATAGTTGGCTCTCTAGGTCATTATGTCATGTATTTCAAGTTAAAATGAAACTTTTATAAAAAAAAAACACAACCATTTAAAAAATAAAACTATTTTGCGCTGATCGGTGAAGCAGTGCCACTTCGCCCTGGTGCTCATCAGCTGTCAACTTCACATGATGATGACAGTGGGGATCAACCTGTTCAGGGGCAAATAAATAAACCACTGACTCCCTTTCTTATAGACTAAACAGACTTTAAGCTAAAGTGAGTAAATTCTGTCGCCCCCATGAATAATTACCACAACACTGTTGGAGCAAACAGTGTTTGTGATTGCTTGAAGCAGTATGTTAACACGATCTAAGAAAATACGTCCAATTAAAATGTTGTATTTCTGTATGTTGACAGACTATAGCCGTATCCCTTTTTCTTCATTCTGCCTGCAAAGCAATCGTTGACTCGGTTGTTTTTTCCAAATGTGGAAACGGTTGCCGATGTGAAAATCACAGAACCAGTTGGAATCCCAGATTTGTGAAAAGTGGCAATCTTGAGGTCTTGAACTCTGATATCTTCCTCCCTCTCTTTGTGTGTACATGTGTCATGGTGCCTCTAAGTAAGGTGCAGAGCACATCGCAGACTAGCAAGCTCCATTTCAGATTGCCTCGGGCCCCACAAGCCAAGCGATACTCCTGTGTTGGAAAACAACCTAATCCAACGAGGATTGCTGTGCCAAACACATTTGCAATTAATCAAATCACAAACTAAGCCTCCAGGTTCCCTGAGGGGTCTGAAGCCCTGATATCTCATTTAACCAGTTAATAATTCATCTTTAGTTGGGGCTAATGTTGAGTTGAGTGAAATGGTAAAATGGACTCCCTTTCGTCTAGCACTTTTAACCAAAGTGGTTTACTATTTGCCTCTAATTCTCCCATTCACACACACATTCACACATAAAGACTGGAGCGAGCCACTATGCCAGGAGCTGGCCTGCCCACAGGGAGGAATATGTGGTTCGGTGTCTGTGTGTGACAAGAAGATCCAGGGATTGAACTACCAACACAACAAAATAGTGGACAAATTGCCTTACCTAAAGAGACGCACTCCGAAAAAGTAATCAGTTCAGATGGTGCTGAGGGTGCCCCTTCAGACTATGGTGGGCAGGCCACTGCTGTTGTGGGCAGCTGTACCAAGTGAATGTTCACGTGAAATTCAAATGCAATTTGGGAATTTTCTTTACCCTCCAGTGCTTGTGTTTGTCCTCACAGCATCTCCCCTATAGCTGTTCACTATGGAGGATCTAAAAGTACAATCCCCTGTAGAGACTCCGTCTCATGTTTGATTTCAAACCTCTAACATTTTGGATAAGGTGAGCGGATCACCTGAGGCAACATTTTTGAAAAAGAACGTAGTGTCTCAGACAAAAAAAAACCCTTCCATTTCTGATATTATCTTTAACTTTGTGATCACATAGTCAGCTGTTGAGCTATCTCCTCAATCTCTGATAAAAACATGTTCTATTCTGAGAATATTGGGAAGAGTTGACTTTGGAGGGAGTTGCATATGTTTGTGTGTGTGTGTGTGTGTGTGTGTGTGTGTGTGTGTGTGTGTGTGTGTGTGTGTGTGTGTGTGTGTGTGTGTCTGTCTGTGTCTATCCGGGCTCCCTGTGGTCATTCTATTGGTCTTCTGAGTGGGTGGTCCGTTCCAAGAGAGGAGCACTGGAAACATTATACCTACATACACACACATACTCATAAGAGGGGAAACTGGGAATCACACCAACGCAGCACAGCGGAGGGTGGAGCAGGCAGGAGCCTTCTTCCAGATGTGTGACATTAATTTAGTTGATCCAAAACATGAACCGGTAGCTCCCACTCACTCATCACCGCAGTGTCTGTGTCTCTGTGTGTGTGTGTGTGTGTGTGTGTGTGTGTGTGAAACATTCATCCTGACTTTTTAATATCCACACACTCTGAAATACACCTGCACGTCCACATGTTCACATGGTGTGTATAACGTGGACAGCTTGAGGCAAGAAGGAATCAAAAGAAGAGCAGAGAAAAGGAGAAAGTTGTTACTGTAGGTGGAGAGGGGAAGAGAGGACTACAGGGAGACAAGGTGGATGATTAAAGAGCAGGTTATGAGAACAGTGTCCACTCTGACCCGCGGAGCAGCGCCCCTGGACTTTTCATACAATGCTTTCCACCGGGGAGGAGAGGGGGATATGGTGCAGGGAAAGACAAAGAGAGAGAGAGGGAAAAATGAAATGAAATAAGAAAAGCGGAGGAGGAGAACAGGAGAGATGTAGGAGGACGGAAGTGGCTGATTGGGTCTCCCCGGAGATTCTTTTGTTTAGATTGTTCTGCATTTCACTGCTTTCACTCCAGCCCCCTCTCCACCTCCCTCTCTTTTCTGACATCTGAGGTAGATTACAACAGAGACTCTGGGTCACATTTATGACTTAAATCAGGAACATATGGTGTGTGTGCGCGTGTGTGTATATGTGTGTGTGCGCAAGTCCATTTCTTTGCAGTGGGATTCCCCTACGGTCCCAGAGTGGTGGTCAGATTTATTTTCTTGTCCATTGTCTCTCGCCGGAACTTCAAAGGCCTATTGTTTGTTGATCAGCAAGGGTGCTGCAGGTTACTTGCAGGTCCCGGACCGAGAGCGCTCTGCCTCTCCCCAACATCTCTCCTTCTAATCTCCTCTCGCTGAAAAAAACTAAACCATTAAGTGTGTCCAACACAATCCCAGGCTCGGCAGATCAGCACTATACCGCAGAAAACACGTTTCGATATTAAAGAGATTTAGCTTGGTTATGCCTCATTTGTTTCATTTAGGCCCTGATAAAGCTTGTTTTAATATCCCCCCCCCACACACACACACTTCTTATTTCATCACAGCATGACTTACTCAAAACACTGCTTTCATTTGAACCTCACGGACAAAAAAACAAAATGTATCGCACACTTGGATACTACTGGCACACCTAAGACCTGAAATTGACGTACTGTCAGCAGTTTTAAAGAAGGAAATCTTCCAATCAATTTCAGCACAAGAGCACATCTGTAAAAGTGTCAGTTGACTTTATTAGGATCGGCTTCACTCAGTTGAAGAAAAAAACAACTTTAGTCTTTGGAACGTTTACCTAGGAAGAAAACAAATCTACAAAATAAGTTGTTGGAAGGACAATATATAAAACAATGCAACAAGAAAAAAAGGCTCAAATATTTTTTGGATGCAGGGCATTTTTCCTCTTTTTGCCCTTTTGTTTACAAAATAATAACAAAAGAGAAAATAAAACTAAAAAAAACATCAAGTTATTTACAGTGCATATATTTACATTAAGGCATTTTTTGCTGGGGAGAAAGACGGTTGATATGATACAACCCCCAATTCTACACAATCAAATAAATAGTCAGATTTACCATGATACATTACAGTGCTATATTATCTTTATGCTACCTGCAGTGAATGAACAAATACAGTTATAGGCGCAGGCTAAATCACACCATCAACATGGACATTCAAGTGTATATAAAAGGATAGGGTTCACATTTTCTTTTTCTTCAAGTCAGTCTTCAATGCTCTCAAGTTTTTCGGTGGATCTTCCTTTTGTTCATACTGGGTTACAAAAATGATTACAATGCAAACAGTGGGATGAAGGAAACCCTTTTCTGTGGAAAATAGACAAAGAAATTATGAATTATGAAGTTTAAACAAAGCTAACAATACAATCTAAGGAGTATTTCCTTTTTTTTGTAGGAAATTCCTGTCTGTTGATTGTGTCCCCCTTCACTTGCATTGAACATGTTTGTAGCAGGTATCTCTTTTATAGCCATTATGGACAAGAGGAACATTTGCAGCGACCAGCAACACTCGAGACAAATGTGAACCCATTCTTTTGACACAACACATGTCCGTGTTTGGGTTGACTGATAGAGCCGAGATGTGAGTTAGTTGTGTACAGAGTCCGAGAGTGAGAACCCCCTCAGAGAAAAGGACTGACAGCCGTTTTTAATTGAACAAAAAAAAAAATACACATTATGTCAGGAGGTCAGTGAAGTGGCCTGAGCTTAACTGCTAATTACAATGAATGTTGGGTAATCTTGACATTTCTTTCTCCAAGCCGAGTCTGGAGATCCAATAGATTAAGAGATAAAAACAGCACCATGTGTGTTTTAAAAATGACTGTCTACATTGGTCTGCTACCAGTGAACAAAAAAACACACAAACCACAGAAGGAGGCACTTAATAAGGTGTTGATGATGAGGAAGAGTCAGATGTACAGTAATTGTATTTTGAAAAAAAGGCTTGTGCATTAAATACAGTCAATTGTGTTTTAACTCAATGAGTTCTAGGACACGTCCAAGGGTTCTGCTGCTGGCAACTCTCGGGTTGGAAATCAGTCGAAAAGGCAACATGAATAATTAATCCGCTAATTGCTGCTCTTTAGCAGCCGCCCACCTCTTTTGTTTCTCAGTGGTCCTAGCATCTCTCTCCTCCCTCTTAAAATCTAAAATCTTTCTTTCTTACACTCCATCTCCACCCCTCCCTCGTTTTTTCCCTCCTGCTCTATCTCGCCTCTCTCTGGAGTATGAATGCTTTAAATGTTTAATATCCGAACATCAATGATTTGTGTGGCGTTCACAGACAATTCAGTCCAGTAATGATAATGGTTGATCCAGTAATGAGTGAGATGAGTGGGCCAAAAGAGGCTCAGGCTTAGATTTACCAATCTAGTGCAAACCAAAGGATTTGGTTAAAAATAAGTAGTAATAATAATAATAATAATAATTTGGATATTCCAGTTATATAAACAAACTAACAAACCAAGGAGTAAACAAAGATTTGGCTTGACTAGATTTGCAAACAACAGCTTCTCCATTATAAAAAAAAAACAAAACAAGACATGAAGGCAGTTCTATGTTAGAACACAAAAGATGTACACGTTTTTGAGTGGTAAGTGCTTTCATTCCAGTCACACAAAAAAAGAGTCCGAATGGACATTTTGAAGCTACCGTTTTCTTTTTTGTTATTCGGCTATTTTTTCTTTCCTACTTTACAAAGTCCGAACTATCCCACTCTCTGCGTTTAGAGGAAACACGTTTGTTAGACTATCGTACCATTTGAGCACATGATGACAGAAGCACCGGGAGGAGCTGCATTGTAGTGTCAGTGGAGGCAGCTCATAACATGGAAGTTGTCGGGGGTAAGATGGAGTGAGTGCTTTACGCATGTAAAGATAGTGCTTGTGTGTGCGTGTGTGTATGTGTGCGCAAACGGCGTTAGTTCTGGTGTCTCTTCATGTGCAGGGCGAGGTGGTCGGACCGGGAGAAGGAGCGCGAGCAGACACTGCACTGGAAGGGCTTGGCCCCCGTGTGCTTCCGGTAGTGACGTGTCAGCTCATCTGAACGGGCGAAGCGCCAGTCACAGCTGTCCCACGTGCACCTGTAAGGCTTCTCACCTGCAGGAAGGGAGACAACAAGGATATATCTTTGAGGAGAGATTTTGTTTACATGCCTCTGGGTGCTCTTTAATCTCACCAGTACAATTTGTTTCTTTTGAAATGTTCCTTTGTATGTTTATTTGCATATGTCATATCTATGTTGCCTATGTTTTTTTGTTGTGTTTACTGTGCAAAAAAAATCAAGAGTTTGAGTGAGTGACGCGTGATGCCCTCAACAGACAAAACCGCAGCGTTTCTTGCCCGATCGCGTGACAGAGCAGAGCTGTGTCAATAATGTGATTAATAAGCAGGCCACTGGTTAGTGGTGACGCTTATTATCATTAAAACAAGACGCCAATTCCCCGGCGTTACATTATTCATACAGGTGGGTGGAGGGACTGGAAAAACAGGCTTTACTGAAAACTCCAGTCGTCTATCAACATATGCAGTCAAAACGCTGTCAAGGGCATTCATCAAGACCAACTCTGCACAGTTTTCCCACGGACGGTTCGTCTGCCTCTGTGCATTTTTCTTTGACGGTGCATTTTGTTTTCCTGTCATCTGTAGCTGCAGCCCCAGAGCACTGTGTAAAAACTAGTGTGACTCGTCTGATTCACCCGTGGCTCCATATCAAGCCTGCCCCACACAAGCCCTGTGATACAAAACCACCAATCCAAGTCCAAAGGCCAAAAGGTGGGCTTAAAGGTTGTTGTTTTTCTACCCAGATTACAATATAGTTTTACACTTCCCTTTCGTGGAAGATCATTTTGTTTTTATTGACTCTTTTTTTTGTGTATTTTTCAAATGAGATGGATGTAATTTGCTTTGTGGAACTTAAATTAAGAAATTACCTTTAAAAAATGTTAACTGACCCAAAGGCAAGATGTGATTATCTCCATGTATTTATTTCAGTCTGGTTAATGCTTAGGAAATATGGCCATTTAGGAAAGAACACTTTTTCTGCCTTTGTTTTGTCTCCCGTTAATTGCCATCTTTTATATCTTTTTTGCCTCTGCTCTTCGTTGTTTTTATCATCTAATTGAAATGAATAATTATCAAAACAGGACAAGAGATAAGTAGACAATGTTTTCACCTTCTTGGCAAATGCTAAATAGTAATTCAACAGTGAGTCTTTACAGAAACAATGTCTCCATTACTTTAAAAAGTCCACAGACTTTGCCATGGACAGTTTTAATTTGAAGTATTTCTATCAGAGAAATAATGAAAATTGTTGACAGTATGTTCTGTGGCTCAGACTTATAAGACAAGCGTTATGGGGGAAAAAAAACAAATAACATTTTGAACGTCATTTTTCAAAGCTCTATGCATCATTAACATAATTTAATTCCCCTCTATTAAATTGAGGTGGAAGCAGAAATCTCAGAAAGGTTTATCACAAAATAATTCAAGCATGCATAACAAGCTCTGCAGAGTGGCTTCAACAATCACAGTAAACCTGTTAGGGGACTCTTTTTTTTAAAACACACAAACAGACACACACACACGCGCGCTAAACTGAAGGAAATGGGGAGACAATGAAAGGCCAAGAAACAAAAAAGAAAGAGTAAACTGGGAGGAGTGTTCAGTTTTTGCAAAGCACACACACACACACACACACACACACACACACACACACACACACACACACACACACACACACACACACACACACACACACACACACACACACACACACACACACAGGGTAATGGATGTTGGTGCAGATTAGAGTGGGAACTCCCACGGGGACCCAAACGCATTAGGAATCATTTTATACAGATTACTGACAGGTAGGCGTGTGTGTGTGTGTGTGTGTGTGTGTGTGTGTGTGTGTGTGTGTGTGTGTGTGTGTGTGCGCGCATGTGTGTGTGTTCAAGCAGCTGAATAAGGGAAGTAGAATGAGTAACGGACAAAGATAGAAAGAAGGGGTTGAAGGTGGGAGGACAACACAAATCGGGGAAGAAGATGATTAGAGGAATGAAAGCCATGAAAAAGGGAAGGGAGGGGACAAAAAACATTACATGGTGTGACAAAAGCAGAGGGGATATGGAAGTTGCTGCTACATCCCTCTTTACATGTGTACGTGTTTTCATCTTGCGGTCTCTTATAACTTGAAGAACCACAGTCAGCCTGCAGCATGAATGACGGCAGGTCTAATTGTCGCATCATGTTCCCAAAACTGAAACGCGAGGCACGCACACAATGGAACAGATCGCAGATCGCGTAGTGGCAAGAGTGAGTTGTGTGTGTGTGTGTGTTTGTGTGTGTGAGTGTCCAGATGAGTGAGGAATGCATGGATATCAACAGAAGCCTTGTTTTGTTAGCTGCAGTGAGGTGGGGCCCCAACACCTAAGTGCGTGTTTGTTGACTTTGTTCCTTCAAAACTAATAGTTCAAATGTAAATGTGAAGGAAGGAGACAGAGTGAAGGAAAGGAAAACAATTAAAAAAGAGAGGAAAGAAAGGAAAAGGAAAAGCGCTGTGATGATTGGGAGTGGAGATATTAGGAACAAGATCATCTAAGATATTTTTGCATTTGCTCGGACAGATCTTGGATGTATTTATATTGGTAAACACGTCCAACCAGTCTCCGAAAAGCATATTAAAGCATTATTTAACGCCAACGTCGGAACGGGCACTGGGGTCTGAGAAGAAAAAAAAAAGAGAGATGGCACCATACGTCTAGCACTCCGAACAACATAGTCTGAGAGTCATCCCCTGGCAGAAGTGTGTCACTTCCACCTGTTTTGATGGAATAGTATATTGGGCAGAGGATGGGAATGGGGTAGGATACATTTACACACACATGCCAGGAACACAACACTCTGCCTAGCAACATGGTGCCAGTGCAGATACCAAAATAAGAGTTGCGTGGGCAGCCTCATTTTTTCAGACCGGCCCCCTGTTTAAAAAGACGCATTCATTAGAGGAATGTCTTACCCGTGTGAGTCCTGAGGTGGGCTTTCAGATGGGACGACTTGGTGTAGACCTTCTTGCAGCCTGATGACAAGACAGGGAAATAAACACAAACCAGAAGGCTTACATTCAAATCCAATTCATTCACCAGTCAGATATGCAGTTGCCCAATGAGCTGAGCCGTGGTATGCTGGAAATGTGAACTAATGGAGAACAGAAGCCGTTTGGATTGAGATTATGTAGTAAATTTGTGTCTCCGTTGTTCTGTATTTTAAAAAAGCGCTTGTGTATATGGATTTGGTTTGACAATGAATTCAACGGCATGCCACGCGCTTTGTCAAACACTTCTGTTCACTACACCTGTTAGTTTGACTTCAAAGTCGAGATATTTTAAGTTCGGGGATAACAAAGTATGTAGATTACAATGTCAAAAAGGTCATGAGATTTTGATTGATTTGAAGAGATATGGTTTAGCTTTATTATGACTTTATAAAGAGAAATTATTGAATTGTATGTATTGTAGAGAGTAGCCAGAAGAGCAGCTGCAGCAGTGTGACTAATATATACACTCGGGTGAAGTGTATATCTGTCCTTGTGTGGATATGATGGATCTGCTTCATCTGACTTTTAAGAAGTTCGACGTGTGCCAACATGCAGCAGGAGGCTCCGATTAAACCCGTTTTACATGCTGCCACAGGCAAGTTGACATTACATGTCCTACAAGTAGCTGCACATCGTACAATGTGTGAGTGTCAAAAAACTTTTATTGTCTTACTGCACAAGCATTCTTAAGTTTGACAATATGCAAATATTGTGGTGGCATGAAGGTCAAATGACTTAAGGCTATCTAATCACACACCCACAATCACACACACACCCACAGACAGGTTCATTCCAATATCATACCAGAGATGACTCTAAAACCGCAACAACGTGTAAGAGCTTACGGCTGAGAGAGCCTGGGCTGTTTGAGGTGAGATAATAGATGCAGACAGTTAATTAAGGCAGTGACTGATGATCTCCATTAGTAAAATATTTTAATGCAGCATAATCTCTGGTGTGGCTGTAATACATAAATTGTAAATCATTGGCCTGGTAAGTTATACAAAACACAAGTTTATTTATTTTTTTGTTATTTCGAAGAAATGCACAGGTGTCTTAAAAAACATCACGCTTTCTCAAAGCTGATGTTTGTGAGTGACCAGATATGACCCTGACCACAGCACAGTGTCAAAATACACACACACACACACACACACACACACGCACGAATAATAAGCATTCATGCACCTTGGCGGAGCTGTGTTATTGTTCTAACCTGCGTAATCACAGTGGTGAATTCTTCGTTTCTCCAGGTCTGGGTTGTTCCTCCGGTTGTAGCGGGCAGGCATGGTGGTCTGAGCTGGGGTGAGGGCTGGGGATGTAGCAGGGGCTTGGGGAAGGCCTGCTGCTTGGCCTGGGGCTGGTGTGGGACCGGTAGTGAGAGGCAGAGCCAAGCTGCCTGCTCCCAGCCCGGGTCCAGGGGTGCTAGTTGCTAACTTGGAAGCGATGGTGGCTGCATATGAGGGAGGAGGGGACATGTTGTGGAGCAGCTCTTTCTGCCTGTCAGGGCTCCCGGGCTCCGAGCTTGGCGGGGAGGGAGGCAGGTAGGGCACCTGCTGCTGCTGCTGCAGGAACTGAGGGTGTGTCTGAGCGTGAGGATGTGTGTACGCCCCTCCACCAAGGCCGCAGTACACAGGTTTGACTGTCTGCTCCTGTTGAGATGCAGAAGAAGCTACCGGCATATCATGGAAAGGCGTGTGGATTGTGGAAGAGGAAGTGTGTTGTATCTGCTGCTGCTGCTGCTGCTGCTGATGATGATGATGATGATGATGATGATGCTGAGCCTCCATACCGTTGCCTTGGTGATGGTCCAAGCCGGAGTTTAGAAGCTGAAACAGTGAGCCGCTGTTGTCATGGAGAGCATGCTGCTCGAACTGTGGCGACATTTCCTGTTTGATAAAAACTTCTGGCACGGAATCACGACCGTGGTCCCCCCCCGCCTGGTTGAAAACACTGGTGAAGTCTGGTAACCCTGTTAGCGTCATGTTTATGGCTGATGTTTCCATGGCAATGCTGCTAGGGCCATGCCCAGATGTGCTGCAACTACTGGTGGGAGTAGTGTTGTGGCAGTGCAGCTGTAGGTTGGGGGAGAAACACGGGGAGGCAGACTCTGTTTTGATTTGGGTAAGACCTGTGTGGTTCTGGTGCTGAGGGGGCCGCGCCTGCTGACACAAGCCCATCCTCAGGTAGGCGGCATCGGGGAAGTAAAGATTCATGTTGAGGGTGTAGGGAGCCCCAGTGTGGTCATCAGTGAAGAAGTGATCCACCACAGACGCACAGTGTCTCTGTGACTTCTGCTGGCCGTCTGGAAGGGGAAGAGACTGAGGGGAGAGATACCTGTCCATCTCACACTTTGCCTGTTGATAAAAAGACACACATGAAGAAAGAAAGGTCTTGTTTAGAAACATCTCATTTGGCAGCTTTAAAGTCAACTTTGGTTAAATGATATGTACCCAGCTCTGACTTCAGTCCAGTGTGTGCTTCTTCTAGTGAGCCACCATGAAACTATTCTGAGGTGCTATTTTGAGAAGACAAAGGTTTGATAGGACAGTCACCGCTAAAACATTTATCAAGTAGTCATCAATAGGGGGCTGCCACATTCCCTCTCTGCCTGCAAGGCTGAACTCAAAAACCCACCAGCTGTGAGGCCAACAACAGTTGGAGATCAGGCCAGGTTCTGCTGGAAATAAAGAATCTGATCCAGAACCTCAGACAAAAACATTAGGAAAAGTCTGCAGTTATGTTTACAGACTGCATCAAACTTGCCTCACAGGTGGACAACTTTGTCAAACAATGCCTCGCTCACATATCGTGGTCTAAAATTCCTGGGAATCTGAAGGCTGTAAGTGGAATAAAAGTTAGAGAAGCCCCACAGCAGAGGATGAAACAGCAACATGAAAGGGAACGAGGGGAAACACCCATGCCTGTCCGCTGCAGTAGCAACAGCAGCAGCAGCAGCAGCAGCAGCAGTAGTCTGGGGATGGGCTGCTATTTCTAGGCTCCTGATCCTATACCAGCTGTTACACAGGACTCTCTCTCTCTCACTCTCCTCTGTTGCACAACTTCGCTGCTAACTGGGGACTGAGTTACCGGGACCTTTCTGTCCGACGCTGGAGTCAGTTGTTGTCAGCGTGGTATGATGGTGACGCCAAGAAGAGACCGACAACTGCTGACCAACTGGCCGGCGTAGAAAACATGCAGTGAATGCGTTTGCAGGCTTCGCGTTCAGCTGGTCAGACCGCCTGCCTCTCTTATTACCGATCATAATGCAAATCGGAATGATGATTCACATCGCACAGCTGAGGCCGATTGAAATTTTGAGGCCAGCAAAAAAATAAAAAAAATCAACCTGGTTTAAAAAACAATGTGCCACGCCCATTCAATGAAATACATCACTAATGTGTGAAGTCGGTTTTTAAATTTTCAACCGGTTTACCTGAGCGTAGTCGTTAAGTCCAGCCTTGTCCGTATCTGGGATCTTGCAATCCAAGCCGAACAACAGCGAGTCCTCCAGGGCGAATCCAGCGGGCAGACTCGCCTTCTGCAGCGGGTAGAAGGGGTCCTCCTGCCCGCCGCCGCTCATCGTGAGAGTCGCGGCCATGGAGCTCCGATGCAACGCCGCAAATGATCGTTCGTCTTGTAGCTAAAGGGAGGATGCTACGCTACGACCTTAGTGGGGACAGAAGTGGAGCCGACGGCGTGTAGAGCGTGTGGTGGTGGAGCTGTTAGTGCGAGCCTGCTGTCTGCTACATCCTCTTCTTCCACTTGTTTCATCCCTCCACCGGCCCCACACACAGTTTTCTAGCTCTTGTTGTAGGGCGGAGCGGCCCAGTGTAAATACAGCACACGCGCCGCCCACCAACCCTTTAAAAAGGCTTTGATCATTCATTCACTGGCCACCGCCCTACGCTCCATCCAAATGCATTGTCAGTCAGTGTCGTAAAGCGTGCACAGGAGCAGCCAGACCGCATGTACACAGGTCTGTTTTGTGAATCCCTTTTAATAGGGCATAGGCCTATCAGAATATAGGCTATAAATCTGGAAGGGGTTCGGAAAATAGGCCTTGGGAAATATTCATATAATCATGAAATTTTGAAATGTATATCATGTTTTGCCTAAGTGAGCCATAGCCTACTAGTTTGTTCAACTTGTGCCTTGTTCATAAAAAGCGCGTATGCACAAATCTGCGCTTAGCCTTGCGCGCGAACGTTTAACACACAAATTCTAGATCCTTCGATATGTTTTTTTATGTTCATTAGTAGCCTACTAACTCACTCTGTGAACTCCCTCAGACCATGCAAACGCAAAAATGGTGAAGGCCCAGCTGTCACTGACCATTTAATGTCGGCTACAGCATATTGAAACCTTATTCATTAAAACATTTAAACATAGACATCATTTAAAATCATTAATTTCCTATTGCTTTAGCCAGAAGTATTACATAATCATGACATTCAAGCCCTTTCATATTCTGGAATTATTTTCATAATTAAAATAGTTTACCATCAAAAAAACAGTCCTAGCTTAAAATAAAAATATCACAAATCACTGAAATAAATTATCTATTGGTAAAAGTCCTTGCAGAGGATGACATCACTTTTACTATAATTTCTTGAAAATATCCCACTTATATGTTTGTCCAATAACTGTAGCGAATCTCTCATCTTTGACTGACAAATCATCTGCTCCATGCTCCCTACTTTTTCCATTATTTTTATTCTGCTGTTTTTCTTACATGTACAGAAATACTTTTACTTTTTATTAGATTTTTTTTTTTTACCTGAGCTACATTCCAGTGAACACAAAATTCACTGCCTTGGTTATTGCAGCTCAAGCCATTTTTTTTAACCCCTGAGGGTATGAACAAGTCCTTTTCAAGGTTCCACCTCAATCACTATTGTTTCAATTTCTTTAGTCATTACATCTACTTTTTTTTGTTGCTTTGTCTCTTACAACATCTTTCCCGATTTCTCCATGATACACCTCTAGGGAAATGGAATACGTCCTTCCTTAGAAAAATAGGGGCATGGCTGGTTACTGCAAATACTGTAACCTCACTACATCAATTTGAATAATTCTGATCCACTAACATACTCAGTGGTAAGAACAACATTAGCTGATGTGCACTGATTTCATTTGCAAAGTAAGAACACTTCTATATACATTTTAGTGAATGGGGCCTCCAACGTCACTACATACCTTTCTGTCTACTGTCAACCCTTAAAGGCAGATTTAAAAGATTGTCATGTTCATGAACTTAGGGGACTCCAAAGAGATGTGTTATAATGCTCCCTATAAGGTGGGTTAAGATCCATAAACACAGGATCTTATATTTTCCAAATGCAAGTAAGTATTTCACAAGACCCCTCAAGCCAGAAACTGTATAAAATTGGTCTTTCCTCCACAATATGAATTCCTTTCGGTCCAAGCTATTAATATTTACAAAGCTTGAAATCACATACTTATCATAGATAACAGTTTATTACTGAAAATGCAGTCAGAAATTAAATAAAAAGGGCATGAATAAATCTGACATCAGTCATACCAATAATTGTTAGTTCAGATGAATGAAAAGCATTGTTTCTTAAGCAAATACAAATGTGTTGTGTGTTCTAGTTATTTCATAAATCATGAAAAGTAGGTGGGGTACTGGGAATTTTTCTCGGCTCGCTTAGAAATAGCATTAGAGCGGGGAAAAACTGATGAAAAAGGACAAGCTTTAAAGCAGTCCTCTGGCCAAGTTTAATATGACACCGATAAGAACGTGGGCTGAAATGATAAAGGTATGCCCACTATGTCTATATTTAAAGCCAAAGGAGCCTCAGCTTGCGCAAATCAGAGGCTAAGCTTCCTGCAATGCTGTTTGTCTGTAGCCACCAGTATCAGCAAAAACTGGAAAAGATGAAGAAATAATGATAGACAGACCTTATAAAATAGACCACTGCCAGGAAAGAGGAATTTTTGGGCATTCAGTTAGGTAGGAATATGTACCCCATGGAAAGTAATGCCTCTGGTTTTGGACTAGTACGCGGGGGAATTTATCCTCTCTGAACAAAATGTAACCAAGGGTGAGAAGAACAACAAAAACACTCGGACATCAGAAACAGTTTCTCCTTCAATTTAAAAAGTCGTTGAAATAATAAAAAATACATTTAATTTACAGGTTTGAAGCACAATAGTCTTGATAAAGGATAAGCTTGTTAAAGCCCTGAGTGATAGGTAATAGCACCACGAGTAACATAAGGAATTCATCTGGGTTTCTGATTCAGCTTTTGGTACCAACCAGGAGCTTCTTTATTGGTCTGCAAATGAAAGGAGACAAAGAGATGAGAAGAGAAAAAAAATGTTGGTTAGAAAAGTATGAAGAGCATGGCAGCGATAGCTCGTTTGAACTCTTGAAATATTATCACCTATTTGACTTTCTCATGATTCAAGGATAGATACTACACAGCCCTATCTTTGCTCAGCTGACTGCAGTGAAAAGCCCCAAATGAAAAGATATGACAAATAAAGGATTTATCATTTCCTGTTAACGGTGACGAGCTTCTTTTGTCTTAACTTAAAACTGTGTATAAACAGGTTACGGTGGTGTGATTCATACAAGGGTGTTGCCAATGAAGTCAGACACTCACAAACACGGTGGGTTTGGGTTTGTTTGGCGACTCTTCTTCTGTGGTCCTGTAAAGGCGTTTGGGTTTGGACTGGTGTTTTCCTGCACCAGAGGCGACAGCAGTTTTATCTGCTTCCAACAGGAGTAGAGCGTCTCCCCCGCCAGGCCTCATGCTGATCAGGACCTGCTTCATCACTGCTAACTCCTGGACAGTCCCATGGTTCACAAAAAGAAGGATGTGATACAGACAGCATTAAACATGCCCTTTATTTAATTGTGTCTGTTCATTTATGTTAGTTATTTCTATGTGTTTAGTTGATGCTACTCTACGTTTCTTATAATTGCCCTTCCGGGACAAATAAAGTGATTTGAATTCAATTGAATCGAAAACTATTAATAAGGGATGTTTGTGAGAAATAACTGGAAGTGTAGCTTCTAAAAATGCCAGATATCACCAGGTCATTTCTGTCACAGGGATTTCAAACAGGGGATGAAATAAAGATTTTTATGATAATAGTATTTCAGATATTTTGTATGAATAAACAATGATGCTAAAACACCTCTGGGGAACCATTTGCTTTGATATGTTTTATTGCTTCTTACTAAAGACATGTTTGTCTTGAACCACAGGCCGACACAGCTGAACTCTTGAGGTCCAACTATGAGAACGACCTGCAATAAGCTCAACAAGCTGGAGGGGTCTAGAGGGGAGGACTGTGGGCCATTTCACGGTTCTATTTATCACCCTGAGGACATGAGCCGCGGCATGTCACACACACGCACGAGCACACACACACAAACACACGCACACACACAAACACCCGCGCGCCGTGGTGGCATCCCAAACAGCCAGGCTCAGGAACAGCTGTCTATGACAGGGCACATACTTCATACAGCAAACGGCTAGCTTGGGGACAAACGCTCCCACGTGCACGCACGCACATACGAGCACACACAATCACTAAGGGACAAAGTGCAAATAACTTGTCTGGGTGTCCTGTTTATTTGAAGTATATACAGTACATAAGAACTGCAACGATTAACCGATTTAACGATTTAGCTGAACAGAAAATTAATCAGAAGACATATTTCCTAATAGAATATTCTTGGTAATATTTCACAGGAAAAATACCAATACAATTTTAAAGGAAGTTTTTTCTGGAATAGAATGGAAAAAAGTTCAAACGTCAAACGGTTAGCATAATCATTTGTACTGTACCTCCCGATGGTTGAGGAGTCGCTCCAGATCGGCTGCCATGTTGTTTTTCACCTGTTGCAGAGTGGCCCGTTCTTTCCTCAATGAACTGGGGTTACAACCAAAAATAGATCACATCCTGAGTTCATAGAAAAACATTATTACACTCCCATCATTAAATATAATAATCTAGCAATAGGGTAATGTAATGCGTATTGAACAAGTAAGTCCTATGAAAAACTACTTTTTTAAGGCAGAATTATCATACAATATTAGAAACATGCATAGTTAAGTATGTAAGTGTAACTTTGTAGACTACTTACTGTATGCTTGATTTAAGGGAAATAAGTAACCAACTAACAAAATGCTGCAATATGAATCAGTCAGCCTAAATGACAGCAGTTTAGTTTACTAGCACTGAGAGCATGCATCAGTGTAATAAAACCATCAACAGCTATACAATACACTCAACATGCTCTTGGATTTCTAATATATCCTTAAAGGCCTACTTCACCGGTTGGAATATGAAGGTGTATGGAACTCGGAGATCCTATTTAGTATAAATGTGCAAAAAAAAATTAAATCGGATCATCTTAGCCTGAGAAAAGGCAGAAAGAGTGTTTTATGGTCTCACTGTCTAACCCTACAGTTTCCTTCTTGCAACATCACAGTAAGGGTTAGGATTAACAGGACAGCTGGACCAAGGGAAGACTAAGGGAAGACTGAGGGAAGAAAAACCTAATTCATTATATTATAATAGTTATTTTATAATGATAGAACGCTGGTTCCGTATGGGTGAAGTATTCCTTTAATAATAAACTGCTTTTTCGTACGTTTGTTGGGCTTATAACTTTTTAGAATAACTACAGCTCTATGCAGTACTGTCAAAGTGTTCTTTCCTGGGGCAGTGAGACATACAGGCAGAAGCTTGTAATGGGGGCCTCTTTAATGCAAATCTTCAAACAACAGCTTGGTAGCTTTCCCACTGTTCACTGATAACTTTGGGGGAAAAAATTAAACCTTTTGGATGTGCCAGCACTGCTGAGATGCTGTCGTTAGCCGATTTCAGATGAGTGAATAGTGGATATCACCAAACAAAACTCTGAATACAACAGAGAGACTTCCCTACATAAAAGGTAGAATCTCCTGTGAGCGGTGTCTCTGCAGTTGAACAGATAGCACTGCATAGCCACAGGAAAACGTCAATATCGCTGTCAGAAAGGTAGGTTTGTGAAGCTGGAGAGCATTTTAAAACAGGATTTATTTTCTCCTGCTTGCCCCAGGTCAGCACTCACTGGTAGTGAGGAGCAAGAGAAAACCTGCAGTCTGTCAGTTTGCATATTTCTCAGGTTAAAATACAGAGGAGTACGGGGGGAAGGGGGAGCTGATGCGAACTGAAACTCACTTATTGGGCATAGACAATATTCTAGTACAGTTTGCAAGAAGACAGAGCTTGGTGTGAGAAGGAAAGAAGAGGACCAAGGGAGATGGGGATTAAGCAGAGCCATGATGAGTAAATTACATGGTACAAAATATAAACAATAAAATAAACAAAGAGTTTCGCGAGCAAGGCAGATCACCTAAATGAATGGCCTACATTTGAAAAGAGTTCTAATGTGTTAATGTATTTGCGTTGAGAGAGTCACATGTCCTCTCTGTGAACGTGTGCTCTGTACACGTACCTGATATCGCCCTCGAGCGAGGTATTGCGCTCCTTCAGTGTACAGATCTGTGCGTCCCTTTGTCTCACCGTCTCAATCAGGTAGCTATAGGGCTGCTGCGTATGCTGTAACAGTTGGTTGGCTGCCAGCAACTGAGGAACAACACATTACTTATTTTTTTTAAATGTATTTTACGCAAAAATGAGGTTGCAAAGCCAGAACATGCAGATATTCCTTCAAATAAGTCATACTATAAAGTAATATGTATACTGTAAGTGCAACATGTCATTTTCTTTTCTTTTTTAACATAATTTTCTTAGGCAGACGAGATGTGTCTTATACTGTATGTGTAGATTTTCTGCTACACCTGCGCATGTATACTTGAGCAATTATAGAAATGCTAACTTTACCTACACAAGATCAGTGTCACCTTGGGTTCATTATTCCCCTCCCCACTTGATCATTAACATGTGACTCAGGTCTACATTTTTTTCTCATCTGCTGTACGACTCGACAGACAGTGGAGAGTCATGTATGACGCAACAGCTAACTACCGAGTGCTAAACGTCTGTCACCATGATGTGCGTTGTACCTAGCACATTCACTTTTAAAATAGAATGCCAGAGGTAAAAGAATATTTCTACTTTAAAACTGACTTTAGATGTAGGTGTCAATAACATTTTAGAATATTGCAATGCTGTTGATATTTGCGAATGACTCTTGAACAACCACACCCAAGATTTCCTTATCTTTGGTGTCATCAGGGGCTTAAGTGCTCACAAATGTGTGTTTTTAATGGAGGTGTATCTAAGCTGTATGCCTTTGTATTAAAAGTGGTAACACCATAATTAAAGAAAAAGACATAGCATGGAAATGCAATAAAAATGCACAATCTTTAGAACGTCCTTCTAGCAATCACTGTACTGTTTCTTACACAATATTACTCAGTATTTGGCTTAATCTGCGATACAACAGATAAAGTTAGGGTGTTACACATTAAACCACTTTTACAGCCAGGCAGTAGTGAGTGGATCTGGGTGGGAGGGTAAGGACAATAGTTAGTTAGTCAGAGCATCAGTGTGGGTGGTGTAAGTGGTTAACACCCTTGCCCTTTCTAGTGTGTAACGTGTAATATTTCACCCTTTCCTTTCATACTACATGACTTGTGAGGTATGCCAGACCAGTGCCAGTCAGTCACACCTGACATTTGAATGGCTGGCTTATTTAGTCTCAAATCTGCTCAGCCTGTCTTACTCTGGCTTGCACAATCCTATAAATTACAGGGAGTGGAGAAGGGGAAGCAAGCACAGTGCTAGAGCTGTCATTCTCACGTTTTTCAACATTTTACTGGATGATTTTTCGCTTCAGAGCACGAGTAGTACCCATGTGACTTCACACACTGTCACACACAGACAAAATACACACACCCAAAATCCAAGCCTTGGCGTTTGCACACACATGCGGCTGGTGTGCCAAACACAACAAAAGTCTCAGTGATTGGTGTGTTGAGTTGTCGGTAGAGTGAAGAGCGTGGCCGTCATGGTTTTTGGCACTGTTTTCAACTGTGTCAACAAGTGTGACAGGTACTAAGACTCATACTTCTCTCTCTAGTCATTTTCCAGACAAGGACTTTAAAAGGAAGATTCAAAGTTTCAGGAACAAGAATAGGCAGGGAGACACTCATCAATGAGTGCTGAAGTTTGTTTGATACAGGTGTTGACCAACCTCCCAAGCTGCTTGCTTTCTTTTTCTCTTCTTTTGCTGTTGTCGTGCGATGGTGTGAGAAAGTAAATAGTATGTGATGATAGGCAACCACTGAACTTGGTTTTGTGATACTGACTGTGTTATGTCATTAGAGAGAGGTAAGAGAGCCATTTGAAAAAAATATCATTGCTCTGATTTAATCTGTGGAAAACCATAATCTACATTACTGTGGGAGATTTGTGATGTGTGTTTCAGGTTCTGACCTGCAGGTATTTAAGTTTTACTTTCTTTCTTTCTTAATAAACATTAAGTCAAACTTAATCTAATTAATGATGGTGTCCAGGCAGGCACACACAGACGCGCACGTGTGTGTGTGTGTGTGTGTGTGTGTGTGTGTGTGTGTGTGTGTGTGTATTTGGCTATGTGTGTGTGTATTTGGCTGTGTGTGTGTGTGTGTGTCTTTACCTCTTCAGATATCTGTCCTGTCTGTGACTGGTGTCTATCCAGCTCTCTCCTCAGTGACGTGTTCTGCCTCTCGAGCTGCAGCACCCTGCGGGCGAGGTGAACGCTGTGTGACACACACAAACACACAAAAAACATTTAGGAAATTCCAAAACATGCCAACACCAACAAGTTTACACTTGAGTGTTGTCGTTTAACCTGCACTTAAAATATTACAGTTGGGATCAATTCCAAGGTTTTGGTTGCACATGCATGCTTCAAATCAAGATTGAGTGTGTCATTTTTGTAAATATTAATAATAATAATAATTGTAGTATATTTATTGTGCAAATCTTAACTCGTCAATAACTTGCAAAGCCACTGTGGAAAATATTTTAAAAAATGCTCGAAATAAATCACTGATGAAAAGGTTAAGGAAGTAGAAAAATACAAGCAAGTTATCAGTCCCGGTTAACTTGGGGACACCCATGGTAACTATGGTAACAGCAAGTCTTGTTTAATACCACAACACACACCTGTTGAGCAGCTACTCAGACATAACAAAGCAGGAAATAAAGACGCCGCCACCACCAATAAAAAGGACTATAAAGACAGAAACTACTATGTAAATAAATTGAATGGGTATGGTAAAAACTTTATATCCACCCGAGGTTTCCATTTTTCATTTAAGAATGAAATATATTTAGGAAAAAGTTCCCATAGCAGCGGTATGAGTAAATTCCAGTTTTTTCGTTTAGTGACTGACATGTCTCACACTGTGCCCTGTCCTACAAGTGTGAAGTTTATCATGTACTGTACCTCTGTTTAAGTCTTCTTTTGGCCGTCGTGGGAACATTGGCCCCGTAGCCGTACGAGAACAGGACTCTCTCTGCCTCCTCTTCATTCTCAACTGGACACAAACACATGTAACAATGTGGCAATGTGTTTTTGTTTTTCACTTGAGCTATATCATGATTTTATAAAGCTAAGCCTGTACCAGCATTCTGTCATTTAACACCACATATTCCTCTGTAAAGATCTCCTCCATCAGCTCTCACAAAACTTTCCATTGCAGCTCCACAATATTGTTCTGTACATCTTATATTAATCCATTGAAGCCATCTGACAGTTCTATTATGCCTTTGGATTCCTGATGCCAGGTCAAGACATTTGAAGGATCCAGTAGCTGTTTGTTGTGCTTTTATCTTTCTGTCTTCACCGCGATGTGTGTAATGTATCAGGTACTAAAGAACTAATGCTGTGTTCTTACTTTCGGCAGCCTGCATGGTGACCTGGTCCAACTCTTGCTCGAGCTTTTCATACGTCTCCAGCCGAGACGCCTGCTCGGCATTCTGAGCCTGCAGCTCCGCCAAGCGCTTCTCTGATGACGTCTGTAGCCTGTAAAACTCCTGGGTCAGGAGCTGAGGTAAAAGAAGACAGGAGAGAGAGAGGGAGAGAAAAAGACAGGAGAAGAGGAGATAAAAAAAAAGCAAATGACTGAAATTTTAGCATTGTTTTCCGAGTTGTGAATTGTACAAAATTATCTCGGCAGGTAAAATTTCAATGTTGCATTCTGTCAGTGTAATGCAAATGATGTAAAAATGGATTCTTATAGGCAGGTGTTGTGTTTTTCCTGATTATTCAGTATAGTATTACATTAGGTCATTCTTTTTTACTAGAAGGGCTGTAATAATATTTTTCACAATTAATTAAAAAGAAAATATATTTTTTTGTTGGAATTCCATTCTATTTTTTGCACGTTGCAAGTGTCATATTGTGTTATATTGTTGTTTTAATGTGAACAAACATGTTTGAAGCAGAAGCACTATCAGTTTAACTGGAATAAAAGCATTCTTAAATTGAATGGAAAATGTGTCTGATTAAAATTGATTTCATATAATTAGACAATAAAACCCAACAGAACTCTAATAGATCTAACCCTTAATTTACTGTATCACATTTAAAAGCATGGACAAAAACAGTCAGACAGAGAAAAAGGGAAAAGAAAAAAGCAGGGAAAAAAAGAATTAAGGACTCCAATGTCAAATCCTCAACACGCTTTTTGTTCAATGTGTTTTAAAAAGAGAAAAAATATCTTCCTCCTTCAATCAACGTGTGCATTGTATAGTATAATTACAGATGTCTAACACACATGGCTCTCTGGCAAGCATAACAGGGTTATTTACAGGTGAAGAGGTGGGCGTAAGACATGAAGAAAAATCTGCACTCATTTAACTTCTTGTATAAATGGGTGTGGGACTGTGGAAAGATAAGAAAGGAGCCACTGGACTGACATAAAAAAGGCTGAATAGACATATTCCTGAGAGTAAAAAATTAATGTCTACGTAGTGTTGATGAATAACTACTTAAGACGACAATGACAATATGAGCAACAAGGACACGGTTAAAATGTGCATCATTCTCTGCAGTGTGCACCAGGTCTAAGCAGGTTGCATTAAGCCCAATTAAAAGATCTGTGAGCATTAAGGGACTATAATACTTCATATGAATTCACAATACAAAAAGGACACTTCACACCGCTAAGTAGATTATTATGATGTGCCATCAACATGTCGACTGAAGATGACTAAAGGGCCTATATTTCATGCAAATGTTGGAAAACAATTTCTATATCTTTTCCAGTTATATTGCTTACAAGAGAACATGTATATAATGGGGCAAAGGGGTTTCTGATTCTGTTAATGGCATACGAACAAAAATTATGTTCCAATAAAGGAGTAACGTTAATTGTCTAAAATCATATCATGAGGGTGAGAGGCTAGCAGGAACTAAGGCTGCACTATCATTGACTCCTAACTGGGTAGACCCCTGTAAATCAACAGGTTAAACCTTTTTTCTCCCCCTTTCTCTTGTTTTATTGTCCAGCGTTACCTCCAGTTTTTTCTGCTGTTTCTCACACTCCACCTGGCACTGGGCCAGCGTCTTAGCTGTCTCTTCCTTGACCATATTAGCGCGCTCGGCCTCAAAGGAGTGCAGCTTGGCCTGGTTGGACAGGTCTGCTACCCTGCTGTCGGTACCAAGCTGGAGCTGACGAAACCTGCACAGATAGAGACACACAGATGAATCATAGGCTGCAGTGACCCACACACACACACACAGACACCAGACCTCACTAAATATGAATGTAAAAACATTAGATAATGTTTGTTTGTATTCTTGGTGCTGACAGACTGTGCAGACAGGTCTGAATAATAAAAGCGGCTTCATCTTATACAGAGGATGAACGCAGCTCTGGGCCTGTGGTTGAGCTCAGACATGCCTGTTGTTTTCAAACCAATGTTGCAATGTCTTCCTTCATATAGATACAATGTGCTCATAATTTGCGTTGATAGCATGTTTGTTTGGAAATTGGCAAGGAGGGGACTATTTGGTGTACCTTCTTGCACAATGAACCAACTTTATTTTCTTTCTTTTTTACGAGTTTTCAAGTTCAAAGCGTTCCGTGGCACCCAACAGCTTGGCAGAGATGGCATTACATTAAGTCGCCGAGCAGGAAAGCCAAGTCTTAAATCATTTGGTTACAGAAGAGGATTTCTCAATGGCGCTCGCAGCGATGTTTGGTCTTGTTTGAACATTTGTGATTCTAGTTGGCAGCCACAGAAAGGTGTTCCCACTTAAGTGTTAAGTAATTACAAACGAAGAAAGAGACAGAAAGCCTTCGACAGTTTCTGTTTTTTCAGATGACACTATTGTGCATGAAGTCAAAGCCTCGTCCCAGGGGTGCAAGTGGCTGGGCATGCTGGCACAGAGCATAGATGTGCTAATGTACACACATCAACACAACTACAAACACAACAATAACAGATGCGGTTGATAATATTATCTGTTATAAAATAATTTCTAACGTGTAATTATCATTCATTATCTTTTAATTAATTTGTCAAGCAGCCAAACATTTGTTAATTCCCCATCCCTACCTAAATATATGAGAATTTGTTTTGCTTGGCAAACTGGAGGGAAAAACAGAAAATGTGTTGCAGCCCTAAATGTAAAACAGTTTGTGTGCATAGTGCTCTTCTTCAGGCAGCTTTCAAGCACACACACACACACACACACACACACACACACACACACACACACACACACACACACACACACACACACACACACACACACACACACACACACACACACACACACACACACACACACACACACACACACACACACACACTCCATTAAACCATGGGGGTTGTTGGATAATATTAATAACTCTCGATTACAGCTGACCTGATAGGATTTCATCATCCATAGAGCACAGGCACTGAGCTGTGTACTCAGACAGACATGTACACATGCGGTGGACATTCTATGCCTTCTTTTATTAATGGCAGCTGCAAATCTAGACGTGGAGTAGTAAAATGTACCTTAAAAGGGTAATATGGACCACGGAAAGTTAGACACAAGTGTTTCTCTGTCCTATCGATTGACACGTTTAATGGAAATATTTACAGCTACAGTCAGTAGCTCTACCTGAAGGCAAATTGTGTTGTATACGGTATAACAAGATGAGATCTGCTAGAGAGGTGAAAATGGACAAATGTACTCAAACTTTGTCTTTGTTTCCGACAAGTCGAACACCATATCTGGCCTACTGAAACAGTGAGCTGAGATTAAAGCTGTGGTCCCTCTATGCTACGAACATCTGACGCCATTACAAGCTTGTCCGCCTCATTCT
This sequence comes from Hyperoplus immaculatus, assembly GCA_949357725.1. Classification (NCBI taxonomy): domain Eukaryota; kingdom Metazoa; phylum Chordata; class Actinopteri; order Uranoscopiformes; family Ammodytidae; genus Hyperoplus; species Hyperoplus immaculatus. The sequence goes on along the minus strand of OX442358.1, from coordinate 23,854,805 downwards.
TTGCCCCAAAAATAGGGGCATGCGTGGGGTTAGGGGTTAAAGGCTTGTGGCTAGCATCTGTCATTGCTGGCTTGTGATGCGACCCGTAGAGGGAATGTGATCACAGCAGAGAGAGAGAGAGAGAGAGAGAGAGAGTGCAAAGGGGTAGTGAAGCGCATATGTGTGTTGTGTGTGTGTGTGTGTGTGTGTGTGTGTGTGTGTGTGTGTGTGTGTGTGTGTGTGTGTGTGAATGTGTGTGTGCATGGAAACACCAACAGCTGGTGCTTTGGATCTACAGAAATGACTGGCATGTAGTAGTAACTCAGGACATGGACACTACTGCCACTGCTCTGTGCAGCAAGGTTCACAGCAATGTATCTGTTTTTGAGGCTATGCTGAGATGGACATTGTTGCACGGAGTACAGATAGGGAACACAAGCCTGGACAGAGATCCCTAAAAGAGGTGGATGGGAGAAGGGAAATGACTAAAAAGCATCATTATATTAAAATATTTAAAAAAAAAGAAAATTAGGCCAAACATTAGATACAAAAAATAAACAGTTAAGCCAACTTTGTCAATGCAAAAGTGAGTCCACAAATGCTATTTAAAGTCAGCCACATTTTTAGGGAACATTCCTCAGGATATAAATCGTCTTGGGTATGACACAGTACCCTGACTCTCACTTAGCATTCAACCTGCGCTGAAAGTATGTGGCTTAACCAGGCCAGTGACACCAGTTGGGACTAAAGTGACCTTCAGTGAACTCTGACTCCCACTTTGACCTCTTGACCTCTCGGTTACAGCAAAGCAAAGCAGTCGTGTGATCTTGAGCAAGAAACTGACCACAGTCCTGCCCCACCCACATTACATGCTAATGATGACCGACTGCCGCTGGCTCACTCACACATCAGCATCGGAGCAAGAACTACCTCACAGCTTTCAGGGAAATACAGAGGAATTTAAGCTGAAGATAAGATCGCATTATGTTAATATTTAAAAACAAACATTCTTGCTTTAGTAATCACAGTTAGATTGGCGTTGGACACCCCAGCTCACAACAAGCCAAACTGGCTTGCTTTGCTGATTGGCCAACAAATAGGGAGGAATGAATTGGAAATACAGTATGATGTGATTAACCTTGACAGCAGCAGCAGCAACAACAACAACAACAAAAACTGTACTGGCCTTAGCTGTATACATGGCAGTTTAACAGTTGCCCTCAGGTGAAGTTCATTCACTTTCCTTGACAAACAGCCTGTTAACAGTACATCCAGGAAGTGCATTTTAGTTTGGCAGTTGATGTGTTTAACTACTAAAAGGCCAGGGCTGCCGATCATGGCGGTGGTTGCTATTTTGCTTCATTATATCTGATGATGACACAACACTTTTTGAGAAATGTTTAATACTGAGAAGCAGAAAAAGAGAAGATTTTATAGAAAAACATAAAAATAGAGTTTACATTTTATGAAAGCAGCTTTTACTGTATATTTTTTAACCATTTTCAAGGTTTAGTTATGATATTACAAATGATCTTTGTTCGGGTTTTCAAGTATCCATCTTTTTTTCTTTCCGGTTTCTATTTAATAACTTTTAGTCATAGGATAAAAACAGAACTAAATGTAACCGTCTGTCAATGTTCAGAAAGTATGATGCTGAGTTTCTGAGCACATATATCGTTACATTGATGTGTGCAATGGATGGTAAGACTCACTGTTCCAGCAGCTGGTCATATCTGGACTGAGTGTCTCTCTCAGCAGCCACCACTCTGTCCTTCTCCAGCACTGCATTGTCTCTGGCCTCACGCAAGTTCCTGCTCAAACACACACAAGCAAACGCAGTAGAAACATGCCCTAAACACTTTCTTGAATCTTCCTTTTACTGTTAAATGCCAAACAAATGTATTTAATCTATTGAAGTTATGTTGGTATTTTTCTTTTACTTTGATGTTAGTGATAGAATCAGTGTTGATAGCTCATGGTCTTTTCTCTCGGCACTATGCCCTGACAGTGGAGCAAAACAACAGTTCAGCAACCATGTAAAGTAGGGACAACACTACAGGCTACATCTGCACTTGATTATTGAGAAAAAAATATCTGTTCTTGGATGAACAACTACGGTGAAGTCTTTCTTAGGAGTGTCTATGTATTGTTTGGCAAAAATAAAAGTTGATATGAAATGTTAACACAATCTGTAATTCCTCTGGTTTGAATAAAGGCTTAAATAGTTTTTTTTTCCAAACAAACACACTATCTCTTAAAGGTGGAGTCAGCAATTTTGGAGAATGCTTGTTGTCAAAATCAGTGAATATCTCCTTACGATCCTCTACCTGTCAGTACTGTGTGCGTGCGCTGAAGAAAAATCTGGTGCTAATATATGCCTACCGTAGCTAGCAAAATGCCTATTTACAGAGCTGTGTTTTAACACTGGATTTCCAGCGCACACACAATACAGACAGGTAGCGGATTGTGAGGAGATATTCACTGATTTTGACAGAAAGTGATTTTTGCCAACAATGATTCTCCAGATTTGCTGACTAAAACTAATGTAATAAAAAGTCTGTGACCTGTTCTCCCTCTCGTACATCTCCCTGGAGGTTCTCTGCAGGTTGTCTATCTCATGACTGGTTTTCAGCCTGATGTTCTCCAACTCTTCTCTCAACTTGGTCTCGTACTCTGACTTATAGCGGTCTCTGTAGTGGGAATAAAGGGTAAACCAATAGTAAATAGCAGATCAAACCATCAATGTTAAACTTTGGGACTCTACTGGCAATTGTTTGGTATCAAGATCATATTGTTTGGCATAAAAAGCATAATCTCTTTTGGCTGCTGGTGTTGAAAATCAGAGCCTAACCTGGATGCTACATATTTTTCGTAGGCGTCCTCCCTTGCCTTCTTAGTGTCTTCTAATTGTACCTGGAACACGATGACAAGAACGTGAGAGCATGTTAGGTGATTCCTTCCTGTTATGGAATATGCCTTGATGCATCAGATGAGCTTCCAAAGTTGAGCAACTGTATATGAACCTGTAGTCTCTCCAGGCGGTCTTCTTCATGTGCACAGCGGACACTGAGCTCCATGTTCTGCCTGTGCAGATACTCCTTGTCCTTCTGCAGGAGAGTCGCCGACTGCTGCAATGTCGCCACCTGGAGGCCAAGAAGAAGAAAAAAACGAAAAACATTTGACAGAACACAGTTAATCTATACACAGATCAATGGGTATTAGTGTGTGTGTGTGTGTGTGTGTGTGTGTGTGTGTGTGTGTGTGTGTGTGTGTGTGTGTGTGTGTGTGTGTGTGTGTGTGTGTGTGTGTGTGTGTGTGTGTGTGTGTGTGTAATAATAACCTCTTTGCTGAGTGTGTTCCTCTCTCTGGTGAGTGCAGCGTACGTCAAATCTAGTGTCTCAAATCTTCTTGTTAACTCCTTCAGTTCGGTTTCAAAATTGTCACGCTCACTATAGAACCACAGGAGGAAAATGGTTAAAAGATACATTTTTGCAGGGAAATTGTAACTGTAACTACAAAATGTCAAAGTAAGAAATTATAGTAGGAAAAAATAAACAGGTCTACTGGGGAGTCACCTGGCTCGTTCTGACACACACACACACACACACACACACACACACACAAACACACACAAACACACACACACACACACACACACACACACACACACCGTTTGACGTTTGGGTAGTTTTCTCTGCGATAGTCTCCCTCTTGAATCTGCTGTTTGGTGTCGGCCAGTTCTAGGGTCAGTCTCTGACTCCTTAACTCCAGCTCAGTACGTAGCCGCCGCTCCTCTTCGTAGCTCTGTAGGTAGACACAAACGCAACAGAAAACACTAACATTACATGGAGTATTCATATTATGTGATACACTGTGTAAAAAGTGGGATGGTACCTCCTGAAAACACTTGCACTGTAACAATGCCTTGATACCGGGTAGCATTAAAACAATGCTCATTTACTCAAGATTTTTAAAAATGCAACAGAACACTTGAATGTGTGTATGGTCACAAACACATGAAATGGTTACAAAAAGCGTTGCATTGTTGATATGCTGTACAAACAGCTTTGTTTTTATGTTACCTTTACACTGTGCACAGTAGTCTATGATTTAAATTGAAGATAGAAGAGCAATGAACACAAAAAGTGATAAAACTTGAATAATACAAATGGGAGATGAAATGCTATAGGAATAGCTAAGAGCTGTATGCCAACAGAAAGATGAGTATGACAAGCTTGTGTGTGTGTTTGTGCGCGCGCAGTACCTCCATCAAAGCCTTGGTCTGGGTTCTGTGCGTATCCAGCTCTTCAGTCATGCTGCCTCTCTTCACACTGAGCTCGGCCAGCTGACCGCGCAGAGGAGTCACCGCTTCATAGAAACGCATCTGAACACACAGCACAGAGAGAAGCGTGAGGGAAAAAGAACAGACTCATCAGGCACATACATCAAAACTGTGGTCACCATCAGATGGGTTCAACAGGGTTGTGTGTAGAAGATAGTAGCATTTTTTCTCTTAACCGAGCTACGTACCGAACCGTGACTTTTGTGTACTGTTACACCCCTAGAGGATTGGGAGAGCTACCACCACATACTTACAGCTACGTATTCCTGTATGGAGATTTTGTCTTCCGAAAGGTCACGGAGCTCTTGGTACTTATCCCTGGAGATGTCCAGATCCCTGAGAGACCTGCGCAGCTCTCCTGCCTTGTCACACAGCTGTCGGTTGGTCTCCTCTAGCTGCTGCTGCCGGAGCAGAATGGCCTCCATCTCTTGCTTACGTAGAGTCTGCTGCTTCCTGGTTATGACAGTGTTCGTTAGGAAAGGTCTTTACCAGCAAAAGGACATGTTTCATAACACATCCAGAGATATACTGTTTTTACAATAATACAAATTCATTTTTTTCAAATTGTGGTTCCAAATTCACTTGGTATTTAATAAGATGTGTATAAATTGTGGCTAAGTAAGATAATTGTCAAAACACCACACAAGGCTGTAAAGCTGTATGGCTGGAGAAAATACTTGAAAATATGTTAAATGAATAATTTAGCCTTTTTATTATATTTATATATTTTTAAAAGCACAATACAAAAAAACTAATCAGATACTGTTAATGCATGGATAATTTGCCCATAAAATTAAAAAAATTAATTTTAAATCAACATTTACAATGGCATGGCAGTGTTTTCTGCAGTGCATTCCCTATCCACTGCGCCTCCACTGTCCTCACCTGTTCTCCTCTTGACCTAGTTTCAGCTGGCTGTCCAGCCTCAGGGCAAAAAGTTGCTTCTGATGTAGAGTGTCATTCAGCCTCTCCTCCAGCTCCTCAATCTGCCATACACACACACATACAAGGAAACAATCACTGTGACTGGACTATTACTGCAATGATCATTATGCATATGGTAGTCACTGTCTCCCTCTGTCTGTCAGGTGGATATAACTGAGAAAAGTAATTACATGAGAGACACAAACAGGGGGATGAGTTACACACCCACTTATCCAAATAAACACTTTCCATCTTTGCTCTTTACCTTGGACATATGGTCGGCCTTCATGTTGTCTATGATCAGGTTTTTCTGGGAAAGCTCGATTTTCAGCAGTTGGACGTTGTGCAGCAGCTCCTTCCTCTCAATCAGCTGGCGGGTCACCTTCTGGGAGCCGTCCCGCTGCTCGTCGGACGAGGATACGTCCTCGGTGGTGGGCACGGTTGTCTCCAGGCTAATGTCTTCCGACTCCAGGTCCAGGGAGCTGGAGACGTTGGCTGCTGTCGGCCTCACCTGTTGCTTTTTGGGAGGCATTCTTGAATCGTTTCTGTTCTTATGCTCCTCCTGACTGTGTGTCCTCCTTATCCTCTGGCTAAGGTTATTACCATAGAGGTTATCACCTAGCAAGGCAAGTGAGCCGGTTTCTGCAGCAGAGATTACGTGAGATTAGATAATTGATCAAGAGTTTACGGACATCGCGATATTTGTACTTTAACGTTAGTTTGCAGCGAGGATACCAGATAAACAAACCCCGACCAAGCACCAGCCTTACTATAGCGTTTCAACCCAACTACTAAGGTAATCGTGCAAGGGGGAAATAACGCGTAAAACCTCCAATGTTAAAGAGGTGTCCCAGAGCTGACAGGAGCTCGTTGTTCTTTATTTTCAAGGGTCCCGCTCCGGAGCTCCTGCTAGCCGCCAACGCTGCGACTACGATGGTGCTAGGTTGCCTTGACTACAGCGCCATCTGTGGTAATGGGCTTGTATTACAATCAACGTCCACTCGTCTGTAAGTCATTACAATGCACCGACCATGCAGTACCTCCTCCTCAACACAAGGGGCGCTAAACAACTAACTACTTCTTATGAACTTGGAGTTCTCTGCCTTTCTTCTGCTTTGTTTTCATTGAGAAAGTATTGGATGGCCAACCAAAATTAAACACGGTATGTTTGATATATTTTCAAATAAAACAGTAGCTTCCTCGTGCATATCTTATGTGTTTTCTGCCGGCAATTATATATACATATAATTTAACATAAATGAAAAATACGAATTGAAAACGAACTAATGACGTGTTTATGAAAACTCCGGAAAGGGTTTTTAGTTGTCCAACAGACGGCGTTCTCTCCGGTTCACACATGGGGAAACTTTAACTGCTCCTCATCAAAACATCAAGATTAAACCATTTTAAGGCTTTTCTCTTCATCATGTTGAAGTCCAGAACCTTCGTAAAGAAGACCCGGTCAGGCGGGGTGGTGAAGGTGGTGCGCGAACATTATCTGAGAGATGATATCTGGTGCGGGAGCGAATTATGCTCCCAATGCAAACAGGAGTCCACGGTGCTGCAGAGAGACGCGTGTATCGAGAGCAACCTGTGCTCTTATCCACATTATCTGGTCCCAGATACGAATGTGGTGCTGCATCAGGTAACATGTGTTCTCTGATTTCATAGGCGTTGACACCAGCCAGCATCAAGCAAGTTCAATATGTTGATTTCCTTACAGACTTGTAGAGCCTCTCGTGTAACGTAATACAACATAATAATCCACAATGTATGTATAACTGGGGCCAGAATACTTGATATTAATTTAATTTCGAGTGTCATTAAGTCATTCTCCAAACTGTTTAATCTAACTTGGTTTACGCAACAGGAACCCTGTCTGTGAAGTACGATCTTCTGCTTATTGTTTTCCTTTATCACACAGCTGGGTAGGCCAATTCTGTTTTATTTAACTATCAGTATATTACAAAGTTGTTGAAGAGGTATAACATAAATGTAGCAGGCAATGGTGATTCCTTGGTTGTGGGCCATTATAACCATGTAACATCTTATTTGCACCTCATTCTGAACAGCTTTGATTTTCTCTCCTGCAGATCGACGTGTTGGAAGATCCTGTGATCCGTAATGTGATCATCCTTCAGACTGTTCTGCAGGAGGTACGCGCCCGCAGCGCACCGGTCTATAAACGCCTGAAAGACATCATACACGAGAAAGAGAAACTCTTCTACACCTTTACCAACGAACACCACAGGTACATTGTTTTTTTTAAAGATGCCACTTGAATGACAAAGCACATGGATTGCTCGATAGGAATGTGTAAAACATATAATCTGTGAAAAAATCCATGGGCCAGCAGTTGCACGTGAACTTCAGTATTCATATTCCCCTTCACACTTATATCTCCTTATTAGACCATAGTTCCCCATGATATACACTCGCTGGTGAACCATTTATATATATTTTTTATAATTCCTGCCACCAATTCATTCTCATAATTTCTATTCTTCCAGAGAGACCTTCATCGAGCGTGAGCCGGGGGAGAGCGCCAATGACCGCAACGACCGCGCAATCCGTGTGGCGACCAAGTGGTACAGCCAGCATCTTAAGACGACCGAGTCCGAAGCAGAAGGGCTGAAGGTGGTCCTCCTCACCAATGACATGGGGAACAAGCAGAAGGCGGAGGAGAGTGGCCTGCTAGTCTACAGATGTAAGAGGTCTTTATTCAGAGGAAATATCATGTGAAGAGGCACAGATGCAATTTATTACAGATCAGTTTAAAGAAGCACAACCCCAAAGAAAATTGTAAAATGTCAGTCACGCCACATTCAACTTGCAAACGCAGGAGGATCATGCTCTGATTAAACCACCATTCATTTTTTTTCAGCAAGTAGAAGCCGCCTCAAGCCTCCTTAGATACAAGCACGCTGCCAAACGGCGTCAGCTGTGTGTACCACTTTGTCACAAGCGTTTCTTCTCTTACATACCAGGTGAGGAGTACATCAAGAGCCTAATAGGGAACCCTGAGCTTGTGGATCACCTGGCATTGTCCAATGATGACAAGGTAAACACTCACAAATTATGTACTATACTGTAGCTATAGACATTTCCGATTGTAGGTCAAATGAGATCCTATGTAGAATATGTATCTGTATCTCCTGTTTTTACTTTGTGCCCAAACTCTTTGGGACATTACTCCCTCTGTGTTCTCCCTCCATTGATTTCTTTCTCTAACCTCCCTCCCTCCAGAATGAGGTCACTAGCACTAAAGTGTTATTCCCAGAGCACCTCCCTCTATCCAGGATCCAAGCAGGAATTAAGAGTGGCTCCTTCCTTCAGGGCACGTTCAGGGCGAGCAGGGACAACTATCTGGAGGCCACAGTCTTTGTCCAGGGAGAGGGAGAAGACAGCACAGAGGTACGTACGTGTGTGTGCACAGTTAGATTGTTAACGACAATCCAAAATCTTTAGATGTAAGGATTTTTCCGACGACCTCATCTGGGTTCGGGTAAGGATTTGTCATGTTGAGAGATTTAAGTTTCAAATTTAGAGGAATTGACCACAAGTTTTATTTGATTTTCATGAATGGTAAAGTGCCATGCAGACTCTAAATGCTGTACTGTTTCCTTGGACGCGCTGCCAGGTTCTCCTCCAGGGTCTGCAGAACCTCAACAGATCGGTTCACCAGGATGTGGTTGCCGTGCAGCTGTTGCCGCGGGAGCAGTGGGTGGCGCCCTCCTCAGTCGTGCTGCAGGACGAAGGCGCAGCGAAGGACGATGATGTTGAAGAGGGAGAGGAGGAGAAAGCGGTGAATTGGGGGAGAGGGGGTTTGATTAGACTGGTTAAATCTCTGAGTACTATTGGGGAGGCGTATGTTGTTACCATCCTTGTGGTCGTAATGAAATTCGGCAGCATGGATAGTATCTGCGTGCTGTGCTACACAAAGGGCCTCCATTGTTTATTTTATTTTTTTAAAAAATGTACTTTGCAATTGAATAACAACCCCAGTTTGACCCTTTTGTAGCTACGTTATTTTAATTACTGCTGTGTTTCTGTGCGTCTGAGCAGTTGAGGATATCGGCAGCTGACGCGGCCAGGAAGCCCACAGGCAAAGTGGTGGGAATCATCAAAAGAAGCTGGAGGCCGTTCTGTGGCATGCTCAATGTGTCTCAGATAAAAGAGGTGAGTGTAGCCTGCTCTATAATACCACATGACAAGCACTGTTTAGTTTAGCTTGCTTTGAAATTTTGAAGCTGTCCTCAAAACTGATATGCATTTTAGCTTAGAATTTGATAAATAATGTACAAAATGGCTATGCTTCCTTGTTTCTTACCCTCAGCACTGACCATCCTTTCTATATATATTTATTTTTCCGTTTAGTCGACTCGTCACCTTTTCACCCCAGCAGACCGGCGTGTCCCTCGCATCCGCATTGAAACGCGTCAGGCCTCCACACTGGCAGGCCAGAGGATCATGGTGGCCATCGACGGCTGGCCCAGACACTCTAGATATCCAAATGTGAGTTGAGTGTTCACAAGGGAAATTGACTGTTGTAGATTCTCTAGCATCACACATAATAATAAGTACAAAGAAATGTCAAGTCTGTGCACAAGAGAAAACCTTTTTTCCTCCCCTTGTTAGGGTCACTTTGTGCGCAGTCTGGGAGGTGCAGGGGATAAGGACACAGAGCAAGAGGTGCTGCTACTGGAGCATGACGTCCCCCACCAGGCCTTCTCTCAGGCGGTGCTCAGCTTCCTTCCCAAGATGCCTTGGGCCATCAGACCAGAGGTGATAGCAGCTTCTCTTGAGATACACCGAGCCGTATTGTAGTCCCAGTTTTGTTAATCAGTGGGTCTGTGAGCATATCATTTTGAAGCATGCGTATAGGTCCATGTGTACATTGTATTCATTTGGATGTGTGTGTGGTGAAGGACATGGCGAGGAGAGAGGACCTGAGGCATCTGACAGTGTGCAGTGTGGATCCTCCGGGATGTACGGACATAGACGATGCCCTGCACTGCAGAGAGCTGGACAACGGAAACCTTGAGGTACACATACACTATGAAGTGACTGGAGCTCTCTGTGTCTATGTTTCATGTGAGCCCACAGTTCATTTGATTTGTTGTAGGTGGGGGTCCACATCGCCGATGTCAGTCACTTCATCAGACCTGGCAACGCTATGGACAAAGAGGCTGCCAACCGTGGCACCACTGTGTACCTGTGTGGCAAAGTAAGGGAAAAACACAAAATTGTGTCTTTTGTATATATAAATCTTTTTTTCTTTAAGATTTCGGGGGTTTTATTGACATTTTAAATATTGTTGTGTCAACAAAGATGCTTTCCTTAGCCACCAAATAGTTGAGTTTAGAGACTGATTCCTTCATTTGATAACTTTCCAGAGGATTGATATGGTTCCTGAGCTGCTCAGCTCCAATCTTTGTTCTCTACGCTCCAATGTGGAGAGGTGAGGACTAGAGATGCACTCACACAATAATCAATATCATAAATGCTCCAGTGAATAGGTGGACAATCATTTTTTGCCATTCCAGCTGATTTAGCTGAACCGAACGCAGTTGTCTCTGATTTATTTATTTTTTATTTTCTCTTTTTTTACCCAGGCTTGCTTTCTCATGTATCTGGGAGATGAACACCAAGGCGGAAATCCTAAAAACCAGGTTCACAAAAAGTGTCATTAACTCCAAGGTATAATACCAACAGTCAAAGTATGAAGGTATCTTTTAGTTTTGAGACTCAAAATGAAAGGATCAAGATATTGTCAATCATGATACACTTAATATACTGATATTAAGTTGTGTCTCATTGTTTTCCCAGGCGTCTTTGACCTACGCTGAGGCCCAAATGAGGATCGATGACACCGCTATGAATGATGATACCACTATGAGCCTACGAGGTCTCAACAAACTAGCCAAGATCCTCAAGAAGCATAGGATAGAGAAAGGGTGAGGACTGGAAGCCAGAAGAATGTGTTTACAAATGTTAGATGGCACATTGTAATGTCATGGGCAAAAAATGCTACTGAGTTATTATTTGTCCATACATAACACACAGTCAAGTTAAAAACCAGAAGCGAGAAGGATGTGAGGAGAGAATCCAGAACATTAGATTAGTTGATAATCGCTCCTATCCTAACCGTGTATTGAATTTTGTGTTCAGGGCGTTGACGCTGTCATCCTTAGAGGTCCGTTTCCACATCGACAGTGAAACCCACGACCCTATCGACCTCCAGACCAAAGAACTCATGTAAGTCACTTCAAAAAAAGGGAGCCTTCTGCAGAAACCTTTGTGAGAAACCCTTTCATACACAGGAGCTTATTTTATAAAGCCTTTTTCTTTAGTGTGTCTGTGAGTGTCTTGCTTTGTTTTGAACACATTGTCAATAACTTCCATCACTCTTCGTTATTAGGGAGACAAACTCCATGGTGGAGGAGTTCATGTTGCTGGCCAATATATCAGTGGCCCAGAAGATTTACGATGAGTTTCCAGACTGCGCCATGCTGAGGAAACATCCAGCGCCACCTCCTTCCAACTACGACGTCCTGCTCAAGGCTTCAAAGTCTAAGGTGAGTGGAGACACATGGTCTCACAGCAAAAGTACTTTGGTTTGCAAATGATTTGCCAATGTTTCTTGAGCTAATTTTATTAATCTGCCTGTATTATGAATTGAGGCTGTTGTCTATTCATTTGCGGAAGCTTCATGTATCCAAAAAGTATGCTGAGCTGAATCACATTTAAATTTGGTTCCTGGACCGTGAATCTCTGCCCACTCAGATTTGTTGGTTTTAATGACTAAAACTGTCAGTTTGTGTCTTTTCCAATAGTGTGTTTGTCTGCGTTTATGCTCCTTGTCTGTATTAATGTGCGCTGTCCCTTTTTCACCTTTAGGCATTTAGTCGGCTTATCAGCTTACATTGAGGCGTTTCATTAATATCTGATCCTGTAAGCAAATGTTAGAAGCCCTGGTCAAATCACTGCAGTAGACTGATAAAGTAAAGGAACTGGACTCTTATGATATGATCAATAATGCTTATATAAAAATAGCCCGGCTCAGGATTTTTGTCTTTAAATATTACACTTTCTTTCCTTTTTCTCTCAGGATGTGGAGATCCACACAGATTCGGCCAAGGCCCTGGCTGACTCCCTTGACGTGGCAAAAGTGGACGGCTTCCCGTACTTTAACACGCTACTGCGCATCTTGGCCACACGCTGCATGATGCAGGCTGTCTATTTCTGTTCTGGCATGGACAGTGATTTCCACCACTACGGCCTCGCTTCACCCATTTATACACACTTCACGTCACCTATTAGGAGGTATATGACACGGATGACCTACACATCTTTGACTTAATATGTTGTGTCAGTTTTATACGACAAAGACACAATTGGGGGGCGCCCTTAGCTCAGCTGGTAGGGCGTCCCCCCCATGGGCCTCGGTCAGCAGCGGACCCGGGTTCGATTCCAGCCCGCGGTTGTGCTCTGCATGTCACTCCCCTCTCTGCCCCATTTCAACTCTGTCTCTACACTATCAATAAAGCATAAAAATGCCAAAAATATATATATATATAAAAAAGACACAATTGACCAACGTTCTAACTTCTCCCCTCCACCCTGTTCCATCTGCTCTCCTAAACAGGTATGCTGATATTATAGTACACCGCCTGCTGGCAGTGTCCATAGGAGCGGACAGCACCTACCCAGACTTGATGGACAAACATAAGCAGTCAGCCCTCTCCAACAACCTCAACTACAGACATAAAATGTCCCAGTATGCACAGAGGGCATCTGTGGCCTTCCATACACAGGTAAAACACATATGACCACATTGGTTTGACAAGGTTTACACATAAAAAAAGCTATTTTCTGAACCATCATTATAAACCTTTAGACTGAAGTAGGCATAACTTAATAACTAAATTCATGCTTTTAATGTAAATTAAATTGCTTTCCAGTTGTTCTTCAAGAGCCGAGGCAGACTGAACGAAGAAGGGTATGTTCTGTTTGTGAGGAAGAACGCGATCATTGTGCTTATCCCAAAGTTTGGCCTGGAGGGAACCGTCTTCTTTGACACCAAAGACAAGGTGGCCCCAAACCTTGTTTTTGACGAAGAGGTATAATCAAGTTTACTTTTCTTATAGAGGGGGATATATATATCAAGACTAACTAAATCCACTAGTGGACTGTGCTTTAAATATATCTTCTGTTTGTGTGTGTGATTAGGGTCCCTCTCTGAAGGTTGAGCAGCACACCTTCTCCATATTCGACAGGGTGAAGGTCACCATCAGTCTCGACGACTCCAATATTCAGCACCAGAAGATCCGCATGTCTCTGATTGAACCTGTGGTAAGGCCTCACTAAACTCAACATGGGTTTCACTTTTGAATCACCAGTGATGCACAATTATTGCCCACTTCACTTAACATTTTTAATTTGACTTTTTGAAAGAGATTTTTCTTCAGATTGTATGCCTCGCCTAACAGCTTGCAGTACTTAGGTTCAATTGAGGAGGAGAATAGGTTGTTTTCAGTTAGTCATAATAGAATTTGTTCAGTTAACTTAAAGTGACCAAGATTGTGCAAAAGGTAATTGTTTTTCTTTCATTTTTCTTTTTTAGATCCCTGGTGTTAGTGTTCCAGCCCCGGATGTTGAACCACCGGCCAAAAAAACTAAACTGGACCGCTGAAACAGAAAGCCACCAGCCAGCCCTCCAGATTAAGATATCAAGTATATTAAAGAACCTGTTTGATACATTCATAACATCAATTGTAATATTTTTAGCTAGTCTGTCCATTTCTATAAATCTACAACAGTGAAGTTGCACTGCTCCAACCTCACATTTACGACTCTGCTCATATATTCATTTTATATTTGAAAAACTTGTTTGAGTCAAAAATGCAGTGTTACTCATGACATAACAGTGTAGTAGGCTACCAATTAAAAATGTTTTTTAAACCTGTGTGTTTTGTAGACCCATCAGAAATCTTTATCAGTAAAACTCTGAAATATTTGTATAGAAAGTGGTTCATAAACACCGACAACGTAGTCTACAGCTTTGTTTTTTTTTTCCTTAAAATAATTAATACACTGAATTGAACCTTCTAAAATCTGAACCACAATAATTGGTGGTCAAAATGCAAAAATAAAATGTAAAAGATGCTTGATTTATTGGGATCTTAACCCTTAATACTCCAGCATTCTCGTCACTGAAAAGAAAAAAATTACAAACACCCTACTCAAAACAAATGTCATCCAAGCCAGACAAAGAATTCAAGTTATTTTAATGACAGCCAATGCTTATATGCATACTCAAAAGTTAAACAAATGGCTCAATCAGCATTTAAAACACTACTAGTGGCATAAATCAGTGTCAGTCTTATTCAGGAATAAATATTCTAACAATCCCAAAAAAGATCCACAGGCAACTTGAATTTCTACTCATTCAGTAGAAAGAAAAAGCTTTCATATAAAATCTTCATGATAAACGTTTTTATAAAAACATAAATACAGTACACATCTGATGTCATCTGGAAGTCAGGACCAATTAGGTTGATCGTGTCGGCACCAAATCAAAAACGATGGCATTAGCATCAATACAGCATTCAAGTAGGTTACTATTGTGCAAGTGTGGTACAGAATTTATTTTTAATTTTTTTCTCCACCCACCTCATGACACCCAAATCCTGGGCCTTAAAGAACTGTGAAGTTAGAAGTGTAGCATTTCAGTGTCTTACAGTGGGGCTGAGATAGGCTAAGGGTTAGTCTTCTCCCTTCTAACCTGTGATTAAACATACTATGGTATAGCATTTGCTTCCGGGTCAGGAAACTTGAACTTTAAACCTTAAAAGAACCAATAACAATTTGTGAAATCCCTCAGCTCAGAATCATTTTCAAAATTAATTTAACATTTGACCCAAGTCATCCTAATGAAATTAATTTCACTTTGTAAACTGTGTTGTATTTGATTGCAAATCAATCGTCTTTATCTTCCTCTGAGAGAGACATCCCTTTAAATGCATCAATCAGATGGCTCAGTGGTGAGGATAAAATACCTGGAAAACAAGAAGCATATTTTTAGAAAGAAATTAAATGTTAAATCGCTATTCATACAGTGATCACTTACATAATGTGCGCGTTTCATAAAGCTGATCTCTCAGTCAGCTGCTCTGCATGTAATCGGCAAATAAACTTTTCGGGGATCCCGAAATTAATATCCAATGACAAGAGAGAACGCTACAAACCCATACCCGTCTCAGGTAAAAATCCTTCCCAATGTCTGTTTTGATGGTTTATCATGTTTTATCACACTTATGGATCTGAGATGATGCTAAATAACTCGCTGCTTGAAGACTTCAGTGCATTAATGTGGTGACGTAGGGACGAGCGAGGGGACCGCTAACTGCAGTAACTGACAGTTTGTTGTCTACAAGATACTTTTAATGAACATATTTAAATTAAGTGTTGAAACCCTTTTTGATATAATGACACAAGCTCTCTTATCTACAACAGAGTGTGTGTGTGTGTGTGTGTGTGTGTGTAAAGGGTTGGCATACCTTTGCTTTGGCGTGTCGAGTGACTTGGAAGGCTTCTTCTACCACGTTTGAACTGAAGAACTCTTTGCTTTGACAGTCGGAGCTGAGCCCATCTATAAGACTGCCAGTGCCTGCTGAGATAGTGGTGTACCCGCTGTCCACCTGAACACACACAAAAAGCAGTACGTTACAAATATACAGGCATGCAAACTCTTAAGCCATGAAAAAGGTGAGAAGTCCGAAAACAAACCCCGGTAGGGGGGTCTGGGGGTATACCCATAAGATTTTTTTTGTGATTTGAACATTTAAGACAGTGGTTTTCAAACTGTGGGTTATGGCAGGGGGGGCACGGATGAATATGTGAAAAAAAAAAATCTAAAAAAAAAAAAAATAATTTTTTTTTTTTGAGTTTGTGTTTTTATATTAAGATCACGGCATAGCTGGACAAGAGTTATTCTGCTTCATTCCTCTTACTGCATTTAAATGCATTCATTATATTACAGAGAAATAGGTCTCGTTAAAGAAAAAGACCGCCAAGCCCAACCCAGAGGACCCTGCACAATTTTTTTTAATTTTAAATTAATATTTTTATGAAAAATCCATGTGTCCTTCTTCAATAGCTTCTAATTCATCAGACCCAGTGTCTCCAAATTATTTGTTCACACACAATTCCTCATATTTAGCCTCTTAATTTTCCTCTCAAAATGCACCAGATTCATGCATTCCACTTTAAAAAGGTGAAAAAAATCTCCCGGGGGGGCATACCCCCGGACCCCGCTGGGAGGGTCTGGTTCTCCACTGGCTACTATTTTCCTCCAGCAGGACATTGGAGGCCCTAGCGAAAAAACACTGGATGTGTGAATGACATTTAACTAGTCAATAATTTGGGCAAGTCTGTCTGTCTATCTTTCTCACTCCGCTGCACACTCAGTCACTACTATCCATGCTTAAAGGAAGCAGGATTAAAACACTGGATTTAGATGTTAAAATGTATTACAAAATGTGCTTAAAAATGCACAAAAATGTTTAGAATGTTTCAAAAATATGTTTAAATTTGTAAAATAATTAAAAGATCTTTCAAAACACAGGGATTTAGAAAAAAAAATTGGGGGGGGGGGCTCCGCTGAAATTTGTTCTCTGAGGGGGGGGGCTCACTCTCTCACACTTTGAAAACCCCTGATTTAAGAGAAGCACTTTGGTGTATTCTGGTGAAGAGAATTAAGGACAAACACACACACACACACACACACACACACACACACACACACACACACACACACACCAGTCGCGCCCAGGAACATAATGGTGCAAAATGGGACGATAGTGGAGGCAGCAGGTGAGTGTGTTGTTTCGGCGCTGATCTGCTATAATCACTACATTCACCTCATGTGTGTCGGCCAGAACACCACGCACCATTCAAAAACCGTGAAAACAGCAATAGACAAAAGCACATTATTAACTTGAGGTGACACGTTAATATGCAGTGACATAAAACAACGGTTGGCAAACTGAATTTATTTAAAAAGTGATTCACTCTGGTGCACTTTGAGAAGAAAATTGCATGTAACCAGGCCCAGAGGCCCAAGGGCTCAGGGGGGCCCTAAGCCAGAAATACTGATAGTAACTTTACATGCCGCATTGCCAAAGAGCTCAGTCACTCATGTCAATAACAGGGTCCAAAAAGGAATCACCTAAAATAAGGAAATAAATCATCATGGGCCCCTCAACTAGTAGGTGAAAAACAAAAGCATTATTAGCTCTGTCTTAGGGGCTTCATGAGGGGCCTTGAAGGCCCCCTCACACATACAGTAATAAGCTTTCTATGTGTAAATTCTATACTGTTCATAAAAAGTAGTTATCCACCCTTTATCTGTTGAATAGGGATAGGGAGGAGTGGGGGGGGTGGGCTTTAAGAGTCTGGGCCCATTATCTCATAATCCGTCTATGAACCAAATGGTTTCCACAATCTTTTATTTTATTTTCGCGGAGAGCAATCACAAGCATTATTTATAAAAAAAAAAAAAAAAAGTGACCCAGTGTGGGTTTCAAGACCCACACTGGGTCTTGAAACGGACCCCGAGATCACTGAGACCGCCCCTGCCCGCTTGCTGCGCTTTCTCTCTTCCCGGCCACGCTCGCCTCTCCATTGAGAATGTATTAGTTGGCGCAACAAACTCCTCGGCCCGTGTGAAACAGCCTTAACTACTGAACGAAGGAAATCAAATGAGGATTTGGCATTTCCCCCAAAAAAACGGGACAAATTGTGTTCCGGCCGGGACAGATCTATTTTTTCCCGGGACAGCTGGTGAAAAAAAGAGAACAATTCTGGGAAAAACGGGATGGGTGGCAACACTAGTAGGCACATTAAGGGGCCACTCACACTAGGGCCGCGGCCCCGTGCTCAAGCTCATTTGCATACTAAAGTCTAGAACGTTTGGCTAGTGTGACCACGCCATCCGTATTCCAGCACGGAACAGCCCCTTGGCCACGGCACACTTGGGAGAGGTGTGCCGTGGCCAAAGTACAGATGCTAATGAGATGACACACGCACAAGCAAGCGCACAGGCGGCGTTCCTGACGTGAATTTATTAAGGATGCATAGTCCGTTAACGTCCGCTGCCTTACTAGTCGGCACCAGCATTGCCCACCACTTGGACTTGTAGCTACATAAAATGTGTGAGAATTAACGTGTGTGTAGGCCTAGGTGTGGGCTAATAAGGGAGAGAGCTAACACGGTAAAATAATAGTACTGCGGCTACTTTTTTTTTTAAACTTTCCTGCAGACGCTCTGACTGATGTCACCACCCCTCAATGACAAACACTGTTTCTGATTGGCCAAATGACCGTCAAAGCTCATATGATAGGAGTTAACATTCGTCAATTATAGTTAGTCACTACTATGGTCACTCCATGTCCATGCTCCGCTCCACACCCACACCCACACACACACACCTGGCCATTAGACCCCCCCCCCCCCCAAAAAAAGATTTTGTCAACGGATCTCCACGAATCGCATAGATGGCCAATTTCGTTTCCAAAACGGCAAATTTCGCGAAAGGTGACAAGTTTGCATGCCTGAATATAACATTGGACTTACACATCATTATGACTTGAACAACATCAATGCATTCATGTAAAAGTAAGTCAACTAATGCAAAAAGAGCAAAGTTGTGAAAGAAAATCCTCACACGAACCTGCATGCTGGAATCGTAGCGTATGCTGCTTCCCTCCGCCAATAGGGATAGAAACATGCGAGAGCTCTCTATCGCCGACAAATTGCCCATACGTGAGCTGGTGAGTAGCCCCGAAAGCCCTGCACCTTCCTCTTCTTCATCGTCCAACCTCCCTTCCAGTCCCGTGTCCTTGTCCTCCTCCATTTTCACAGGTTCCATAGGATCCAGGCTAACTATCTCTGTGTCAGCGGGGTGGGCATGGCGGGCCATTAGTGAAGCTGGATCTAGCTCCATGGGGGGGAGAGAAGAAGAAGATGGGGAGGAGAAGGAAGACGGGGAGGAGAGGAGTTGTTCCTCGGCCTCCTGATTGTCCTGGAGCTTTGGGTTGAGGATGGGGGAGATGAGGGGAGGGGATGCCCAGCAGCGGACTCTAGTCCGGGGATTTGGTCTGCCGTTGTGCTGAAGCTCATTGTGGCAGTGGAGCTGGTGTGGGGAGCAGCTACGAATGGGAGAGCAACCCTCGACAAATGGGCTCTCTTTGTTGCAGGAAGCGACGTCTACATTGCGGGGAGTCACATTGCTCGGCTGCTTCCTCTCGGCTAAAGAAATAAAGACAGATATGAAGAGATACTTGGTTAACATCACCACAACAGTGTAATTTTTTTTTAAATAATATAGTGAAGTAAAGTTTATTTCAATAAAAGAAGTGTACCTGAGCCTATGGGTGTGCGAGCGGCATGTGAAACAATAGGAGAAACGGTGGGAGAGACCAGAGCAGCAGGAGACGACCTATCAGGGAACATAGGACTGGTGAAGCTGCCGAGGCTGCAGTCCCGAAAGCAGCCATGCTGGATGGGACTGGACGAGAACTGGCCCTAAAAGTTAAGACAAATCAAACACATTTTTAATTGAACCGCAATAGTGTTTATTTAACTTAAAACATTTTGATCCAAAGAAACCTGTAACTCACTGCTAAAAAAATCCCTTCAAGAAATGTTTTCAGTTGCAACGTTGAGAATTGCTTTTGAGAATTACATAAATCTAGATAACTGGTCTGAAAAGATTAGTTAACAGAAGATATGTTATGGATTGCAAGTTACAACAACAAACCTACTAACTTGCTGAAATCTGTTGCTAATTAAAAACATTAGGTAAAAAGGGGGAGAAAAAAAGATCAGAAATGCATATTCTACAATATCAACTTTAAACATATATCTACATAGATATTGTCCCGTAAAATGGACGTACCAATTATGAAGAAATACATTTATTTTGTATGAAGATAAAGTAATTTGTCTATCCATCTATCGCTACACCACTGACCGTAGAGGGAGTCGCAGCTGACGTGCCACGGCACAACGGTGAAGCAAATACAGAAGACAGAGCTTCGACCCCTCCCTCTCCTTGGTTTAGTGAAGGCCTCTCCTGCTGCCTGTCGTAGCTCCTCTCTGGGCTTGGGGGGCCGGAGCTGTCAGAGCCGCTGTTACTGCCCTGGCCGTCCAGGAAGAGCTTCCGTCTTAAAGACGAGGAACTGAGACTCTCCTGCACAGCATCGCACGCTTCCTCATGGCGGTAATATTCCCCTGAGGGAAAGAGAAGAAAAACACGGTTCACCTGATGGTTCAATGTTCACGTCACAACAGTGCCTTCCGATTTGACCGTTTAGTCATTTTATTAGAAGCTTACCTAGTACTTTCTCCAAATCAAAAGCCAGAGGTAATGAAAGAGTCGTCTGACAAGCAACTGTTAGAACAGACATATTAAGGGAGACATTAAAAACAATTTAGTGGGTATTGATGGAAAAAGAGAAGATATGGGGGCGCTTTGTGTATAAAAAGAAACACTATAAATGTTTTTTTTTTTTTTTTTTTTTAATACCAACCTGAATTTGTTTCTGTCTCCTCTGCAATTGTGGTAGACATAGTACCTAGAAGTGCAAAGACACAAGGTGAAATGCTTATGAATTATAAGAACAAGAACACAACATGAGCGAATCGAAGACATTTAAGGAGTGGAAAAGAAAATTACAAGACAACTTACTTTTCATATAGATCTGGGGGCCTTTACGGGAGTCTGGTGCTGCCCAGGGAGAGGGCACGATGGCTCCTTTGGTGAAAAACTTTATTGGGAGAAAGACAATTGTAAAACAAAAGTCATCAACAATCTAAGTGAAGTTTATATACCATATATAAAAACGTTGCCATCATTGTACAATATGCTTATATTTGATTAGAATTTCATACCTGCTCAATAGCATTTTGACGCTTCGCCTCAATGTCTGAATCCATCCTAGATGTTTGGTAGAAAGGTTGTCACTTAAATTCCCTGCCCTTTTCAATTTAACAGTTGGATTTAATACATCAGGATTGGTTTATAAGCAGCTCTGTAACAATGTAATTTGTATTAACTATGGCTCTACTACGGCTACTGTGTTCAGTACGTACCTTGTTTGGCTGAGGTAAAAGGACTGTCGCTGGATATCCTCCGCGTCGATGTGTACAGGGTCAAGACTGGACATTTCATCAATAGACCAGTTGAACTTGGGAGGAGTCTGGGGGAAGAAATAAATGAGGAAGTGAAGTGAATTAAAATAATATAGTAAATACTCAAACAAGCCTGTGCACATTACAAAACATTTAGAAGTTTGCACGAAGACATGTGTTTCTGTGCATGTGTCAAAATTATGTTGTGTGTTAAAACCAAACGTACAGCTTTACAGGACTTGAAGACAGAAGGGCTTGGCATCAAGGTCTCACGAAGGTGGTGGTAGTCATTGGGGCTTTCAAAAGGGTTTCTAATGGAAGGCCTGCCTGGAGTCTCTGGAGTGATTTGGAGCTCAACATGGTCCATCTTAGCAAACAACAAAAAGTCCAGTGAGTCAGTAAATTTCATTTCAGAAACAAAATGGCCAAGAAAATGTTCACACAAATTATAGTCTTTGTTTCGATGTAAGAGGAGTCGTTTCTATTTTGTTTTGTTAATTACGTTGGTTGGTTAACTACATCACTTTCTCTGTTTCAGAGTGAAGTTGCCTTCGAAGTGTAGCAGATATTTGAATACAGCGTTACAACGTTTCACTCGGTTCCTTGTTTTTAACTCTCCAATATACTTTTAAAATAAATTACACATTATATTATTAGCTATACATTTTTTGCCGGTGGTACTTACAACTGTTAATGAGCTACGAGTTTCAAAACGCAGCTAAAAACAAATCTTCATGAAGACTCAGCAAACAATCAGCAGCGTGAGGGTTCAAACGTTTATTTCAATTTCGTCCTACAGCCCAACAGCCAATAGAAATGACGCAGGGAGTTCTGAGGAACCAATCAAGGAGAAGAACGATAAAGTCGTCACTTCCTCCTTTAGTTTCTTTAGTGATGATCGCAGGGCTATGTGGCTAGCGACTAATATAGTCTGTTCATGATAGTGTATCTCATTTTTGAACGGTCATGTAAAATGAAAACAAAACATTTTATATCTGAGTGAACTGTTCTAATACCATAAACTTGTACCGCGTCAGGGACCCTTTCAAGTCTTTTTAGCCACCTCCTAGCACGCGTGGGCTAACTATTCATTCTACACCATGGCAAGTGCAGCTAATGCAAACCTAAACGCAGTCCGGGAGACAATGGACGGTAAATATATATATTTATACACATGCATAGGGTTTCTGTGGGTCCTTAAAGGTGTCCAAAACACTTATTTACATGTAAGGCCTTAAAGAGTCTAAACGTGTCTTGAATACGATTTTGACAGGGAGCCTATGTTTGGATTATGACGTTACTGTTACTTTAATTATGATGTGTATTTGGGGAGAAAATGTGTACTATACACACTGTACCATACCTACAAAACCGATATGCAACCAAACGTTTCATGTTTAATGTGAATACATTTCTTTGTTTCCCTCCATAACCTTTCACATGTATATGCCAGAATGGACTTGAAATAGGTCTTCAATTGTATATTGGCCTTTCCAACGTATTAAAGTCTTATAAACTTAAACCCCCTGATTGTACTTGAAAAATAGTTGACAACATATTGTATTGGACCTTTCACAGTCAAATTCACTCTCTTCCTCCCAACAGTGCTTTTGGAGATCTCCCGGTTGCTGAACACTGGTTTGGATATGGAGTCGCTGTCCATATGTGTGAGACTGTGTGAGCAAGGCATCAACCCAGAGGCTTTGTCTGCAGTCATCAAAGAACTGCGTAAAGCTTCTGAATCCCTCAAGGTACTAAACCTTTTCATATTGCTGAAGGGGCCGTCTTTTGATTGATGTAGATGCCAATAAAACAGCCCACTGAAAACTAGTGTAGTGTTAGGCTGAAAGTTGAGAAGTCTTCAGCTGCTATCTACATTTTGTTTTTTTGTGTCTCTATTCTAATGATATTCGGAAATTTGAAAACTGTTAACAAAGCTGTTTATATGTGCATGTTTCCATTGAGATGGAAACCTACACTCACCGGCCACTTTATTAGGTACAGCGGTTCATTTTCTTGTTAACACATATAACTAATCAGCCAATCACATATCAGCCAATCACATGTCAGCCACTAAATGCATTTAGGCATGTAGACCTGGACGGGACAACTTATTGAGGTTGAAACCGAATAACAGAATGGGGAAGAAAGGGGTTTTAAGTGACTTTGAACATGGCAATATTGAGGGTGCCAGGAGGGCTGGTATGAGTATTTCAGAAACTGCTGATCTACTGGGATTTTCACTTTAAACCATCACCAGGGTTTACACAGAATGGTCAAAAAAAGAAAAAATATCCAGTGAGCGGCATTTGTGTGGACATAAAATGCCTTGTTGAAGTCAGGTCAGTGGAGGATGGGCAGACTAGTTTGAGATGATGGAAAGGCAACAGTAAGTTAACTCAAATAACCACTCGTTACAGCCAGGCAATGCGGAATACCATCTCTGAACGCAAAAGACGACCAATCTTGAAGCAGATGACCCCACCGGGTGGCACTCCTGTCAGCTAAAAACAGGAAAATGAGGCTACAATTCTCACAGGATCACCAATATTGGACAATGCTGTAGAAGATTGAAAAATCAGGCCTGGTCTGATGAGTCTCAATTTTAGTTGCAACATTCAGATGGCAGGTTCAGAATTTTGTGTTGACAACATGAAAGTATGGATCCATTCTGCCATGCACCATCAACCATGCCATGTTCAAAGTCACCTAAACGCCCTTTCTTCCCCATTCTGATGCTCGGTTTGATTTCAGTACATTGTCTTGACCACGTCTAAATGCAAAAATGCATTAAATTGCTGCCATTTGATTGGCTGATTAGCTTTTTGTTTTTATAAGCCATTGAACAGGTGTACCTAATAAAGTGGCCGGTGAGTGTATATGACACAGTAAGATTTTTTATTTTTTTTAAAGTCAGCTTTCAGATATTCTGCCTTGCCATTTATGCTACAAAAACATTGTGAGCACATCAACAATATAGGATTATGATGAGTTTTAAGCTATGGGTGATAAAACAGACATTCTTGTCTTGTTGTTCTTTCCAAAGCATTTTATTGCCTTTCCAGAAAACCTATTATAACATAAACTGAACAAAAATAATTACAATATGTCCATATTTCACTCTCCTAACATTGCATTATGTTGCTTTGTTGTTTGTTGCCTCTGTCTGGAATTTTGAATTCATCCACCTCATTCATGTAACCAACTGTCTAATGTGTTCCCATTAGCATATGGACTTGTGAACATATATCTGTTTTTGTGCTAAACAAAATAGCAAAATATATTTTTGATTTGTGGCTTAAATCTTTTGAGTGAATCCTAAAGGGAGCATTTCAATCACTATTAAGAACAAATGGTAATTGGGAAAATATCTTATCCTACAGGCAAGAGGGAATGTCATCATAAATAGCTTGATCGAAAAGCAAAATATGCACAATGTGAGTTCCTACTATTCGTTTCAATTTAGCTTTCTTTCCCATTTAATTTGTAATGTTTATTTTCGATTTCAGGCTTCTGAAAACGGCGCTAATTGAAGTTGCAGCCTGATCAGCAAAGTTGGGAACTTTATTGGGATAAGGCCCCGTTCCTGGATCTGTACGCACCATGGGCTCTCCAGCCAATCAGATTTGTCTGTGTGTTGGCCCTCTGTCTGCTGCTCCTCCTCGGGCACTAAGTGCTCCTGGTCTGCTCTTTGACCTGCATCTGAGTTTTTGTGTCGAGGTTTCAATTTTTAGTGCCCTTCCTAAACTCAAGTCTACTCCCGACATAAAAAGGTGCTCAATCATTCTGCCTAAGTTTTCCTCTAAGTTTTTCCTACTGCCAAGTGTAGTTCAGAGTGGCATGAGCACTTACTTCCTGCCTTAATTTACGAACATCCAATGAAACCTGACTTGTGTCTAACTTGCGTTGCATGTTCCATAAGTAAATCTTTTTTATGATGTTATGAATCGTTTTTAATTTTGTTCAAGCAACATGCATTATTCAACCTAAACCTTTGCCATTTCCATTGTCTATGTAACCATCAATTTTGAAAGTCTAAATTAAAATGTTACAGCCAATGGCCACAAGGTGGTGGTGTGTCATTGTTATTCTAGTCTGAGGTGTAAGTCTGCATTGTTAGATTCTAACAGCAAGTTTCCTATCAAGTTTTTTTCTAATGTTTAAAACCCTATTAAATACTTACGGTAATGTAATTTTATCATTTACTTTTTTTAAATAAATTCTCCCACCATGATATTTCTGTCTTTTCCTGTACTTGGTCCCATTGTAGAATGTAGCAGAGAAAATGTCCCTGGTGATATCATTCTTACAACCTGAAGGATTTTACTAAATAAATTATTTCCTGCCATGCTAGATGAGAGAGATAAAGGTCTCGGTTGAACATTTTGCAATAATACACCATAGAACATGCAGGGTGGATCCCAGCCAGACATACAAAAGAGAATAACATTAACACAGGTCATTCTTTATGGCAGGATGTCCTGTCGAGCTCAAATCTTGGCCCCCTTTTATGTCCTCATTCTATCCACGAAAAAGTATTTGAGATATATTGCACACTTGACAAAAAAAAACATGTGTTTGATCAACCAGAAATGAACACCCTTCATCACGTATCTAACCACACAGGGCATTGTGTTGTTTCTCCACTGTCTGTAAAATGGCTCTATTCATCTTCAAGACGAGGGAAAATGCTGAGAGCACAGAACATTCCTCCACAGGCCAATATAGAGGCTAAAAGCGACCTCTCATCCGCAAGGGCTTGAATCAGCTTTTGAATGTGTGTGTGTGTGTGTGTCCCTCCTATGTGTGTGAGTTTAGGTGTTCATGCAGCGCTGTAGATGTCTACAAATGAGAAGCCCCTAAGCCATCCGACAGCAACGCCTCACCCCTCCCAGGCACACCACAGAGAAAGCCAGCGAGTCTGTGTGTGTGTGTGTGTGTGTGTGTGTATAAGCATTTCTGTCTCCCTCCGCTTTGTCTCGCCATCTTGACTGACAGGCTGTGGGTCTAAATCTCTGTACTGCTGCTTTGATCTCTTAACACAGTATCTCTCTGTTTCACCAATACCAGCATCATGTTGGCGGAGTATGAGAGACATACAGATACAGCGCTGTGGGTCTCCTTGCTAGCCCCTAAAGCCTGAACAACCCCTGGCCTCCGTGGGGGGGGGCGAACCGCAGGAGATGTTGACGGACGGAGATCCACATTGAGAGAATCTTTTTTTTTTCTTACAAAGGAAAATAGTTTTGCGCGGCTTGATTGGCTACTGTGGGCGTGGGATTCAGGATGCATTGCTCTCTGTTTGATGTGTTTTTGAAGGGTTTCTCCTGATCCCAGCCCGCCACTTTGATCTCTGTAGAACAAAATATTCACAAATCCCATAGTCCTGCCCGAGAGATTAGCGTCCATATATGCATAAACATCTAAGAGGTGTTCAACTAGGGCACTGGTCAGGTCACATGACTGTATAAACTTAAGCAGGTCTTCACATATCGGAACTTCTAAAGGTGTTTATGTTTGTACGTCTGATAATTATCCACGCTGGCGGGATTACTTTTCTGATAAATGAGGGCAGTCTCATTTAAAAGTGAAAGATGTATGTGTTGCAATTACGGTCCAGGTGAGTGCATTGGATATTACAAAAATAATTAGACTGGACTGATTAGAAGTTCCTTATGCATAAGGAGAGATGGTCTGTTGATGTTTGTACAAACAGAAGACAAACATATTGTCTTAAGAAAACAACTACAGTGCAGAGCCTTGTGTGATGCCGAGTTGAACCAAAAGTCAAAGATCACAGTTATGTTTGGGTTACTAATTACCATTAGCCATAAACAGGTTGGTTTAATGGTCTCCCTGCAGAGACATGGCTTTGTTTGTTACATCCATTTCATGTTTTATATCTCATTATATGGTGATTTTAGGCCGAGAATTTTTTAATCAAAAGACCTTTATTTCTGATGAGTTCTTCAGTTTGGATGATTATAGAAAAAAACTTTGGTTGTTCTTGAAGGAAGTAACTTTGTTGGTATTTAGTTGGTAGGGGGTTAGGATGTATTTAATCTTAGGATGTATTTTTGCTGTCTTGTGAATCCATTTGGGCTGGGCTCTTGTATTGTATGCTTCTTTATACTTATACTCCCGTGTACTTCAGAGGGGAATATTGTATAATTTACTACATTTATCTGACGGCTATATATGCTATAGTTATTTTAACAGATTTTATAGTTTAAAAACCTATATTTTACATATGAAATATGATTGTTGTTATTACACACTAGACCCAATAGTTCATATCATGCAGTCAACTTTGATATTAAAATGCTGCTCACATATTAATGCATCTGCAAATATAATCCAATATATATAATAATGTACCCTGTCAGAGACCCTTCTTTCTGTATATATAAGTATAATAAGTACTTTGAATTGTAAGTTTAGTTTACAAGTCATATTTGCATATTTTGTACCTTTTGTCGAACAGTGGCCTCTTTGGCCTCGAGTAGTCTACAGGTTAAGGGGACATTAGATTGTTTTTCATTTTCATTTTTCCAGATTTCACTGTATATGTATGGTCTGTTTACATATTCTTGTTATGTAGCACAAGTCGAGAATTGCCATAGAGTCAGCAAACTGACCACATCATGTCAGTTTCACACACTTATCTTTCTTAAGTCTGCTAACACTAGCAAACATAAGCCTCCATAAGTTGCTGGTCCAGCCAGAATAATAATAGCACTGCAGCTTTAATATGCAAGGGGAAGAGTGTGTTCTTCTGTCAAAAGTAACGGTGCAGCTTTAAGTCAAATTTTGACAGTATGAGTTTACTTGTAGTGGACCATTTTTACATTGTGTCATTTTTCACTTTTACTCAAGTAAAGAATATGATCTTATATTATTTAAATAACCAATTAACATATTCTCATTGCCCTGTAAAGATCATACTTATAAAAGTCTGTATTCTGACACTGAAGTAATTGATTTATTAATATTTCCGTAACTGATCGACCCTGTCTGGCCCCCCATCCTTCAGCAACGTGAAGCTTCACTGACTGTATTTCCCCTAAGAGGAGTTGTGTGACCTTGTTGCAGCTTACTCCAGTACACCACCCTTGATTAAATACAGGCTACACTTTTACACCGTAAGATTATACTATTTAGGTCCCAATTAAATTCATTGCAAGGAAATTGGATCATAAACCCTTTAAAGGATCGTTAACAATCATTAGACAGGATAATGGCCTGGCAATCAAAATATGTTAAAGTTAAAAAAGAAAAAAAAAACTTCCAATGTCTTTTAGTGACTTTGTTGTTTTTGGACATTTTCCAAGCTGATTAATGTAGAATTGATTGATTTACAGTTGTAATTAGCTGTCTTCTGCATAGATGCATAATAATCATATATAATCCCTGCTTGTTTTAAAGTATTAATTGGTTTCATTAACAAAAGCAGTTAATTGAATAACAATTAGCAAAGTTGGTGATGGCATCAATGCCGCGCGTGCAATCTCCCTTGTGTTTTCCTTAAGATGATAATGAAACCACCTTTTTTTTATCAGATTGGAATTTTGTGTGTTGGACTATGTAATGACTAATATGATATTGAGCTTATTAGTTTATTCGAGCGGCTCACTGAGGCGTTAAGCTTGCATTGAACACGTTGTGTTTAACAGGTAGGCACCATATGCTGCT
The DNA here is from genome assembly GCA_949357725.1 of Hyperoplus immaculatus. Taxonomy (NCBI): domain Eukaryota; kingdom Metazoa; phylum Chordata; class Actinopteri; order Uranoscopiformes; family Ammodytidae; genus Hyperoplus; species Hyperoplus immaculatus. Next base: position 23,825,671 of record OX442358.1, on the reverse strand, counting down.
TTAATCAGACATTGGAATCACATTTGGTTGTTAAATTATCTTCTAATAAAAGCAGGTAGTAAAACAACTTGAGCTAATTCAATTTTGGGCGAGTTTGGGTGAAGTGAACAGCTGTTCATGTTTGCTGAATTCTTTTAACATTCCCTCTGTCGTTCTTTTTTCTTTCTTTTTTACAAGGTTTGACTCTACAACTGCCTGTTTGTTCTTCAACTTTTCTTGTAGAAAATAGAGATGGAGGATGGACTAGCTGTCCACTTCCCTTAAAAGAAGACAATACCAGGCATATTGTAGTGACAGCTTGCATTGTGTGTGTGTGTGTGTGTGTGTGTGTGTGTGTGTGTGTGTGTGTGTGTGTGTGTGTGTGTGTGTGTGTAAAAGAGAGTGAGAAAAAGTAGACAGGAGAGAGCGTGTGTGTGCGTGTGTGTGTGTGTATGTTAGAAAAATCGAGAAAGTGTGTGTGTGCATGTGTGTTACAGTGACAGCTTGTATTCTCCGTGATTAATGATGTGCTGTGTGACTTGATAAGTGCTTCGGAGGACCAACGCTTGTTTCAATTAGACCTTGTGAAGGTCGCGACGCCGCGCCGGCCTCTCATTATCATATCCATAATCAATCCACATTATCATAGGGGAATGTGCAATGGATGTGTGATATCTTGGTCATACATACACATACACACCCACATACACCTAATCACATACCAAAACACAATGACACACTCTTTCACTCTTTTTCTCACACACACACACACACACACACACACACACACACACACACACACATACACACACACCCTTCACTCCAAGTTGATTTGAATCATAACAGTGGCTGTCGGAACGAACTGTCTGTTGAGATTAAGAGTGTGTTTCTGAGAATTAAGCAGCGCTGATGGTGGTGGCATTTCAGATCCCCTCTGCAGACACAAATGCCAAAACATCATTCTGTCGCCCCCTCCTTCTCCCTCGCAAAACCACATAAGACCTAATGCACACACATACACACTTAACCAGGACCCCGGGGCATTTTTAATAGAGGCGAAGTGATTCGTATGTTTTTACTCCTCTAATGAGAACAGATTGAGTGGTATTTACACTTCATCGGCTGATCTAACCACCTACACATTTCCCTCATGCTTCTGCTGCTCACTGGCCAAAACAGACATGTGGAAAGGGCCAGAGCTTGGCTTTCAAACAGCGACACAACATGAACATTATCTTTGTCTCTTTGGCTTATGGTGGCACAACAGCAAGACAAATAGGACATCTTGAAAAATGAAGGGAAAAAATGCAGCTAGATTTTGTTTCTTTAAGGAATTACATGTGTTTAGTCTACAATAGTAACAGTTGGAAGTGATGATGACTTGGGTTCTGGCTGTTGATTCCTGGTGAATCTTAAATTTAATCAGATAATCAACCTGAGATTGAAACACAAAATTACACCTATTTCCTTCAAAAAACATTTAAACAACAAACACGTGTAGAATATATGGTAGGCTACAATTACAGGAATAAAGGCAAAAAGTGGAGCAATTATACGAATCAAAGAAGATATGAAAAAATTCATTAACTCAGTAATAATCTTCCCAGGCGGTCCAAATGGATAGGCTTCCAAAGTCTGAGGAAGACAAAATGTAAGTCCTTAAAAGAGGAGTAATCCACTGATTTAGCATACACTCAACATTGCAAGAATTACAATGGACTGATTTCTTCTCTTTTTTTATGGACACAGCAGAAGCAAAGATATCACCTTTTTACGTAAAATGTGTGTACAATTGGTGGACTTTCCCTTTAATGTTAGACAGTTGAGGTGTGAATTGCTTCTTTCCTCTTCTCCGTGTGGCACAATATATTTTTATACTTCAGTAACTGGAGAGGTTTTGCCATATTGCTTCACTCTTTCATTTCATTGGAGTTTAAGCACAATGGCTGCAGTAAGAATTAAACCAGCGACCTTCCTGTTGTGAGACAAAGTCACTTCCCACTGCAACCCACTGGTAACAAGGTTTTCCTAAACACTGTGTTTGCTTACCAGACCGTGGGTGGATGAAAAATTGAACAAAAGCCTAGCATCTAAGGTCATAATCACAAATAATTCCTTTAGGCTGGCACATTACTCATCTGGTCCCAGTATATGCAACCTTTTGTGGGCTAACTGTGTTAACAGTATATCAGTCAATCTATTATGGGATAATGCCACAAGCCTAAAAAGTTGCAAAGCATTGACCTGGGAGGTTAAATTGAGCGCTTCACAACTTTAATAAACACTTTAAGGTAGGAATTCACTCCATGTATCAGCTCTGCTTAACACTGATGGCTTTATCGGTGTATTTTTCTCCAGATGGAGAGAGAGAGTCGTGACATTTCTTTTTGGCAAGGAAAAGGCCATACTCAGCAGGAGTTATCAAAGGCAAAAAGTAAAAAGTTCGAGTTAGCTATCTCTCTCTCTCTCTCCCTCTCTCTCTCTTCCCCTGGAGATACTCATGTTAAGCATAATTAAGCAGATTTGATTAGCATCAAGCCTGGCTTCCTCTCTTGACTTTTAATGAATGTAAATCTACCATCTACATCCTAAAGATTAATTTCTGCCAATTAAAAAACACAAGAGGGCTTATTGGAGAGGGGGTGGGATGGGGGTCTTTGAGGGAAAAGAGTGTTAAAGTCCTTTGAGTTGGAGTACAGTCGGAGTTTTATCCTCTTCCCCCTTGTCTTATGTTGAGATGGTCTCTGGAGATCTGTGTGTGTGTGTGTGTCTCTCTCTCTCTCTCCCTCACGACCAAGATCATTATCAGCACAATGTTCCGTGAAAGCCACTTTGAAAGGACTGCGAGCTCCATATGTAAATGATGATGATGATGTGTGTGTGTGTGTGTGTGTGTGTGTGTGTGTGTGTGTGTGTGTGTGTGTGTGTGTGTGTGTGTGTGCGTGTGCGTGTATGAGGAAGCGGTACATGGAACAGGTAAAGGGGTCAATTTGTCAAACCAAGGTTATTGCCCCCCCTCCCTCTTTATGAGCAGTTGTAAATTCTCTCATCTCTCTGGTTGGACTCTTTCTTGATCGTTTTGATCCAAATTCAGATTCAGTGACACAATTAAATTAAGCCTGAATGCACTGCTACTTTGGCAGGTAGCCTCCTTATTTTTAGTTATGCGTGCATTCTCACCTTCAGAAAAAAATGACCCCCATCCAAGCCTTTTTATTATGTTTGATTTTAAACTGATATGATAAGATTTGTTGGTGTTGGAAAAAAAACTGAAATGTCAAGTATTTGGTATGTTCCTTAATAAACATAATTTTTAGACTGTTCTTATAATTTTTTGGAGCCTATTGTATTATTTATCTTAAAGCATTCAGATTAAAAGTATATCTCATGCTATCCATATTGTATTATATTATATATATTATCTTGTATTTATTTAAATCTGGAAAATATTTTCTCTCAAGACAATTAACAAAATCATAATATTTCCAAGGATAATACAATTACAGGCCTACAACAAGGCTATTAGTCCCAAACGATGTGGGAAGATCACAGCGATAGGTTACACATTGAGTAGGCCTACCACAGACACACTAAGCCCCATCAGAACCATTCAAATTAAAGTGTCTTTTCGTTAGGCGTTTATAAACAGGCTTATCCAAAGTTTATGTAGGCTAATCTTTGCGCTCTCCCTCTCTCTCTCTCTCTCTCTCTCTCTCTCTCTCTCTCTCTCTCTCTCTCTCTCTCTCTCTCTCTCTCTCTCTCTCTCTCTCTCTCTCTCTCTCTCTCTCTCTCTCTCTCTCTTTCCGTCTCTCACTCGTCACTCTCTAAGAATATGGTCAGGCTCCTCCTCTTTATGATAATGTGACAGTAGCATCTCCACCTCGGAGACAAGCCTCCTCTCAGTCTCACTCAACTATGTGATCTGTTCTTTTTTCACGCGCGGACCCTTGTCTCCTCTCCTGTCCTCTGCTTTCATCCCTCTCTCATCCTCGGCAAACACTCAATGCGCAGTCCCGTCTCGCAAAGCAACTGCGTTTTGTTGGTGCAAAGTTCTACTTTCTTGAATAGTTGACTCTGAAGTTTTACTTTTGTTCTCATTCGCGGACATGACTACCATGGCATCTCCGGCTGCCCCGTCTCTCCTCCCCGCGGCTCCTCTCGGTCTCCACCCTGCGCCGAGTTCCGTCTCTCCGGCCACCAACTCCCCGCCACCTGCGGCCACCTCCGCTGCTTCGTCCTCGGCTCCTCCGCTGACGCACCCGGCGCTGCTTCACCAGTTCCGGGCGGACCTCCTACTACCTAACGGGACCCATCAGTTAAAGACCGGCGGAGGAGCCCCGGTGGTGTCCGCCGGCGGCGCCAAGCCCGTGTACGCCACCCCGTCGCCCGTGGAGAGCACGCCGCAGAACAACGAGTGCAAACTGGTGGAGGTGAAAGGTGCCAAACTGGCCTCGTTCACGGTGAAAGACACGGAGCTCATCTGCCTGCCGCAGGCTTTCGACGTGTTTCTCAAGCACCTTGTCGGCGGGCTCCACACCGTCTACACCAAGCTGAAACGGCTGGACATTGCCCCGGTGGTGTGCAACGTGGAGCAGGTCCGGGTGCTGCGGGGGCTCGGGGCCATCCAGCCCGGGGTGAACCGGTGCAAACTCATCTCCAGGCAGGACTTCGAGACGCTCTACAGTGACTGTACCAACGCAAGGTGAGGTGGGGGTGACGGGGTTACCTGGTCGTGCACTGCGGTTGATTTTAGGATTACCCTGCTAATGTTTCAGGTAGAGGGGTCGGTGGGTGCAGCAGCAGGTGGGTGGGCTTGTCTAAAGCAGGTATAAGGCGTCGAGAAAAAACGTGGGATTTATTCTGTTTATCTGATATCAGTCTGCAGGGCCTCTCCAAACTCCTAGGATGCCTCACACACAATCTAAACTATATTGTAATTTACTTGTCAGTGTCGTGATAGTGAATGATGAGTTTGACCTTATGGTGTAATGTTTTATGTAGCCTATTTGGTCATCATAATATTTCAGGACTTTAATATCTGCCTGAGATTCCTCTAAATCAAAAGCTAATAGTGAAGTATCTATTAAACAGGTGAACTTTATTGGTTAAGGAAGATTCCATAAATGTATTTGACTGATAATATGATTATTTTTTGTTTGTTTTGGAGGTTGCATAGCATTTAATGATGACTGACTGGAGGTCCAGTTAACCCCCTTTTCATTGACCACATTAGTGCTGCTATAGGCCTGTCACTAATCACCATTTAAACAGGCGATAAAGGCTGTGATGATGACGATAATGAATTTTTGTAATCTTAATAAAGGAAAAAAAACTCTTCAAAGTGTGTCATGTTATCATAGGCTATGATCTCTCTCTGACATGCACTCTGTCACACACACACACACACACAGCACCACATACACATACACACATACACATACACAGTCTTTTCTGCTTTCTGACACACTTACACACACACATATGCACACATTGAATCTGACACTGTCATTCTGAGAAATTGATTCTTCACAGAAATTAATTAATTTTCATTTGGCCCCAAGCGGCAGCTTAAATCAGGACAAGCTCACTCACTCACTCACTGATCCCTTTGCTCTCTCTCTCTCTCTCTCTCTCTCTCTCTCTCTCTCTCTCTCTCTCTCTCTCTCTCTCTTTCTCTTTCTCTCTCTCCCCTTCCTTAATAACTTGCTGTCTTATCATATCAACACTCTTTAGCCCTGAGCATCAGAACAGAGGAGATGATTAAATGAATGCTTATGATGCGATTATGGAAATTAGCTGTTTTGCAGAACTCCGATGGTGACCAACTACGTGGGTCATCAATCCAGCACACTGCAGAGAGATGGCTGGATAAAGGGGGCTAAATTGGCGGGGTTTCGAGGTTTCCTGGTGCCTCACGTCTGGTGTCGTGCAGACCACATGCTCATAACAGCATGGCTTTGAATCCAGAGGAGTGTGGATTACCCCTAGTTTTGGGGAATTATATTTAGTTTGACAGTTAATCCCTGCTTTTCTGAACACGAGTGATCCAAATGTAACACCTGGCGTTAAAATATGGATAGAGGATGGGTTAATGTGTTTACAGAAACACAGCAAAAAAACTAATATAAACTACTTTTTATTAATTTCTTGATGTTTTCCTAGGTGTATAGGTCAAATCAACTAGGTGCTCTATTTTTATCCCTGAGCTGCATTTTGATTTTTTAAATACCTAGGGGGTTTAGCATTGTAGTTTTGATGCAAGCTGTGACTTGTTGAAGGAAAAACCACAAACACCAAAACGGAAACAAACTATTGTGAGAATCAGCTAACAGCTCCAAGTGTGTGGAGGAGGAACACCTGCGCCTGCCCTGAGCATTTGAGGCCCCTCTAACCGAGGCAAAAAAAAAATCCAGATGCACCTCTCTCTGGCCGCCTCTGGGACTTTCTTCCATGTCAGGTGTTAATGGGAACGTTGTTCTCCCGCCGCTGCAAAACACACAGCCTCCGCCGTCTCTAATTATCCACACACACACACACACACATACACACACATACACACACACACCACTCAAACAGCCTTTAGTTAATGAGATCTGAAAACATCACTCATCTGAAGCCTTCAAACGACTTCCTTGATTCTTTGTCTTAGGACTTCAAATGTGCTGTGGCAGGCAGACCATTAATAACATACGTTTTTCTAAGTAATTCCTGGTGTGTGAATGGAGCCGGTTACAGTAGCGGGTCAAGACAAAAAGTGGTGCTCAAGATGCTTCTCGTTAAAGTAGGGAGGCTGGACCCGGCTGGCTGCTAGACCTTAAAAGTTCCGAGGACATCTCCAAGATATGTGATGTTACGGCTGTCTGACAGCGTCAGGGCTCAGTCAGGTTTTTTCGTTACTGATTAAGACAGCCATCACTTATTATTTTCCAGTCCAGTACAGTCAGACTGACCAGAGGAGAAAATAACAAGCTTGTCTGATGGTCTTAACATGACTAACAGAATGCTTGACATGCATTTCCTGCTGTTTGTTCTTGCAGCTGTTTGTTCACTCATTGGTTTTAAGATTAAAACGGAACGTCGTGAAGCAGAGGTTAGGGAATTGTAAACCCCCCCCCTCCATTTATCTTTGTCTTTTCGTCTCCTCTTTGTCTCACTCTTTCACTCCCGCTGTGCACAAACACACCCTGACCACTGACTCATCACGCCGCGTAGAAGGGCCGACTTCACCCTCAGCCAAAAGCCCAGTTATAATTCATGCATAGGTGGCACACAGACACACACACACACACACACACACACACACACACACACACACACACACACACACACACACACACTCACTTTCTCGCTCTCTCTCTTTCTCTGTCATCTCCTAACACACACAAACTCACACGGTCACGCCTGTGTGTTTGCTGGCTTTGCTGCTAAATGACATTAGTTCCACAGAGAGAACATGGCGTGTAGGAGGCAACCTGATCCTCCGTCCTTTTCTTTCGCCCTCACAAAGGAACAGTTTCATTCTCTGTTAGGAACACACATCAAATGGCTGGCTCAGGTCAAACTGTGTGTGTGTGTGTGTGTGTGTATGTGTGTGTGTGTGTGTGTGTGTATTGTAGATATATATTTGTATTGTGGGTAAGAGTACACAAATGTCACCACCCCCAACATGATACATAAAAGTAGTGTAATGTTGCAAAGGTATGGGATCTCCTGTTACCTTTTGAACAAAGCATGAGTTAATAACATCACATTGTTTCCTCATTGTGTTTGAACTTTTAACACACACACACACACACACACACACAACGGCAAAGTTTTTTTTATACCTGCCCAATGAAACAGTGGTGAATGGAATTTGGTTTTAGGTGCCTTAGTTTTTCCAGTATGTTATCTATTTTCAAGTCTATTGAACTCTGTATACATAGGCTACAGATGGATAACCAATTTTAGAGGATGCAGTACTTTTTTTTAGACCTACTTTTAAACAATTAGTCCCCATACGAACCGTTGACTTTCCGTCATTGAATTGCATGGCTATATGCTAGTGGTAAAATATGTATATAATTTTAAGATATAATATATTGTAAAATGTTTGGTTGGCAACACAACATTGAGACTTTGTCCAAAAATCAAGTTCACACTTGTGTCTTTGCAAGTTCGTACAACCGGGGACATTGACAAAAGCACAGTCAAACACGAAAGAAGGTGTAGAATAAATATTAAGCAACAGTTAGTCAAATCCAACTATGTATGATAAATGAGACGGAGCGGCCTGCGGAGCACAACGAAAGCCCGCTCTTTGTGTTTCTCTGTGGCAAACCTCGGCCGTGCAAGTTGGCAGCGGTAAGTGTGTGTGTGTGTGTGTGTTTGCGAGTGCGTGTGTGTGTGGGAAGGTAGACTCCTCAAAGCCGAGCCCCACTGCCATGCCATAACTCACTGTCAAAGTCAGCAACGTTAGGTTGGAGGGGAGGAGTTGTGTGTGTGTGTGTGTGTGCAAGTGTGGGGTGATGAGCTCAACTTTAACCTCTGCACTCTTTTGATGTTTTTATAGAGAAGAGTACTATGAGAACGAGAGGTCCTCCATGTCTCTCACTATGACAGGTTTTAATGTAGTACAACACACACACACACACACACGTAGTCCTCCTGACATCGTCTTGACCCTGGAATGTGGGAGAGGAATGCAAGGCGGTATCGGTTTAGGAGATCAGATTCTTGCCATGATCAAACGTCCTGTGTGTGTGTTTGTGTGTGTGCGTGTGTGTGTGTGTGTGTGTGTGTCGTCCTGCCGGCTTCTTTCATGACATCACCACACAGGCTTTTCCTAATAACAATGGTGCATCAAGCTTTTTTTTTAGCCCTCGATTTGAAAGGGAAGATCACAACATCAATCTTTGCCTGCCTTCTCTAACCAGCAACATAAGTCTTCCTGCGTACAGCGGCGACGATATGATTTATCAAACCGGACCGTGACGGCGAATACAACCCTGTGTGATAAATAGATTGAAAGGATGGGAGCATGGGAGCTGTAAACCGCCACTAATATATTCCAAACAAAATCTTGTTTGAGCTAGTTTTCTCTCACACAAACACACACACACACACACACACACACACACACACACACACACACAGCTGCTACCTATCAGCACCTCAGTCCCTTCAAGCCAGTAGCTGTTTTGACTGTAACACTTCCTCTTCTTTCATTACTTTTCTCTTTCCCTCACTGTGTGTGTGTGTGTGTGTGTGTGTGTGTGTGTGTGTGTGTGTGTGTGTGTGTGTGTGTGTGTGTGTGTGTGTGTGTGTGTGTGTGTGTGTCTGCGTGTGCATTAGCGAGGAAGAGAGAGATCTGTCATCTTTGTTATGTTTTGTTTCTGTTCCACCTGCGCTAAGCTCCAGCTGCCATGTTTGCCGTTTCATGTTTCAGGTAACACACACGCTAAGCTTGGAGGGCAGAACTCAATGTACGGAGCAGGCTAGCCTTTTAAAAACAGCAAAGAAAATGGTGTATGCGTTTTTGTTCTTGTGTGTGTGTGTGTGTGTGTGTGTTTGTGAGAGTGTGTGTGGCCAGAGCGTTGGCATGAGGGAGGACGTCTGGGTGAGATTTTAATTAAAGTTTGAGACAAAGAGGTCATAAGCCACACTCCCCCTCCTCCACACACACACACACTCACACATACCTTGCACACACACACACACACACACACACACACACACACACACACACACACACACACAATGCACTGTTTTCTCTCTCACCCCTCCTCTCTCTCATTCCATCCCCTCAGCTTGATGACTTTTCCATGAAAGGCTTTTTCATTAATCCTACCTCAGGGAACCAGTGCTCTCCAACCCTACACACACACACACACATGCACACAAACTCGCAAAACATACTCTCATGCACAACACACACATAGACCTCCCTCTACGGGTCACTTTGATGTATCAACGTACATGCAGACTAAACACAAAATTAGGTTCCAGTTCTTTATACCTCCCTAAATTGCAACATAAAGGCGCACACACAACACACACACACGCATAGACACAGGCCATTAATTAGTGAGTGCAAATAAACAGTAGTAAGGGAAAGGGAAGTGGCTGCAGTAAAAAACAACCACAGTCTTTGGTCTCTGTGTACTTTATTTCATCCCCACTGGTGTTCGTGTGTGTGTGTGTGTGCCCGCGCGCTTGCTTGCGTTCATGCGTGCGTCTGCACATGCGTGAGTGTGCTCATCTAAGGTGTTTCAAAATCGGTTGCAGTGGAACTGTGTTGGTTTACCCTCAAACCTAAGACCTAAAATTACATTTCCTGCTTTTGTTAAGCACAGTATGCAGCTCCATGTGCACTGCAAAAATGCTGTGTGTGATGTGAAAGCACCCCCGCCTTCAAAAAAACAACACACACTCCCACTCACACACACACACACACACACACACACACACACACACACACACACACACACACACAAACAAACACACACACACACACACACACACACACACACACACACACACACACACACACACACACACACATAGTCACACAAATAGACAGAACTTCATCCCTCTTGCACATTCCTCCTGTCTTGTCTGTCATGTGGTGTGTGGGAATTTGTGTTGGTCTACCTGAGTGTCTTTCACTGTCTACATGCATGTGTGTGTGTGTGTGTGTGTGTGTGTGTATGTGTGTGTGTGATATCTGATGTCAGCTGTCACATCCCAGTCGGTCCGGGCCCATAATAAGAGACAATAATAACAACTCATTAAAACCGAGGGCAGGAACTGTGGAGCTCATCGGCTCATCAAATTAACCTTTGAACACTTCATACACACACACACACACACACACACCGGTGTGTGCGCACACACAGACACGTCGACTAGCTACCTGTTTTTCTCCCACAGTTAGTGACTACACAATCTTTCTCTCTGTCTTTTTGTCTCTCTCCATCTTCCGCCCACTCCCCCCACACCCTTTCCTCTCCGCCTGTGGGTGTGTCAACAGGGGATTGGTCCTTTCTGCTGGGTAATTGATGAATTATATGCAATATGCAAATGAGGCGCCATTAATCTCCTGACTGACAGCTTCGTTTATGGGGCCTTAATGACTGCTGGATTAGATTCTAATTAAAATCTGCTCAAAGACACCCGCGCTAGGAAGCTGCTCCTACTCTATCTCTCCCTTTTTTCCACTTTCCCCCCTTTTTCTCACTCTCTCAGTGCCTTGCCCCTCTTTACCTCTCGCTCTACCTCTCCTCACCTTTTCCTCCATCTTCGTTGTCATATTTTATTGTTTGTCTGGAGCTAGGTCTCCTCTTGCCCCCTCTTTCGCTCGCCCTGCCTTTTAACACACACACACAGACACAACTTCACAGAAACATATGCGCGCATAGACTCATGTTATCCAATGTCAGTCTGGTATGAGAGGAGACGAGCCGCGCTGGTTGTCATTAGGCCTGATGTGGCCCGTGTCATTTCCCCTGTCAGGACATTCACACCGTTTAGTCAGAGCCAAAGTGATGTCTGACAGCTTTTCACATAGTTCCTCCAGGATTGATTGAGCATGCCCGGCTCAATCAAAACCATGTGAATCTGCTTGTAGTCGCAGCCTCCTATTGAGGGGGAACTTGTGACATGGTGGGGAAGAAAAAAGGAAAACCAAATCGCCAAACGAGGAAAGGATGGTAAGGGGAAGAGGGAGGCGAGCAAACACATTTAATAAGCAAACAAATGAATGAGTAAGCTGAACATTAATGAGGTGCTTTATTGATGCCATAGGGAAAGTCCTTTTTTGCTTGCTCGCATCCACGGGGAGGTCAGATTTGCTGTACAGCAGCGTTCCTGGAGGCACTCAGGTTTCAGTGTTTTTGCTTGTTGACACTTCAGCAGGATCCAATGGGGTTTACAGACTGAAGGACAGTCTCGGCTTTAACAGGGCCACCCATCTCAGACTCAGCATGATGAACTTGACTTGACTGAGGCAGTGAGGTATTAAAAGTGCCTAATGACTAATGTTAGCATGTGTTGTTTTTCTGCCTGCAGTTCGAGGCCTGGACGACCGCCCAAGAGGTTGCAGAGTGTGACAGAGGGCGGGACTCACCACATGCTGTCCCACAGCGGGCTGATACACGCTGGGATCATGCCTCCTGCAGGTGACCACCCAGGCCTCACCACCATGCACATACAGGACTTATGTACGGTACCTATGTGCACACCATGATAAACCATATACTGTAACACAGGGGCATACATACTTAACTACCAATGTGAAGAGGAATCATTTGTGTAGTAGTTCTGCAACATGTAGTTAAGATGTCCACTGTTCATCAGAGGTGGTATATCATCACATTCATGTTCCAAAATTTGCACTTTCCAAAAAAGTAAAACTTTTAATCATAATTTAATTCCCTCTCATTTAGTTTTCCAATTTGACTTTACTGGAGGGCAAAACCCAAAATTTGACAAATTAATAATTTCCCATTTTTTTGCGTACACTATTGCTCAACAATAATCACAAAAAGTAGTCCTGATCAAGTCTCATCTGTAATTTGTGCATTCATTCTGCATGTCTATATATAAAAAAGAGTAGATTTATGCACCAGGAATACAATCTGAATCTCACCGAGGTTTATCTGACAAACTTGAGTTACAGCCGGCTGTTAAAAAATCATGCTTTAAATGTTTTAAGAAGGTCAATCAAAATGCTCACGTTACAATAAACCCTCATCAATAATGATGATCCGTGCCTATGTTCCAACCATTTGTTAGGAAAGCAGATGTATAAATAAATAAATTCAATTTCTGGAACAAAATGTCATTACTTATACATTCGTTATCTACAGTAATGCAATGCAAGGTTGAAAACGTTGAAATAGTAAAATCTATGAATCACAATAAATGACAAAAAAAATGATATAGTAATATTTAAATATTAAAAATTGTTAAAAAAAACTCATGTACAACTAAAACATATCTTACTAATTTAAATAAACCTTTAAATCAAATATATATGTATTTTAATGACATATTATTTACATCTATTCTGATAGAAACACTGACTTCAACATTTAACAATTCTTCATTTGATGAGGCTTTTTGTCAGTAACTGTCACTAAATTTAAATAACCCAAATAAATTACAGTTTCAATTATTTTAGTTCAGAATCGTTTTTAAACTGAAAGTTATTAAATGTTACAAAAAACAAAGAATGAACAAACACCACATTAAAGTTTAAAAGACGGCCACATCCGCTCAATTCACCTGCCAGTGTGTTCTTCATCAAAGATTCATTAAAAGGAGAAAAGCCTCTGTGACTCTCTAAATCCCCCCTTTTTCACAAGCTTTTCATAAGGTCAAGGATTGTAATTCTTCAGAGCTGTACAGAAGTCACTGTAGAAATCCCTGTTTTTGGCTGCTGGAGCTGTGTTAAAGAGTGAATAAGTGTCGTGTTGTTGCTTCAGCCCTCAAAGGAGCTGTTTGTAAAAGTTTAAATGTGCTTTTTTTTGTGGGAGTGAACGCAGTGACCTGGCAACCACGCTGAGTTTAAAGAAAGGACTATGCAGAAAAGATACAGGATGGGGCTTTTTTCTTTTTCTTTTTTTTTTTACATTCCCTGCACGCCCCCATAATGACACATTTTACCCATCATCAATACCATGAGGAGGCGGGGTTCTGGGAGGTGTCCTGTGTGTTGATTAATCAAATTAGCATTCACACTGCTGACACCCTAGAAACTGCTCATAACTTGCAAGTTGGTCTTTTTTTCTTGAATCAGAAGTGCACAAGGTCCACGGTTAAGTCGAGTCACAAACATAATCTTTAAGCCTTTGAAACCCTTTTGATATGAATTTCGTTCAAAATCTCGAGAAACAAGGTTTCATTTGTTTGAGCCAATAAAAAACACCTTAACCCATTAAATGTCTCTTTAAGTATAAAATCAAGTTTTCAGGTTGTAGTAAAATGTGTAAAAATCTGTAATTTGCAATGTCATAACCTTTTTGTTTTATGTTTAGACTTTGTAACAACAGTCTTAGCCAACTGCCTGCTAAAGGCCACAGTGTCGCTATTGTGGAGTGTGTTCGTTCGTGTGTGTGTGTCCCTGTGTGTATGTGTGTGTACGTGTAGCACAGAGAAAGGGAGAAAAGTAATTGTTGGCACCTCACCGCTCTCAAAGTTGCCCTTGGCTTTGTGCTCTTCACTGCAACCTGATCTTTTCATTCCGCACCTCAAAAGAAGCCATTTTCTGTTAGCTCCGCTTCCTCTCACTGTTCAAAGGTGCTTGAGTGTGTGTGTGTGTGAGAGAGTGTGCGTGCGTGTTGTGTTTGCGTTGAGTGTTCAAGAGCATCTTTCTCAGTGGGAAAAAGAGTCTTTTTTTCCACCAAAGGAGAGGGCACGGCGGCAATGTCAGCGCAACTGATTAGAACCGGCCACATGAGAGGGGAGAGACAGACAGCGAGAGGGAGGACATTTGAGCGTAAAAGGCAGGGAGAATCTTTGATGTGATCCTCCTTAGTCTCTTTTTCTCGCCCTCTTTGCACTCATACACACACACACAGGCACACACGCACACACGCAACACAGTGGCTTATGTCCTGCTGTGTTGCTGACATTTGAAAAGGTAAAGTGAGGAGAGGGGATGCGAGGAAAGCAGGAAAGAGGGCAGGGAAGAGAAGGAGAGAAGATGAGAAGAAAAAGGAGCAATTTGTCGCGGGTTGTCTATGTCTTGGACTGACAGACTGTTATTCTTCCTCACTCGCCCCATTGTGTAAGGATAGAAAGAAAAGAAAAACACTTGGCAGTTCAGTTTGTTGCAAATGTTTAGATGAATCCAAGATCAGGAAATTAAGACTTATGCTATGTTTGCATTTCCCCGGCAGTGTTTGCACAGTTGCGCTGGTTTGTCCGACTTTAATAATTCACTGTGTTTGTCTGCATTAGTGCGAGAGATATTTAATTTTCTTTGGCATCACATGGTTTTTAAGGTCGCTTTGTGGGTCAAGCTACCTAGCTGGTGGTTTGGAGACACAAATTAAAACGTGGCTCAGACCTCCTGCCACATCTTGTCACTCTCCATTTCGTCTTATCCCCAAAAGTGCACAACCCCTATTAAAAAAGTATCTTCACTTTCTCTTCCTCTTAATGCGTCTAATTCGCACTGATAAAGAAGGGCCTTTCTGGCAGAGAAGGTGGGAGCTGCGGCCGCCTGTTTTGCTGTGCTGTGGGATGTGATGTCCCTGTGTGGGAGAGATGGATGTCTTGGCTTGTTCCTATCACTGCTGATTCCCTGGCAGACTAAATGGCCAGTGCAGCGGTGCAGTCAGAATGAATGGCTGGCCTCTGTCTTCCCATGACAACCTCCTGCCTACCCACTGCTCTAATCCTCCACCGGTTGCCATTGATCCGACTCTTATTGATTCTTTCTCTCTCTCTCTCTCTCTCTCTCTTTCTTTCTTTCTTTCTTCTTTTTTTTCTCTCATCCTCCCTATATTTGTCTCTGTCTCAGATCTGTCTGCCCTGGCCAAGAAGATCAAGCTGGAGGCAATGGCCACTTACCACAATAACCAACAACATGGCGGGCCCAACGGAGAGAACGGCGACCACAACCCCGGACTGGGTGAGTCTCGTCCACTGGTCCATCACATACTCACACACTGTCAAGCACAAATGCGTGTGTGTGCGCGTGTGATGTTTAATTGTGGCCGTATAACACGCCGCGCCGTTTTTGTCTGTACACATCTGCGACGCTCAAGTCAATACGACTTGAGCAGCTGTGTTTATGTGCGGCCGGCTGAACCAAGCTGATTAAAACCAGGATGTGACATCACCTCTACTTCCTTTTGAGAGACGGTGTATGAAAAAAACTAAACAGCGATGAGTCAGTTCCCTTCAAACGAAAAAGTCAAAATAGACATCAGGGCCACATAATCCAAACCATCAAAACATAAAGAGCAGATTTTATTTAATTTTTTGGGATATATATTTATGTTTTCATCAACAAAAAATAGTTTTTTCCCTTCTTTATTTTGTTAAGACTGTGATAAATGCCCTCGGATTTGTTTCCATACTTGTGAGATTCAATGAGATACAGGAAACGTATCAGGAAAAAACACAGTTGGTCATCCGCTTTGTTAGCCTCAAAACGTTGCCGGCAAATCATTAGTAGATATTATTCATCACATCAACATAGCGTAGGGCCCATACCAGCTCTGTTACTCATTGTCAACATGGCAATGGTCATAATGAGTAACATTAGCTCATTTTACTGGAATGAAAGTCTCATTTTCAGAGATAAGTAAGCAGATTTTTCTAATTGACAGTAAAGAAGAATCCCCTAATTATGGGATAGAGTTGCTTAGTCTACTCATTATTTGTGCAGGTAAAAATGTTTTAGTCATATCTTAAAAACTGTTCCCTTTACTGCAACTGATGGCCAGCTTTGCGGTGAAGGAGAAAAAGTGGAGCAGCAGCAGGACGATAGCGAGCGCACCGGGGATGATAGAGAGATGAATAAGATGAGAGGCTGAAGCCAAATCAATAGTCTTCTCTCTAATTCACTATCCTGAATGCAAACGACAAATGCTGGACAATCGATTGGCGGGACGGACACACACACGCATGCTCCTGCGCCGACGCCATCACACACGTACAAACACACACACAAACAAAATGGGACGTACCACCCCCACTGTTATCGACAGGTTAAAGCGACATCAGTGTGTTTAGACAGATGACAGGGCTTATGGAGGGCCTGTGTGGAATACGCTATCAACCTAGGACACGTACATACAAACACACACACACACGCGCACACACACACACACACACGCACACGCATGCACACACACATACACACACACACACACACATATATACACACTCACACACACACACACACACTATGTGTATGTGGTACATAATGCAAGGCTTAAGGACATTAAATGAAAAAGAAAAAAATGTGTCTTGTCTTTTCGAAGTAAACGGAGGCAAAAGTAAAATAATTGTATGCATAAGTCCACTTCTTCTGGCTTTGACTGCGCATGTGTAGTGATGTCTGTAAACAGTCCCCATCTTTAGCATTGTTTACTATTGTATACACTCGGTTACGACTGCCAGCATCTGTGCGCAGTTAGGTGGCATGGTTACCACCAGCCATTATAAACCTGTAAAGCTTAATCACTGTTAATGATAGAGTCAAGTGGAAACACACACACACATAAAGCGAAAGGCATACATACACACATAAGCACAATGTCTTTTTTTTCCATACCGCCACCCACGGCCTTATGGGAAGGATAGGCCCCTACCAGACTTCTAACCACTACAAAGGCAATCTCGGATTACACACACACAAACACAAACAAACACACACACACACACACACACACACACACACACACACACACACACACACACACACACACACACACACACACACACTCACAACATGCTGAGTGTGACACCTTCCGGGGAAGAGCGGCGAGCAGACATTTCTGCATTTAACAAGATCTTCTGGGAAATTTACAGTAACTATTTGTTTACTGTAATGGTTTGTTTGGATAAACATAAGAGAGGCACTTTGACTTTTGATGTTTTTTAATGAAACATAAGAGAGAGTGATGGGAGGGCAGAGAAAGTAGGGGGGTGGAATAGTGTGGGGGGGAAACCGAGTTAAGGAGGTAGAAGGCAAGGGTGGGTTGGGGAGGGGGGAGCAAAGTGGAGCGCTGGTTTCTAACCAAGGCTTGATATTTGGACTTGGCTGCCGGTTGATTGTCAGAGCATCTGGTTATTTAGCTCCATTCAGACAGATCTTTTGTTTGGATTGGTTTCTGCTCTGGGCAAGTGAGAGACTAATCTGCCAAATGCACAAAGCACTGCACATATGTCCAGCGAGCCTGACTCATAAAGTCAACGCCTCTCACTCTTTATTTCTCAGTTTTTCTTTTGTGTTTTTTTTCTTTCTTCTCTCTTTCCCTTTCCCTCCATTATTTGTTGTATTTCATCCCTCCTCTTTAGATAGCCTTTTTCTTTTCTTTTTTTTCTCGCACTCATTCAATTATTTGTGACAATTGTGCGGAATATAGTCCAAGATTTTTTCCCCCTTTGTGTTTATAATTACCCAGCGTGCATTGCTGGCCCGGCACCAGGACTGCCATCAGCTTCTTTTGTTCCACTTCCTCCCTGTGTTTCTTTTGTTTTTGTTTTTCCTTTTATTAAATGATAAATATTTATGTCATCCCACCTCCCGCCTCAACTGGATTGTTTGTTTCATGAATAGAGGGACTGCAACAACCCACTAGGGTGCTGTTGAGAGGAAGGATTTTGCTTTAAAGATAGTGGACGCTTGTCTTAAAGAGAGGAGTGCGAAAACAACAAGAGTGAGGAGATCGGCCGAGATAATGAGAGTTGGGTTTCAACCAATGAAAAACGTGTTTGGTTTTATTGTAAAAGAACACCGGGGCATTGAAAGGAAAGTTAGACCGTTGTCTTCATTGCAGAGAGGCTGAATTTGTGTTTTTGCACACTCACTGAAAAGCACAGAAGCATCAAAAATACAACAACACATCCCTGCCAGCGCGGCCTACATATCTCTGTGTTGTAATGAGCAGGACCAGTGTTTTCTGCCACTTACCCTTCCCTTTTTCCTTCATCTTTTTTAACTCCATGCTCTGCATCTGTAAACCCCTTAACACGTGAATGCACACTTGTTTCTGGGTTGTGGTGTAAGAGGCAGGGCAGCCAGTCCAGGTAATATTGACATCACAGAGGATTTATATTGGTTTCCAGTTTCAATCCTGTCATTACAGAAGAACTTGAGACAATGTGGGCTTTTAGTTCAGTACACACCACAAGACCGAGCAGAGGAAGGACTTTTGCGATTTGTTCCCTCTTCCTCCCTATGGACATACTATATACAACTGAAGAAAAAATGAAAGAAGTCAGGTGCAGGTACATTTGACGACCAATGAACAGATCATGCGGTTTGAACTTTGCGTTATGAGAGGGAGCAGACTCTTACTGTTTTGTTGTTCCTGTGCTCTGTCTCTCCTTCTATACATCTCTATATTATTCTATACCCCCCTCCAGCAGTTCTGGATCAGTTGCCCTTCATGATGATGTCACATCCCCTGATCCCTGCCAGCCTGGCGCCGGCCTCCGTTTCCATGGCGATGGGCCAGATGAACCGACTGAGCACGCTGGCCAGCATGGCCAACGTGGCACAGCTACACACCAAACCCCCCAACAGGGTTCCCACCTCCGTCATTAAGGTGAACTCACATTCTGAGACACTAGGCACTCGCTGACACAAAATCATGTTTTGATCAGAATCTAGAATCAAGTTTCTATCTCTCTTTCTTCAAGGGGTTACAGCTTAAAACCGGTAATTGTCTTCTGTTGGATATATTCAAGTTCTGGATCACTACCAGAATGTAATCAGTTGTTCCTTGGTTTAAAGCCAACCCCATATCTATTTTTACTTTTCAGATATATCCTGAATCACAGACACTAACTCTGACCTTCTCACCCAAGTTGGTCACTTAGTTTAGAAAGTACGACAACAGTCCAACGATTCACTAATTCAATCTTTGGAAGGATTATATATTACCAAAAATGTCATATGCATATAGTCAATCGTCAGTCTTATCAAAGTATTACATAACAAAATGCCCTCATTAGTTGCAGGAAATGTTGTGTCCGGTCATAATTTTTAACGATGCAAACCATTGTTTTTCAAACGCAGGGTTGGGTCCCAAAGATGGTTTACAAGGCTTACTGAAATGAGTGTCAAATTTCTCTCTAAATACCTAAGTCTTTCTTTGGACTGTAGGTGATTTATGAATGACTACTAAGTAAAATCTTTCTGTTTTACCATTTAAAAATTATTATAATTTATAAAAAACACATAACTTCTGTGATAATGTTTGGGCTTAAGAACAAAAGCAAAAGCCAAAAGAGCGTTTATCAAGTGACAGCTAGCTTGCAAGATAGCCAGAGGCTAGCTTTAGCTAAAAGCATAATTTTTTGTTTGTTGGTAGGAGCGAGTGCGTGACAGCCCCTCCCCTTCTAACTCATTGGAGGAAGCTCAGATGTCGTCCAATCACAGCAGTGTGTCCAGCTCACCTTCTCACACAGAACGCACTGCAGAAAACCCACGTACGTACTTCCCTGTACCTCGTCTTGATGGTAGTAGCATGAAAGCATTTTTACAAAAAATGAAGTATATTGTAGCTGTAACAACACTCGAGTTATGAGTTATGGTATGTATCTTTCTTTATGTTACTTCCAGACCCACTCGATGGCGGCCTGTCGTCAAGTCACAGTGTGTTAGGACATCATTCCCCTGGTGCGGTGCATGGGCCCAGAGAGACAGATGTGTCTACACTGGAATACAGCAAGGAGAATAGGAGGGGCCATGCCAACAGAGGTGAGATACACTGTTATGTTTGTTTAGCATTGGATCTGGTTCAGCAATAAAACTCTGCTCTTCAGACAAATCACAAATTGAAATGTAACTTTTATCTTGTATTTAGATGTCTTTAATTTAAAAAGTAATTTGATTAGCACCATTTTGCAACTTTATTGAATGTCACTTCAAAGGTCATGGTCTTGCTGTTTTCTGAGAATTTCCTGTTCCAGCCCTTCATTGTGGAATGATTATTAATGAGTAAAGATTGTTTTCTTGGACAAATCAATTGCCTTTGAGCAAAGTCTGTCAATACAGTACAACAAGCATTCAGTGTCCATCCATATCCATCCGTCTCTGTCATCATTCTTCCTCTGTGGATTTAAACACTTGTGGCGGCTGTGTGTGACGGTTTATTTAGCACTGTTTATTTTTGAGAGAGAAAGGCTTTCCAACAGTCTGATGAGAGAGAAATATCTCCGTAACTGGTCGATAAGGATTCACAGCCTCACCCCCTTCTCTCCTGCTCTTCTCTCCTCCTCGCTGTCGACGGCCCCCCCTTCGGCTTCCCGCGGAGTGCAAAGACAAATAATTCTGCAAAACAGGGCTCCATTAGACCAGGAAGCAGTGTTACATTAGCGAGCCATTTGCCGGGCCGCGGCCTAACGAGCCAGGCGGCCTCCCGCGCTCTCAGCTGGACCTCATCTGCATAACGACCGCCTCCCTGTCGTTAGGGCCCGCGTTGCCACGGCGCTGCAACGTCAGTTGTTTGGTTCTCTCTGTCAGGGAGGTTTGCATTAGCTTAATGAGGACTGCTCAAGGACAAACAGTCAGCAGAAATCTACAGCGAGAGCGGGAGAGAAAGAGAGACGGAGAGTTTGTGTGTGTGTGTGTGTGTGTGTGTGTGTGTCTGTCTGTGTGTGTGTGTGTGTGTGTGTGTGTGTGTGTGCGTGCACGCACATGTGCAAATGTATTCTAATACTGAAACACATTATTCAGTAATCGAATCTAAAAATCACAAAGGCCTCCCAGGTAAGGGATCCGATGCTGTCAGGTATCCGCGAACATATTGACAAAGCAGTGATGGTACTTGCGACGTGTATGCCATGCATCACACACACATTGCATTTATGCAATTGATTTTCGATAGATTTTGCTGCATGCAAATGAAACACATGTACATTTGCTGGATCGGAGGCTTTTGTATGTGACCTACAACATCACAGGATAGCGTTATCGTGGATTGAACGGAATTTCAAAGAGCACTTCAGCGCTGTCACTCTGTCAATCCATTGTATGATAATCTTTGGAGTGAGTGTGTGTGTGTGTGTGTGCGTGTGTGAGAGAGCCAGTTTTGGCTGTGTGTGCTGTTTCAGTGGTCTTTGAACAACGTATCCATGCAGCAAAGATCAGAGGCCATCCCTGACACCTCACTACCATTAACCAAACATCAGCAGAATTTTATTCTCTCACTGTCTCTCTCGTACTGCCCCCCCCCCTCCCGCTCTCTTCCGCTGACTGGCAGTCTTCACGTGGTGAAGTTCATTAGCCCTGGGGACGGGTGGGAGAGGAATAAGAGAGATGAAGTTTGGAGGAAAAGAGAAAAACAGACAGTGACCTTGGTTAGGGAGATGGGTAAATGATCAAACGAGCTGGCAACCGTGTGTGTGTGTGTGTGTGTGTGTGTGTGTTTGTGTGTGTGTGTGTGTGTGTGTGTGTGTGTGTGTGTGGGTGTGTGTGTGTGTTTATGCCAAATGTGAGTGTGTGTGAGTGTGAGGTAAAGTAGGCGTAAAACAGTAACTCAATAAAGGATCAGTCACATCCAAGGAGCCTGGGGAGCCCACGCTGCTGACTGCGCACTTCAGCGGCTACGAATGTGTGTGTGTGTGTGTGTGTGTGTGTGTGTGTGTGTGTGTGTGTGTGTGTGTCTGTATGTGAGCCACGGGAGTGTAGTTGGATGCCCTCCGCTGAGCTCGCCAGCACCTGCTAATTACCTTTCTCTACAGAGCAATGCTTTTAGCAAGAAAGAGGGAGAAAGAGGAGGAGGGGGGAAGGGGGGGTATTGCTTCTCATCTGTGAAACACCTTGAATGTGACAGTTGCCAAGACGTGAGGCCGAGGCGGAGTAGGGGAGGTGGGTGGATTTGGAGCAGAAGATGCTGTGGTCAGCTAAGTGGAGAAAACACTGTCATTTGTCACAGACAGAGAAAAGTGCCAGATATCACATCGCACGTTCACACTCGTCTCCGCTCCAATAACCACCGGACTCCCAGGACGTCGCCGTCCTCAGTGGCTCGGATGACAGTGAACGCATAAAGTGAGCAACTGCCTGATGTGGAGGAGAGGAAGAAAAAAAAGAAACTGCAGAAAAATGGCTAATCTTCATCTCCCCCACTGTCACGAATCGGGAACACGCAGTTCTCAGGTTTACAAACAGATGGTCATCCATAATGCAGCTTCTTAGCTGTTTTTATGGGAGGTGTCAAGCTGTGGTGCATTATCAATAGGCAGAGTGCCATCTAATAAAGGCTAACCACATTTTCAAAACCCCAAACCAGGACTCCGGCGTATGTACATGCACACAGTAATTAGTGTAAACACCTATTTACTGATGGGCTTGATATGTTTACAATAAATTAAATAGACATATAAGTGAGCTATTAGTGATAAAAAGTTGCATTCAACATTGGATATATATCCTATATATATATATATATATATATATATATATATATATATATTTATATAGTTTGATTGTATTTTATTTTTTTACTCCGAAATGCATGGAAACAATACATTAAACAGGAAAGAAAGAATATGTGTGTTGGTGGTAGTAGCGGACACTACTCACATTCATCAGTAATAACTTAATAACCTCTTTCAATTAATTGTAACTAAATGAACATAGCACTTAAAAGCTGAAGTTGAATGCACTGATAGTAGGTTGCTTTGGACAAATGCATCTGCCAGATTGATGTCTTGTGGTATAAAGAGTAGGCAATGATAAAAAACAAACAAAAAAAAACACACAACATATGAATAGCCTACATACATTTAAAATGATGAGAATGTTGATTGTGAAGGTTTCTTTATTTCAGATAACAAGGTAAAGCCACCGATCACCTATTGTCAACCAAACCTAACCTTTTATCATGTCATCGCTCATCCCCACTCCAAAAACAAGTCTCAAATAAATACTTTAATTTTTTAGAAAGGCCTAAAACAGCTGGACGCTGTAGCCTTTTGCAGACATCACTCAGACAGAGCATTTGTTTCGGGACTATTTTCAGTCACATATTTTGTGCCAAATGGTTATTGAAAAGCTACAGTGCCCATGTTCAAGATAATGAATGGCTATGTTACCCAGCAGCAGCACGTTGTGACTCATTGATGTGTTTTTTTTCCTCTTTTCTTTTTTTTTCTTTTTTATGTCATCACGGTCAATTCATTATTGCTTTTGGTCTTTTGATGTGTTTTTTGTTGAAAATAAGAAATACACTGAATATGTCTGCTAAAAATAAAAGCCGAGTAAACGGTAAGAATGTCTGTCTTTCTGCCCTTTCAGATACCAGCTCCTTGGCCACTCACACAAGCAGGGAGAGCTGTGATAGACAAGTGTACCAGAAACCCCCGTCAGGCAGGCAGGGTTGCGAGAGGGTATCTTACGCTGTGGGACAGAAGCTCGCAGCAGGTCTTCACCACACTCCCTTCATCTTCCCGGAAGGCTTGTCCTCCATAGAGACCCTGCTCACGAACATCCAGGTGAGCCTCTGCCGGTGGCTTTATTATTATAATACTCCAAGATGAATAGAAAAAGGGAGATGAGCCACTCTTTGGGATTTCCTAAAATGATAAATAGCCGGTGAGGGTATACATTTAGTATGTGCAGTAATTGGGATGGGCGTGTGCTGACCTGCTTCTCAGATTTAACATGTCTTTGTTAAGAGCCGAGTCACAATGAAAGCACTCACAGTGGTTGGGCTTTCACAGGGATAAAGACACCTTTTTAACCTAATTTGATCCAGATTATTTTTGTTATTATTTTTTTCCTGTCTGGGTAAATCCAGCAGTTACATAAATGAGGAAAACAAGAGACTAAAATATTTCCCTAAGGAAGAGCAAAATCTTGGTAATATTTTTTACATTAGCTTTGTTTTCAATATGTGACATAAAAACAGACATATCCGCTTATGATTAGGAAATCACAGGTTTCACTCTGGTGCATTTTTAATAGTTCGTAGAAGGCAGACAGCCCCCCAGCGGCTTCGGTGTATGGTGTAACCTGTTGATGTGCGCCTGTGTGTCTCCAAGCAGGGCCTGCTGAGAGTTGCCATAGAGAACGCGCGGGCGCAGGAGAAGCAGGACCAGCTGGAGAGGACCGAGCTGAAGATGGAGCTGGTCCGAGAGAGAGAGCTCAGAGAGACGCTGGAGAGGCAGCTCAGCATGGAGCAGAAAAACAGAGGTGGGCCACGTCATGCATATCCAGGCTTCACACGCAGCAGGAAAACACCACAGTATGCTTTGCGCAAAGAGCAGAGTAAACCCCTAATTATTTTCAAACCCTTAAAGGTGGAGTCTGTGGTTCTGGAGAACGCTTGTGGTCAAAATCACCCTTTGTCAAAATCAGTCAATATCTCCTCATGATCCGCTACCTGTACTGTGTGTGCACACTGAACATATCCAGTGCTAGTACACA
The DNA here is from genome assembly GCA_949357725.1 of Hyperoplus immaculatus. Lineage (NCBI taxonomy): Eukaryota > Metazoa > Chordata > Actinopteri > Uranoscopiformes > Ammodytidae > Hyperoplus > Hyperoplus immaculatus. The sequence goes on along the minus strand of OX442358.1, from coordinate 23,800,590 downwards.
GCCTAGGCTCTGTAAACTGACAAGTTGCTGGCAGTGGGTCCCTTTGTCTACATACCCTTTGTTTACATAACGGGTTACAGAGCCTAGGCTGTGTATTAACAGCAGATTTATTTTTCAGCACACACACTGTACGGAGAGGTAGCACGTGTGAGGAGATATTCACTGGTTTTGACTAAAAGAGTTTTGCCAATAAGTTTTCTCTAGTTACACTGACTCCACCTTTAATTTTTCTATTGTTTGTTGGTGTGATGCTGTGTCATCATAAAGACTTGCATGGTGTTTATTTTTTCCATCTAAGCACTGATAATTCTGCAGTGCAGCTAAACTAAGCTTTGTTCTAATCCTCTTCTAAGCTGAGAGGATGTCCGATAACTTAAAAATCAGTCAAGAAAGTGAGGACACCAACTGTATGTTCCTCCTCAAAGCGTCTGCCAAGGTGAATTAGACTGATTTTAGGCAGTATGCTGAAAACTAAATCAAGTCTAGCGTGTTCATAAAAGCTGTCATATACAGTACAGCACAGTGAGAGCAAAGATGGAACACCAGAAGTTTGTCCAGTAGAACTTTTCATAATAATGTTCACCTGTTGCAGTTGCAGTGTATGTGGTAATAAATAAATAAAATAGGGTTTTGTTTTAGACCAGCAGTGATGCATCAGTTTTGTCAAAAAACCTGACAACCAAATATCCCCTATGAATGCATTGAATATGATTTCTTGCGGATCATACTGTACTTTCAACCATAGTGAAGCGGGAGCCAGGAGCATTGTAGCCTAAATCACTGAAATTAATATCTCATTCAAACCTTTCAACAATACAACAAACACTCCAAGCTCACAATACCTTCAAAGTCCCTGGAAACTCTTGATGTAAAGACCCAGGAAGGTCAGGACACACAAACACAAAAAAATACAATAAACAAAGGATACGAAGGAAGTGAAGTATACAAGTATATGACAAGCATCTGATTTATTTTGTTGCTAAGCACATTTACTTGTACTTTAGCGACTGACTTCCTTGGTCATCTTCTCCTCCTCGACTCAGTTCTGATTCAGAAGCGCCTGAAGAAAGAGAAGAGGAACAAGAGGAGACTACAGGAGGCTTTGGAAGAGGAAGTCAAACTCCGAGATCAGGCAGAGCACAGTCTGGTGCACACCGCCAACACACACACAGGTACGGACACATTTAGAAAAAATATCACATATTTCTGTTTTGGACTCACAGTTAGGCATGGGCCGGTATGATATTCTGACGGTATGATAATATTAAGCAAAAATACCCTGTTTCACCGTATTGTGATTACAGCTCTGAAATGTGTTATTTTCAAATTAAAAAAATAAAATCCTGAACATAATCTTTTAAACAGCATACAGAATATTCTAAACATTAATAAACGTGTATGATAACATAATAAAATTATTCTAAACAAAGCATTTTTTTAAGTGAGCAGGTATGTGAAGGTATTTCGAGACATGCTCACTTTCTACACATTTCTCTTCTAGTAAATGTGGTTATGATACAGGAATTTTCTGAACATTAATTAACTTGTATGTTAACATCCTATGTGTTCTAGTGCCTTAGAATGGTGGACACAGATAGTGGCGGTATTGAAACCTTGTCTTTTTTCATGTCGCGGTATACCTACAAACCGGCTGTCGTCCCATGCCCACTCACAGTCGAGCTATGTTCTCATTTTCATATTAAATATTTCCAAGCCTTCAGTGCAACATAGCCTCCGCTGTTTATACACGTCTCTAATTTAGTGTCTCTATTAATTAATGACCAAACTACAGGCTATCAATCTTCGGCAGCCCCTCCTCACCCAGAATCTCTGACCCAGGACGTGGATGGGAGCAACCGCGAGGACAACAGGCTGGACACCAAGGCAACAGTACAAGGTACAGGTGTCCCGAAAGCAAAAATATATACTGCCTCTTCAGTGTGTAACTGTGAAAAACAAGTTCATATTGAAATCTTGTAGCTGTGCAATTATTAGACAGAGAAAGACTGCTGGCACTGCTAAAACACTCTTCTATAACAGACACAAACAAAGAAATTATGAAAAATGGGAATGTGTATCAGCATCTGTTGTTATGAAAAAGAAGCCATTTCGGTGAATGAATTGTGAAGTAAACAGTGATATACCTGCTGTGTGTGTGTGTGTGGGGGGGGGGTATTTAGCTCCTATTAACTGAGCTGGGACAACAGATTTCATTATTTTACCCTACTCACTGCTTTTGATGCTCAACTGACCGGTGTACTGGAAGGGTTTTCACAGGGAGACAGCTCCTGGGGAAATTGAACAAAATTAAATGAAGCGTGAGGGCAGTTCACCGGGGGCTGCCGTATTAATGGAGACAGTCAGAGTTTAATATATTTATTTTTGCCGACGTTATTGTCTTGGCGGGGATAGTTTAATGAGAAAATCCCACATGTAACACAACGACTTAAACGGACAGAAAAAAACAACGGCCGTGATCTCGGGCACCGGGTTTCATCAAATGGGTTGCACGGGTTCAAGCCCACCTCTGCTCCGCACCGTGCCAGGACCGCCAGTACCAGACAACGTGCTTGTTCAAAGGCAATTTTTTTAATTGAATGTCAGTGAAGCAAGAAGAGAACTGGCCACTAATTAACGGCTGTCTTAATTGTCCTCGTGACGAGTTTGTTTGGACATAATTTGCATAATTAACACCCAGTAATAAATCATTTAAAGGGGAATTGTCTGTCAGACAGCAGGGGCAGGATGTGGTTCCCTTTGTGCCAGGAAGTTTTATCGCCAAAGAACAGGGATCAGGGGGCCAAATACCACTTTTTAACCAAAGCTTTTCTTAATAATGCTCTTTTATTAATGATCTGTGGCCAAGGTTGTAGACGATATTGTTCAATATTTATATGAATGCATTAATAGCATATTGCAGTTTTCCACCTGCTTTTACATTCCAATTGTAATATTCCTTGTGTTTTGTTAATCCAGATTTCTTTGTGGATTTCAGAGGGGAGAGTTTTCCTGCAGACCACTGGGATGTACTGAAGACGAGCAGGATGGATGGGTGGATGGATGAATGGACGAATAGAGTGATGAAGATTTCCTCCTTTTATGAGAAATACTATCGAGAGGCATGCTCACTCGCTCAGTGGCATCTGAGATACGCATCTCAAGAGGAGGACTCCCCTATTAATTTCAAGGGGTGATGTTTGAACTTTCCCATTGTTCTCTTGTTTAATTTATTGCATTTATCACCCAAATCTTGCCCGTAGTGGGAACCAGTACTTTATTCTGATTATGTGTTTTGACTGTGTTTCTTTCAATCAAGGTTTTATACATCCCAGATGAAAATGTATAGTTGTTTATTTTTGTTTTTCTGTCAGTGCTGTCTGTCTGGACACAAGTGATGAATCTAACTTGTAACAGAGCTGTGTACATATACGTATATAGTCATAATTTTTGTTATTATTATTATTATTATTATTATCATCAAAAAAAAACATAATGGCATGTTGTACAGTCAGTAAATGACTTGTATTGTGTATGTTATGCAGTAGTGCAGTTTGACAATACAAATCCTTTTTATTAAAATGGTGTCAGTGCTTTCTTTATTTATTCCACAAGTTCAGTCCTCGAATATATCGTTCATTTAATTGTTTTTCTTATTGGACTGACTTTTCATTGATTTATTCTAAATGCATCACAGCTATCAGAGATGTGGATTCATATTGTCATTTAGATGGTTTTTTTTTGTGTGAGATAAACAAAGCATTTCTGTATCAGTAAACCCTTGAGATCTGTTTTGTTTGTGGAGGAGGGGAGTGGAGGGTGGGCGTCCATGTGTTTGTTTCTATACAACCGTGAGGGTGTGTGTGTGTGTGTGTGTGTGTGGGGAGGGGGGTGGGGGGGGGGTGATGAGTCATTAATGTTTGCACCATCTCCAAAAAAAAAACACATGAGTATTGACAGACAGACAGGAATGTGGTGTGCATGGTCATATGTGAGGGGCACTTTTTGTGAAACATTATGACTATGCACGTTCTGTGTGTGTGGCTTCACTCATTTTTATCATGTTATGGGTAAGCAACTTTGAAAGCTAAACTTTGGTCAATAACTTGTTAAGAGCACAGTTTATGTACATTTGTAAAAAAGACTAAAAAATATAACTAATGAATACATAGGATTTGGATTGAAGCCTAGCGAATGACTGGTAACATCATATTAATAAATTGTAGATTCACTTGTTATAAAGAATTTGAAAATAATATTTTGGTATACATATACGAAGCATTTGAAAGCACCATGAACTGAAGCCAGAGCTCTACCAGGCCATCCAGAGAAAAGAGTGTGTGAGACCACACCAAGTGTTCGTCAGCTGGTGCAGAGGCTCAAGGGATGAATATGTTATAAATTATGTAAGGGGTTTGAGGATCACAAATGCTGTTGAAACATTGATTGTTTGAATATATTTGAAGCACATCAATTCCTCTAACAGTAGACAGCTCATGATCCTAATTGGCAGGTTTCAAAAGTCATACGTAATAAATTTCATCCATTTGTCATGCCAAAAAAATGATCTTCACAGTAGGCCCGTTTTTGCTTATGCACCCTTGTCTAAATTAGCCTGTGCCATTTCCTGAACACATGAAGATAAGCTGTGATGCGGGACTGAAACAATACCTTTCTTACAAGCAATTCTTCCTGAATACAGAGTGGCTGACAAGTGAATAGCAATGATTCACACAAATGAATGTGTGAATGAGTCATCAGCTTTTCAGATGACCACAGAGGCTTTCTTGACTAAAAAGGTTTGTGACTTCATTCAGCACCGCTCTTCTCTTTCATGCTTCCTTGTTTCTCTCTCTCTCTCTCTCTCTCTCTCTCTCTCTCTGTCTTTTTCGCACAGACACACACACATCCCTCACAATTCACAGAGTTGCATTGTCCTGCCGAGAGTGTGTAATGGAAAAGATAAATGGAGGATAAAGCTAAGGTGACAGCACTGAGCGTGCATGTGTATTTGCATGTGTCTGTGCATGCGTGTGTGTGTGTGCTCCCGCATGTGTGTACTGCACAACAGACCAGCAAACCATCTGCTCATCTCCTCTTAATGAACAAAGCAAACAGCAGGAGTCAAGGCTGTCTCCAAATCTGGAGTCTCTTTATTGGTAAGCACACACAAACACACACTCATACAAATACACACATCTCCGCACTGTTTAATCTGATTATCTTTGATTGAGAACAGGGGCAGAGCAACCTTTTTAGACCTCACTCCTACATTAGTGACAGCGAAGGTCTGAAACACAATTAGCAAGCTGTTCCTGAGCTCTGCTTTGCAGTCACATCTGACCACAGGCAGCCAAATAGACCTAATGGGCGGGAACTAACCAATGGGAACTAACACACAACTGCATCTGTGGATGATGGGGATATGCAACACTATTAGACAGCTGTTCGCAATATATTTTCAAATGTACTTGGACTTAACATAAGCATTGGATCAGTTGGCTCAAAAGCAATCACAGCCAGGCATGAAGGTATACACACCGTTTGATGTCTATAAAACTGAGGGCCTGCGGTGTAAGACAAAGCAGGGCCTCTGCAAAGGAAGTCTGGACCTTGACAAGATATGACACTGTCTGCACAAGGCCAGAGGAACATAAGAAAAAGTCATTTATCTGGACATGTGCAGCCACATCCTGCTAAAAGGCCCCAAGGATAATTAACACTGTTGCCACTGTCAGAAAGCTGAGCCAAGACATGAGAAGAAACCCTGTCCGCTGCCTCTGTGCACATCTTCTTATCCATAAACACATATTACATATAGCAAATAGGGGTAATTGATGAGAAGGCCAAAGATCAAATAGTATTAGAGCAGTGCTTCAGGGCCTGAAAATACCATGTCGGAGATGCAAAAGAGAACAGCAAGACGGCATTGTGGGTAAGGAGACTGCCCTTCATTAGGAAGATCATCTGGCTAAAACATCCCTACTGTGTAACACCAGACCAATGGTTCTCAACCTGTGGTTATGGACCTCTTAGTGATCCTTAGACAAAGTCTGCAGATGGAGTTGACCCTGCTCTCAACCTTGTGTGGGATCATGGACGTATGGGATGTGGCGTTCAGGGACCAATTTCATGTCGTAAAATAGGCTAATAGAAGGGTTTTGAGGTTTATTTATTTAATTTTTTTCAATTTGATTTTTTCCTTATAATACGTTTTTTAAAATCTATTCATGACATGTTTGGTTAATTAATAGTAGGCCTTATATTATTATTATTATTAATATACTATGTGTTATCTTTGATTTCATCTGTACGTTTTTGTCGTAGATAAAGCACAAAAGCAAAAAAATTCAAATGTTTTAGTTATTTATTATTTATCAGAGACATAACTTAGTGATACTCCACAATTTATGTGGTTTCGTGTGTATTACAGGAATTGGACATGTAGTGTTTGTTTAGGTAAGGTTATCAGTCGGTAAAAAGGTTTAGGAAACCTCATCTTTTCCTCAACACGGAGTAATAGCGCCCCCTTGGGTCAGTTTTCTGCTAATGTCAGCTTGACTGCGAAGGAAAACCTTTTGGTCTTCGCGGGCTCCTGTAGGAGATCCTCCCCTCCGCTGTGTCTTTCTCCTCTCTGTCACAGCATGGACCATTTCTCCAACTTTATTTCGGTCGTTTAGTGTTGTTTTGTGTCGCTTTTCGGATTAACGGTGTTCATCTGGATTCCGTGACTCACCCGGACACCATGTTTACCACCACCGGCTCTCGGGGCCTCTGTAAGTATACCAGACCCGCCGTGAAACCCGGTCAGCCGCAGCCCTAGCCCTCTCCCCGCTTCCCCTGTCAGTTTAAACGGTAACAGCTAGCTACGCTAGCTCATTTTTAGCAATATGCTGTCATTCAATTACTCGAGGTTGTTTTTTATCAGTTTTAGCCACGTATTAATGATGACAGACCTATATTTTGCTTTCCCATTTAAGAGGTTGGTTCGGCTACGCTGCCGTCGATCAAAGTAATCGATTATGTATTTCAATAATGGAACATTCAGATAAACCTATTTCTCAGGAGGATATGTGCCTCCAATACCGATACATACAAATGATACGCTTCTCTATAATTCAGTAACATAACTTTTGTCTACTGTACCTTAACATATGAAAATGTATCTGTCTGATCGAGAACTGTTTTGGGTGTGTATGTTTTGAATCTTCACAGACAAGGCTCCTCTGTCCAAAGGCCTCTTGCTGGTCCTCAATGGGCTGACTGTGATGCTCACCCTGCTGCCACACTACCAGGAGATGTTCGAGTACAACCTGCAAGCTGTCGCACAGCAGCACCAGGTGTGTCTCTCTCCAGCCTCTAAATGTTTGTGAGAGACTCAAACCAACACCTTTTGATTTACTTGGAGAGAAGAGTACAATATATAGGGTTGCACGATATCCGGACACCAGGCTATATGCTATAACAATCTTGGAAATTGCTATTACAATATCACTTGAGACAATTAAACTAATACTTAAATATACTTTTTTTTTCTCATTTGAGTTCACAGCCAACATGAACCCTAGACAGTGAGTAGATGGTTATGTATATTATTACCCGTAGGCCAGGTGTAACAAAGCAGATAACTTTAATCTGACCCAGTTTTTGAGTTTGGTGGTCTTCACAACATCTTTAGTGAAAGGCTACACACTTGGCCACTTGCACTGGTAATACAAGAGTTATACTTTCACATCCATGCTCTGTACCACTTCGGCACTAGCGCCTACATGGGGGGGGGGGGTCTAGGGCAGTTAGGGCTACATCAGAATCTGTTATAACAGAAACACCATCCTCACAGTGTGCTCAAAGAGGACTAACTAGCTTTGAGAAAAGCTTTCAAGCACACTTCACGTTCTTCAGCTGCGAGTGGAGGTATTGTGGCTCAAGAGTAATGCTGTGGCCTGGAAATGACCTCCGCTTCAGTGAGAGACAGAAGTACGTAACGGGAAGTCACTACCCTAATGTAAATGCTTACAAAACACAGTTGCACAGTCGTCATGATGTCGACTCTTGTTGTAATCATCTTTGAAAAGAGACATTCCCCCCCATACAGGACAACACGTTATTATCACACATATCACAAATTATTTCACGTGAGCAAGTCCCATTTGCTGAGAAAGGCCATGAGATGATGAACAAAATCATTTCAATTAATTAAGAAACAATTTGGTAATTCATATGTGGATTTTTGAAATGTCAGATTGGGCCCAACATCTGTGTTATTGATATTCAGCAAAGGCATTGCTATGCAACAATGTCATAAAGTTGTCCATTTTCCTTTTTTGGTGCGTTAGGCGTATTTGTGTATGGGTAACTTATTTTTTCTCTCCCTTTTGCTGTAGGTGGGGAGGTTGTTGTTTGGCAGGCTGGTCTGTCTAGACGTGAAAGACGCCTTCTGTAGCAGCCTGCTCATATACAACTTCAGAATCTTTGAGAGGAGGTTTGGCACCAGGAAGTTTGCTGTAAGTACCAAAAACCATTGTAAGCTGAATACATAGATGGATACACAAAAAAGAGTCCAAATTGCATGGATTTCATGTGATCGATTGCTCTTTTACATTGGGTCATGTTTTGTTGGATTTATTCTCCAGTTATGTTCATAGACAAAAGCAAAATGTTAAGACACCTGTAACAGGATAGAAAAATAAGTATCACCATCAGTGAGAATCGATATGAGCAACTGTCTCTCTTTGGGAAGAGGACACATAACTCCCGCATCAGGCACTAAGCAAATCACACATTTGAGTTTGTATGAACTTATTGAAATGGCATAAGTCACATATGAGACTTTTAGTTTTTTCTAGGTTTTTCTAGTTCTTTGTAGGGTTGTAACAGTATCACGATATAGTACTTTTTGATTTGGTAAATTCAATGAATGTCAAAATAACTATATGTGTACTTGCATTTACTTTCAACCCAGAAACTTTCAGTCAGTCTATGCCATACAAAAATCACAGCATTATAGAAATTTGTATTTGAAGTTGTCGTTTTGAACTCTGCTGCATTGCTGGCTCCCCCCGCGTGTTGTGGTGGTGTTACTGTGGGGAAACTTGTTTTTTTTTTTCTGCGATATAAATGGTACGGCCAAATCTCTAGCGGTAGATGGATTTCTAAGCATCTTCTTCCTTCCAGTCCTTCCTGTTGGGAACTTGGTGTCTCTCTGCGCTGATGGACTTCCTGCTGGCTCAGTCTTTCCAGTATCTATTTGACTATGAGGTTGAGGAACTGCCGGCAGGACTGTGAGTATCTTTGGTCCCTTCAGCAGCATGTGCTGAGCTTCACTAACCCATGTGCTGCATGACTGGAAAGAGAAAAGGCTTTTTGTATTACTTTAATCCAACATGGATCAAATATGAACAACCTGGTATTACTTTAGTGAGCTTTATGATGTGTTCAAACCATGGGAAAATCTTAATTGTTCACCTCCACATACTGTATCACCAAGTTATCCTCTGGCAGTATCCATTGTGAATTTCTTTATCCCCTATCTGCATTATATTTGGTTATTCGGTATTTTCGATGGTGGTGGACTGCGGCCGCATATAATTCACCTCCACAAAAGGAGAGAAATGAAAAGGCTTGACAAACTCAGTGAAGTATTAAGTTATTATTACTTTTCCATTTTTTTTTCCTTTCTCAGGCTCGCTCCAGTCTTCTCTCTGTTTGCACCTTTCTACCTGTTGATCCCCAAGATGCCGGTCACCCAGATCCTGGGCCACATCCACATCACCAACAAGTCTCTGGTCTACGTGGTAGGCCTGCAGGTAAGCCCATTTAGGAGCCATGGATGTTGGGGATGTATGCCATCTATTTGTGTTTTTAGCTTTTTATTGTACAGTTCATGAAGTATACTTGCCCTCTGACCACTCCGATCTGTTTCTGTCTTCTGTGTCACAGCTGTTGACTTCCAGCCCCTTCATGTGGCTCCTTGCACTCAGTGGACTGGTGAGTAGCCAATTTCTTCTTGTCATTCACTTTCATTCATAGAGTATTTTTAGAAGTGTGGCTGTATTCAAGGCAAATATGCAGAGTTAAATGTTTGTTATCTGTGGGTTGGTGTGAGTGAACTGTGGGATTACTTTTCGCATAAATCATTTGGTTAATTGCAATTTCCTTATCCATGTGTCTTTCAGATCTCTGGCGTACTGTATCACTCCAATTTTCTCTGGATACAGAAGCTCCTCTTTGTACCTGTCTGGGTGTCCTATATTGGACGATATATTCTGGAGCCGGTCTTCTCAAGTGAGTCCAACCATTAGTAATCCCATGCACAAATCCTCTAAATATCCTTTGGTCTGTGACAGTGCCCCATGGCCTGGCATGGAGTTGTCGTCTCTCTCTGTTTAATTGAGGAATAATATTTGTACACTTAGGCATTTGAACAGTGCTACGATAACTTACTATTTTTCGTTGTGCTTCATAAAAACACACTGGAGGAAAAGCAAATGAAAAAGATTGATGTGGGATTTGTTTACCTACAATTAGGCTAACATTAATGTTTCCAATTTAACTCTTGGGGACAACATAAAAAACCTTACACTTTGCACATTACAACAATTTTTTTGTCTGCCTGCTGATGAGTGATATTTACACCTGTGTTCACAAAGGCTCTCAACCGAGCAGTGAGACGCCCGTGGGGATGGGCGCCACTCTGGAAATCCAGAGGCAGCAAAGGATGGACATGCTCGACCAACAGCTGCTGCTTGCCCAATACAACGAGGCCAGGAGGAACACAAGACCACAGCCACAGGTAGATGGATACGGACACACACACACACACACATACATACACATACACACACACACTTATTGATGAATCTGATGCCAGTAAGGGCAACATCTGTACATCTCCACATATTTACAAAGTACTCAATCATGTCCCCATGTCCGTGTGTAGTCTGGGTTGTTCCAGTGGACGAGGTTATTTCCCACTCTAAGACACAGAGGACAGAACAGATCCCCGACAGAGCCTAGCCCCCAGGCTCAGCCTCAGACACAGCAGTCCACACAACCGCCACTACTGGACAACTCTGCTGTTGCAGAAGAGCAGGTGGGGGATTGTCTTTTTTTTTTTTTTTTTTTTTTTTTTTTTTGTAAAACTGTGATTTACAGATATTCTTTCACATTTGTATGACTTGGGTGACTCACACAACCCAGATACAGTCAGCTAACTCTTATTCACCAAAAGTACTTTTTCTGGGCCATCTATGCTTTGTGTTGTGCTGGGTAACCTTATGATACACAGTATTCCCAGGTGATGTTTTGTCTGCCGCTGCTCTCTTATTTTATTTTTTTTATACCACAGGTTGCACTGTTGGTTGAAATGGGCTTTTCCAGGATTGATGCCCTCGAGGCCCTCAGAGCTTCAAACAACGATATCAACATAGCAACCAACTTCCTCTTACAACACTGAAAGAGAGACGGAGAGAAAAAACCAACAATTGAGTTGAATTAAGGGCTAAGAGAGAAAGCGGTAAGAGAGGCAACCAAAGCACAGGAGCAATCGGGGACAATGAAAGACGGTGAATCACGGAAGACAAAAGGACATTTGTACACACATAATCTGAAAGGCTGTGTGTCGCGCTGACCCAACCTGAACTGAGCCAGATAGCCGGTTGATTAATGAAGACTTGTGAAGCACAAAATGGAAGACATTTGCGTCATAGCTTTCTGATGGCCGTTGTTCGTGCGGAACAGGCGTTATTGCTCAAGGCATCATCAGTCAGACCTCTTAATTCCAAGGGGTTCCTCATGAAAATATATACACAAAGACCACACAGGTCGTAGCTTTTCTCACAGTTCATCTTCAAAAACAAAAAGAGTCTTCTATTCAGTGGAAGAAATATAGAGTGGGCAATTTGTTTGAAAACAGAACTGATGATGAAGCAAAAGAATCAGCTGCGATCCCACACATCCTCCATATTGATGCTACCTTGTAGCTATGAGACATTTTTTTTCTATTACCCCACTGTCATGTACTGCCACTCTACTTCAGAAACAGCTGCTGTCAGTTTCAGCATCCCAGACCCTGATAGACATGATAAGTATGACGTGAGAAACAGACAAAATAAAAGTGTGCACACTGTATTTGAGGCAATGCATCATTATTTCATTAGTCAGGATTTCATCTCATTTTAGAAGTAAAGTACTTTTACAGTGACAATAGGAGTGAAAATAAGAATGCGGCACCTGCTAAGACGGTTGTATTTAAGCCCATGAGGAGGTGCAGAGGTCATGATTACAACTTAAGAATTTATCATAAAAGAACCTTAACAATATAACCTACTTTACCATGAGTTTATTACACAGTTGTTAATTCTTTACATTGGCAGTGTTTCATGGAAGTAGCAGGGCTCAACCCTTTCCTGCTTACGCTGTTTCAGCGAGTTGGCCCTACCAAACTAGCTTCTTCTGTATGCGCCCTACTGGCCCATTTGTAATTCTGCATCTATCTACACTGCCGGTGACAGACAGGACTGTTTGGAAGGATAAAGGTTAGATGGACTATCTCAGGATCTGTGAGAAGACTTCTTCTGTTAATGGCATAATTGCCTTTACAGACATGAGCTCGCATGCACAGATGCACAGTAGCCTTTGACTGTTTGTCACCTTTCACAATGCTCTCACATGCATATGTACACACACTCCTCAAGGTTTTTATTTATTCCGTCTCAACCAAGTTTGAGCCTCTTTTTCTCTGCCAGCACTTCTGTCCGAATCATAGCAAGTCTTAAAAGACCAGTGATATTTATTATGCAATATCATAATGAGAGAAACATTTGAAGACTATGCACTGCATAGTAACGACTTTGTGTATAATGTGCAAATTAAGTAATGTTGCAGCCACTATGTATTGATGTCAGATGCAGATGCTAGTTTTATATTTTGTGCATAATAATATTGATAATATATGACCACTGAGAGGAGTCTGTCATTTGTGTGTATGTATTTTTAAGAGTGATATAATATATGGGTGTGATGAGGAAGTTGTTGCATGAACAACTTAATAGGAACTGTACTGAATCATATTTGACCTGTGGAATAAATCAACTTGCTGACTTAACAATTTGTGTCGCATAGAAGCTTTTCATTATTATATGCATTTTCAAATAGTCTTCAGAGCTGTCTGTATTATTACTAATCCTTAGTTTATATTAATCCTTAATTGACGAAAGATGGGTCATTAAGTGAAATATAAAGTTTTAAAATGGTATGCGGTTGGATTTGTTTTTTATTTTTTACCCTGTGTGATCTATGGAGAACATTCTAGCAGTTCAGAGAAGACTCTTAGATCTTAGATAGTTTTGTTTGAATTAATTGCCCTTGAGTCGACGCTTACACTATTCCCAAATAATTGCCAATGTCACAGAGAAGATGCTGTTACGTGGAAATGTTTTAGAAATGCAATCCTACAATTTGAGCAACATATTTTAAAACTTTAATTGGATCATATATCAGAAGCTATCACCTAACGGTCTAAATTGTATCCTTCCTGGCGTCAGTACAAGTTTAAAGAAGGACAATACATTGTTGTAGTACTTCATTTCAAAAGATGGTGGCACTATTGTGCTATGACAACACATGCATGGGTTCATGTGCATCAAGTGAATGTTAAATCGGAGTACATGAGCAATGTACGTATCATTAACAAACACTTTGATAATAAATCACAGTCCGATTAATACATTTGATATTCAATGGCAGTTTTTTTTATTTGTTTTTTTTAGAGAAATGTAGCATGGTTCTGCCTTTTGATGCCTCCAAAAAGTGAGAGACAAACGTACACTCTGTGATACTGGGTCACAATTTAGACAAAGTTTCAATTTAAGCAGTCGCAATCCAACAAAAGTTTTGGAACCATTTATGAGGGGATATTATATCTTCCAACAACTTCCCCTGAGCTCCAAAGCAGCTGCCAGCATTTTAAGGATGTATTCTTTAACTTCCTACTGAGTGGTCTCTTGTCTCCAAGACTACCGGGGAACTGTCAGGCAGAAATCACTGTATATTAAACAGGACAATCTTGCTTATGCTTTGGCTGCAGTCTGCCTTTTCTCACTCAAAGGACATTGTGTCAGCCTTTTAGGCTTTTTAAAATGGAAATATTCCATTGTTAAGTATTACAGATTAAATGTATTGTTAGGCAACTATATCTTTCTTGAACACTGGGTAATAAGGAACGATTAGGTAGTTTAAAAAATGGAAAGATATGTGTGATGCCTCCAGGGTTGAAGGAAACGTGCAACAGTAATTCTGAAAGCAATAGAAAGTGGGGTCTAAACAGTGGAGGCTTCATCTGTTAAGTGTTTTTCTTTTAACATATTTTGCATAACAAAGTCAAGAAAATTAAGTAGATTCACATTGGGGCTGATGAGAATTTAAAGGGTTTCATATACCCATAAAAGTGGAAAGGATATTTTTCAGCTTATATACGACAATTTAACTGAAATTAGACAAGAAAAGACAACTAACTGATGCAAACGTACAGTTACAGATTTAAGAAATACTTTTAAAACAACAAAGACCTATTGCTCTGTTGTTGTGGGGGAAAAAGTCCACCTGTTAATGTTAAGTTAACGTTTACCACTAGATGGGGACATTGAACGAGGTCTTTGGTGTTGTTATTGCCAGACATAACAGGCACCTGCCACACCCACTTACTCTGATTATTCCACCGAGCAGAGGAGCTCCAGCAGACTGTGTTGCTCCAGGATGGCTGAATATCAATGTAGAGAAATGATGCACATCTTCAAGTCAAATAATTCACCCCCCCCCCCCCCAGAAAAAAGCATTTGGTTCCCCAACTAATCCATTCAAACACAAAGGAGAAAATAAGAGTAAAGCCATATAGTTTAAATCTCACGGTACACTTGAAATCTCACCTAAACTCACACATGTTGAGAAATGTGCTGCCTTTTTTTTTTTTTTTTTTTTTACCAAAAGGTCTCCTGAGTTCACAGTGGCATAGTTCCCTCCACCCTCAGCTGACGTCGAACCCAGTCAAGCGGTTGAACTTTTTAATGGCTGCTGAATTGAAAAGCCGCTTAAAACAGAGTGATTAATATCTGTGTGTCTCTTTGAGTTGCTCTGTTTAATTATAGACTCCGATTAAAGAAAAAAAAACGTCACCGATAACAACCCTCATTAGGTAGGCCTACATTCTTTTGTGAAATGCATTTCATTTGCAGCATTTATCATGCCTCGTTTGGGAGGGGTAAGGATTTGGATTTCTTGAGCTGTGGGAGGGCATTTTAGTTTATTTTTATTTATGCAAATTGGCTTAAATTATGTATCATGATGGATGTCCACAGGTGATTCACCTTGAGTTACCTTAACATTCCAGTGAGCATGACATAAATATTTTGAACCGCTTTGTGAGAATGTAGTTGCATCAGCAATAGTAATAGAATGACAATGTATGTTCTGGGGGTTTCTCCTTGTCTGGCAAGGAAACCATAATCGTTTACAGTGCAGCCGACTGTGGCCTAGCATCAGCAGTTGTGTTGGCCCATTAGTCATTTGTAGCTCTATTAACCAAGGCCTGCTATACTGCATATCATGACATACTTTTAAAGTATAGGAACAGAGTCATGTCTTCGTGTGTGTCTCTGCTCCTGCACTTTTATCCTTTTGAGAGAGGTTTTAGTTTTCAGTCTCTTATATAGGCCTATTATCTTTTTTTACACATCAAGCTGACACGAAGCAACATTATCATTTGTTTGGAGTCATGGTAATTCAATTGCTAGTCCCGCAAAGCCAGACCAAACTACAGCAAGTGGTATGCAATTGCAAGTACAATACTCTCCTGATACTGGAAACAGGGCTGGGAGATTGAGAGTAAACCAAAAGAGAAGAAACCATATAACGCTTTGGGGAACTGAGGAGTTGGGTTTGTGTGCATAAGTGACTTCTTTCACATGTACATTTAGCTATTCATTTGATTCATTATTAATAGGAAAATATTTGTTAATGCATCTTTAAGTTAGAGGTCCGCTATAGAATCATTTCCAATGTTTTGACATGTATCTTTCATGGCATATATTCTATTATTGTCTATATTTATTCACAGAGGTGTAATATATTAGCATTCATGTGTCAGTGTGAGTGAATTGCTTGCTGATGCTGTGCTACTGGCGTGCACGTATACACTTCAAACAGCCAGAGGCCAGGACCAGCTCTGGCACTCGCCGCTGTATTCCCTTGCCAGCACTGTTGCCATGGTAAGTGCATGCCGTTTTGTGGGGTTGCCATGGGGACCCTGTATTACAGCCTCTCCTCTTGCTCTCTCTCATCATGTTTCTGCATGATCATTTGTATGCCTCCTATACACTAATGCTTTTGAAAAGAAAAACCTTATAAGCACATGGGAGTGCCCTCGAGGACTGCCTTCTGTAGAAACACGCTGAGGTATTCCTGACGCTGTTTCAGTGAATTGTTCAAATACCAAAACAGCTGAGCGACTCTCTGACTCTAACTTTGCATGGGTGACAGGGAAAATGTCAGATGTATGAGAATAATTCTGAACAATGCAGTCTCTTTTTCTGTCTTACTTGTTTTCCCATCTATGAAAGGCAAGAATGCCAAATGCCTCCCACTTATATGGTAATAATATTCAAGCTAGCCTGCCTTGAGATAATGACATCATTTGTTTGCTTCATTCCCTCTTACAATTACTGTCTGTCTGTGTTTTAACACTCACAGGTTATTGTGACTTTACATAGCACTCATGGCATATTTGAGCAAACATACAGGCATGTACAAACACACATACAGTACTTAGCCTATGTGTGTTTGTGCACCGTGAAACACATGTGAGAAGGTTTGCATCCCATTCTCAGGGCAGGGAGCAGGCGGCAGAAGTCACTGATGTTTTCCTTGTAGTAATTTTCAGAGAAACTTAATAGTTAATGGCATCCAGGGATTTGGCATTCTCACATCCATTGTGTGCTGCTCTCTTGTATGCCACTTGAGGTCTGTGTAGTCTGTGCTTGTTTTGGTTACGTCAAAAGCAGAGCAATCTTCTTTAATCATTTTTGCTTTAGTAGGTTCACCTCAGGCTTTGAAGGTTTGTTCAACCTGTTTTTATCTTCCAGCACTGGTAGACAGCTTTATAGGCAACCTGGTCTTCTTTTGTTTGTTGACACCTCTCACAGGATATGTGCATAGACCTGTCTGAGCCCAACTACAAGGACCACATTCCCACAAGATTCTCGTCTAGAAAACAGTCATTTGCAACCCCAGTCTTATTTTCAAAGGCCCTCTCTGCTCTAAGCCTCTAATTGGCATTATGGTGAGGTAAGCAGCCATCACTCCTGACCCTCAACTGTCACTGACACCAAGCGTATGCCCGACCTTGTGTACACATATTATGAAAGCTTTGGGAGTACTTATCATTCCACCGTTGGGACCACATAAACAGCATTTTGATGTTTTGACAAAAATCTGATCACTATTTCTGTTTGTGCTGAAGTGGCCGAATAGAGATGATTTATTCGAGTTGAATCTTAAGTACCTCCAGATTCAAAACAGCAGTAGCCATTAGGTAATATTTAAAGACCCCACTAAAACAGAATTATTGGTTGTCGGTTTTGGGAGAAGAGTTCATCTGACTAAAAACTAGCCAATTGCTTCAGTGTCAACTGAAAAAGAATGAGCTTATCTGGCCTTAACGCAATCTTCTCACTCTATTTTCTATTCTTTCTCTCTCACACAAATGAAATGGTGATGCACTACAGACTCACAGTTAAAAAAACATAAATGTCAAGAAAGTTGACAGGAGTGGAAATGGCCTTTATTGCGCTCTCCCTCCTCCATAAACTACTGTATACCTTGCTCTTTCCGTGCCCCAGCACTCAGTAGACTCCCAAAGAATCTCTGAGCGTTCTCTGACCTTTGATAAGGTTCACTTCTTCTGTAATTGTACACACACACGGTATGGCATGAACGCATGCTACTTGCGCGACTGCGTTTATTTTTATGCATGCATGTGTGTGTGTGTGTCATTAAACGTGAACACAGCGTACCCCTTCAGACTAGTAGGTGACGGTGTTAAGCTGATGAAAGCTTTCTCTTCCGTTCCTCCCTTAAGTGAACACAGGCATGCACGTTCCAGCAGATCCATTACATCCGGTATAAAACCAACTCCACTAAACACTTCCGACATTGTCTGGACAGTAGGAGCGTCCAGCTGTTAGTGCATTTATCATAGAGGCTGAGAGCTGATTCTGGTTGTCTTTCTGCACCGCTGACATTAAGAAGTAAGATGTTTTCTTGACTCAACAGCCCACAGAGAGGTTTTTTTAGCAGATGCATCACATTTGAACACTTTCCTTTGCAGTCTGCCTACTCATAGGCCTAACCTTACTCTAGAGTAGAGACAAAGCAAACAAGAGTACATCACCCCTGCGGATTGTTCAATTCAACTGTCAGGGCAATGGCGAACATACAATATTCCTAAAGGTTGTGTACCGTATTTGAACACCTGAAAGCCGAGTTATTGCAACAGCTGACGTAGGGTCAGGTCTCGTGAGGGGAGAAGTAGGAAGCAATGGGTTGTATTTGTTTTGGTAAAATAAAAAGGTAAAAAAAACTACTACTGAAATGGCAATTTTGTTTGAGATCGAATGAAGTACCAAAAAAGGCATAGTTTCAGAATCAGTAGCCTACAAATGTGAA
Organism: Hyperoplus immaculatus; assembly: GCA_949357725.1. NCBI lineage: Eukaryota > Metazoa > Chordata > Actinopteri > Uranoscopiformes > Ammodytidae > Hyperoplus > Hyperoplus immaculatus. Next base: position 23,781,876 of record OX442358.1, on the reverse strand, counting down.
TGTTACCCAACCCAACCACATCTGTCTGTGTCATATTTCATAGCAAGCCATCCAATAGTTATTTTATTATCTGGACCCAAGCGTCTGACCGACACACAGATATTGCTATTCCTAGAGCTAAAAAACAATCAACTCTGAAATCATGAAAACTTTAAGGTTATTTTTTAGTGACATAGGTAAAAAATACACAGATCCTGTAAATAAAGCAACGCAATATGCTGCACTACAGGTCAGTCGTGACAACACCAAACTGCGTTTTATTATGTTGTCTTGTCTGCCTGATTGAAAGAGATAAAAGGGCGAAATTACATTTAATGTGCCTTACATGAACACTGGACAAAACCAACACCAGATTCAAAATTATAATAGGCTATTAAGTTATTGATGAATGAAACAATGGTGTAGTGCTGTAGCTGAAAATAATTAAATACACTACATACACATAAAGATGCTGGGTCCTTTAGGCTACTGTGTAAATGTGAATGACGGGAAGACAAACTCACACATCTTTATCAGAATACTCTTGGTTGTTTTTCACATCTGCACGCATGAATGGATGGGCACTTTGATCACCTCAGTGTTGGGAGTAAGAGATAACAGAGAGCTCACAATGTTCTTCCAGTCACGTTTCAGCACAAAGAGACCCCCCACCCCCCTCACTACCCTTCCCTTTTTAGTCTGTGCTGATTCACAACGGTCTGGAACCAGCCAGCTCTGGAAGCTCGTCTCCATGGAGACAAGGGTGGGAAGCAGCTTGATGATGTTGCTGGCAGAACAGCAGTCCCCGAAACATCCATATGTTTCGGTGAGTGTTTGTGTGGGAATATAGGTAACCAACACAGAGAGAAAGAGAGAGGGAGAAAAAGAGAGAGAGAGAGAATGATGACATTTCTCCTCTTGAAACAAGGGTAATTTTGTTGTCTAGCGGTGCACGCAATATAGCTTTTATCCAGTCCAAGAGTAAGTAGTGTGACCTGTCAAATCTGAGGAGGAAAAACAAACAGCTTGTATTGATTGACGGTACAGGTTTTGACAAGCATGTGCAACCAAGTTCTTGTGACACACACAATCTCACACTCTCTTATTATATACAGCAACACAAAAACAAAAAACAACAACATTTAACTATCAGTTCTCAAGCCGAAATATATGAAGGCCTATTCACAGCAACTAAACCACTCGGCAACACTGACATCAGGGGAAATCTGGTTTGACAGGTAATACTAGAGTTCGTCTCAGCTAATGCAAAAACTAATTACACGTCTAAAGAACTGGAAATCCAAGAAGCAGTTCGGATGTAGATTGTCTGTGTGATGCTAAGAATTTGATTAGTAATTTTAGAGAGATTTTAAGAGTAGGCTATTTTTTCAGAGAAAGTTTGGCGTTGACCTATGGTCAAAATTCATTTTCAACAGAATTCTAAACCACTTATTATATTCTAAATATAAAAATGCCACAAGTTTGCAGTGGCACGCAGTAATGATAGTGCTTATAGAGATACAATTGTATAATGCAGGTAGGCTTAAACAGCTTTTGTAACCACCTCTGAAAACATCTTTGTCTGGTTCACCTTTTGTGACCCCACCTTACTAAAATTAAGCTCAAAAAGCTTTGGATGCCATGGTGATGGAGAGGTGTTAATGAACATATTCGAGGGGGTGGAGGTGGAAAGAGAGGGGAGGATCTGTTAGTCATCAGTTCAGGACGAGGAGTGTGTTTTTTATGAGACATGAGTGAGTGACACTCAGTTGGAGATTAACATTGAGAGATAAAAGCAAACAAATCAAAAGCACTTCATCAGTGAAATGTGAATTGTCCCTCAACATAAAAGATAAGGCAGAAGAAATAAAAGATTTGTTCAAAGTGCAAAATAAGGGTTCCCTTCACAGGCAATTTACTTCACTGCACAGCTGGAGATCAGAGTGGAAAAGTGGGGAAAAGGGATACTCGTCCATTTTATGCAGGGTCGACCCACTCATTCAGGTGAGAAAAGGGTATTAGAGACTAAGTGCAAATATAAAATATCCTACATTAACACCACTGATTATCTTCTTCCAACACAGGCTTTTTTTTAGGACTAATTAATTAAATACATATAGCCTAGCCTAAATTAACCCAACGAAAAGGGGATAAATACTGACTTTATGACATTAAAGCAAGCTTGCTAGGTGATAAATGGCTAACAGAATGCACCAAGTTCTTCCCGTCGTATAGGCTGTGAAAAACAACATCCACTATTTTGTATTGTATACTGAGCCTAGGGCTAATGCTCAGAGCGTTTTGACAGGCAGGAAAAAAAATTACGCACACCTACATAAATTGATAAAATAAATTAATAAATTAAATTAATACTTTTTACCAGTAGGGGTGGGAAAAATAATCAATTTTCCGATTAATCGCGATTCTCTCTCGAACGATTCCGAATCAATTCATAAAAGTTAATAATCGATTTATAAAAAAAAAAAAATGTTTTACTAGTATTTAATATTAGTATTTCCTACGCCACTGCGCATGCACACCACACAAGTGCGAATTGTTAAAAGTGGCGACAAAAGGGCAGAGAGCAGCAAACCATATGACCTGCACTGGATTTGTGTCTGTTTACGTTTTTGTATGAGAGCTGAATTCCAAGCCATACTTTTTGCACAATGTGTTGAAATGACATAGAAAATAATAGAATAGAAATCCTATAGAAACATAATTCACAAGAGTAGAAAGAAAATTAAACTGAATCGGTTTAGTTTTTACATACTTCCATATTGTGTTGAAATGCAAGCTGCATTATTGCAGCAATAACATCTATGCAATCAGGCAAATCTCCTAGGCCAGACGGACTTCCATCTGACTTTTTAAAGAAATTTTCAGCCGAATTATCGCCTTTTTTATGTTCAGTATTCTCAGACTCATTTGACTCAGGTAAACTCCCGCCTTCGTTCTACCAGGCCTGTATTTCCCTGTTGTTAAAAAAGGATAAAGATCCTCTAGATTGTGCATCATACCGACCAATTTCACTATTAAATACGGATGTGAAGATACTTGCTAAAATTCTCGCCCACAGATTGGAGGATGTTCTCCCCTCTATCATATCCCCCGACCAAACTGGGTTTATAAAGGGACGCCAATCATTTTATAATATCCGCCGGCTAATGAACATTTTATATTCCCCCAGAAATATTGAATCAGAATGCTTCACTTCTATGGATGCTGAAAAAGCATTTGATAGAGTAGAATGGAATTATTTGTTTTTCACCCTTGAGAAATTCGGTTTGGGTCCTGTTTTCACTTCTTGGGTTAAATTATTATATGCATGCCCTTCTGCCTCAGTATTAACAAACAGCCGTTACTCAAGTAGTTTTGATCTGCACCGTGGGACCCGGCAGGGTTGTCCTTTGAGCCCGCTCCTTTTTGCTATTGCAATCGAACCACTTGCGATTGCCATCAGAGGTAACAAACAGATTCAGGGGATATGGAGAGGAGGAATTGAACATAAGGTATCATTATACGCCGATGACTTACTTTTGTTTGTCGCCAAGCCAGCCACCTCTTTACCGGAGGCACTTTCTGTGTTGGAGGTCTTTAGTCAGTTTTCTGGCTATAAACTTAACTTGAGCAGGAGCGAACTCTTTCCGATTAATAAAGAAGCTCTTAAACTTGATTACACAGCTCTCCCACTCAAAGTGGTGACAGACCATCTGAGTTACCTTGGGGTATGTTTTACCAGAAATTTTAAAAACCTATTTAAATCGAACTTCCTCAAATTATTGGATCAGGCGAAGCAAATATTTTCGAAGTGGTCTCCTCTGGCTTTCTCTCTCATAGGTAGAATAAATTCAATTAAAATGACATTACTCTCAAAGTTCCTATATCTATTCCAATGTCTCCCCATCTTTCTCCCCAAATCCTTTTTTCAGGCCCTTGACTCTTTAACGATAAATTATATTTGGAATGGTAAACACCCTCGGTTAAGGAAAGCATTTCTTCAAAGACCAAAACAAACAGGCGGAATGGCCCTCCCTAATTTCCAATACTATTAATGGGCTGCTAATATCCGTTCTTTAGTGTATTGGGTGCATTTTCACCTTGACGACTCAGCCCCAGTCTGGGTAACAATGGAGTCCGGCAGCGCTGTTAGCCCATTCTCTCTATCTGCCCTCTTAAGCGCCGCACTTCCACTCTCTTTGGCTATTCCCAACAGTAATCCCGTGATTAAGCACTCCCTTCGAATCTGGACCCAATTTAGGAAGAATTTTGGAATGCAGAATTTTTCACTTTTCAGCCCAATTGCAGCTAATCATTTATTTATTCCCTCGATGGTGGATGGTGCATTCAAGATCTGGCATAAAAAAGGCTTAAAATGCATCGGTGATTTATTTATTAATGATCTATTTGCTAGTTTTTCCCAATTGACAAAACATTTTGGTATCGAAAAGACAAATTTTTTCCGATTTCTGCAAATCAGGCATTTTACGCAGAAGTTAATTCCCCAATTCCCTTATAAACCGCCAGCCAATCATGTCGATTTGTTTCTTTCTGTAAACCCCACATTAAAAGGCTCAATTTCTGTGTTTTTCAACCTTATTTCAAAGTTGCATAGCCCCTCTTTAGCAGCTATAAGAACCCTGTGGGAGCAGGACCTAGGCTCTGCCTTCACAAATCACATGTTGGATTCAGTCCTGGATCGGATACACTCTACCTCCATGTGCGCCCGACATGCTCTTGTGCAATTTAAAGTAATACATCGTATCCACATATCTAAAACTAAATTAGCTCGTATGTTCCCCGATGTAGACCCGACCTGTGATAGCTGTAAGAGCGCACCGGCATCACTCTTTCACATGTACTGGTTCTGTCCCACCTTGACTGAGTTCTGGACATCAGTTTTTCAAACAATTTCTGAAGTAATTCAGCATCAAATTGAGCCGAACCCTTTCACTGCAATTTTTGGCATTGCTCCAAATCCGGGCTTGCCTAAAGTGAAGCTGAAGGTACTGGCCTTTACTTCATTACTTGCTCGTAGGGTTATCTTACTCAAGTGGAAAGATCCTGCTCCTCCTTCCCACTCATATTGGATTAGAGACATTATGGCATGTATGAATTTAGAGAAAATACGTTATACTACCCAGGGATCCGAGAATAAATTTGACAGAATTTGGCGCCCCTTCCTAAATTATTTTAAAAAAACAACAATAATTATAGAAGAGTAGCTACCCCCTCCCCTCTTTTATTTGATTTAATTTTATTTCTTTATGTGTTTTTTTTTTTTTTTTTTCATATTGATTGTTTGTTTTTGTTTCTTGTGGTGTGTGTTTCGTGTTGTTGGGTGTGAGGGTGGGATGTGGGTGGGGTATGTTCGGGAGAAAAAGGGGAAAAAATTTGTACTCGCTGTGCTACAATTCCGTTGTTACTAACATTTAATAAAAAAACCTTTGAAAGAAATGCAAGCTGCATTGATTATTGCACTGGTCATGGAAAGTCATATTTGTGACAAGAAAAGCTTTTTCTCTAATACAATATTAGAGAAGGTAATTCATCTGTTGATTGTTTTTAATGATCATTACAAAAGTAGGAAGTGATTAGCAAACTCTGAGTAGCAAACTCAGATGTGTATATAAATATATTTTTGAAAATCACACATAGGTATGTACGTAAAAAAGAAAATTGCATTGAGATGCATTGAGAATCGATTTTGAATCGAATCGTTGACCTCGGAATCAGAATCGGAATCGAATCGTGAGGTGCCAAGAGATTCCCACCCCTAATCAACAGAATATTGATTTTGTTCTGTCATGTTTGAAAATGACCACAACAGGTTACACTAGTATCACACTACGTGGTGAATGGGATTTTTTTTTATCCTTTATAGATATCCTCATACTTTTTTACCAGATTAATCTTCATATTAAGAGAAATACTTTTTAAATTACACTTTGTCTAACATTTTTTACAAAATATGCAAATGAGACAATATCTCATTAAATATGCGTAGCCTATAGGCTACACCCTTTAGTAGAGGTGCTGGATACGATTTGTATGCACTTCATTTAGCGAAGAATAGCTCAACTGTTATAGACTAATATGACCCCATTGAACAACATGGGATGTGTGCCAAAATCTCTACCCAGGACGATAGTCCTGAAAATGACCACAACAGGTTACACTATTATCACACTATGTGGCCAATCGGACTTTTTTTCTTCCTTTATAGATATCCTCATACTTTTTTACCAGATTAATCTTAATATTAAGAGAAACATTTTTTGTATTACACTTTGTCTAAAAAATGTATTACAATATGCAAATGAGGCCAATATCTCATTACATATGCGTATACATAAACCCTTTAGTAGAGGTCCTGGATCAGTTGAGATATTCTTCGCTAAATGAAGTGCATACAAATCGTACGATTTGTATGCACTTCATTTAGCGAAGAATATCTCAACTGTCAACTAATATGACCCCATTGAACAACATGTGATGTGTGCCAAAATCTCTACCCGGGACGAAAGTCCTGAAAATGACCACAACAGGTTACACTATTATCACACTACGTGGTGAATAGGACTTTTTCCCCCCCTTTATAGATATCCTCATACTTTTTTTTTTACCAGTTTAATCTTCATATTGAGAAATACTTTTTGTATTACACTTTGTCTAAACATTAAATAAAATATGCAATCATTTTCAGGACTTTCGCCCCGGATAGAGATTTTGTCACACATCACGTTGTTCAATGGGGTCATATTAGTTTTTAACAGTTGAGATATTCTCCGCTAAATGAAGCGCTTACAAAACTTTCCCAGGACCTCCACCCACTTCACCTGCATTTTCCCAGTCGGGAAGAAATGTACTGATTATTCCGACACCACATGAATGCAGCAATATTCAGCTAAATATCTATCTGTATCTCTGACAAGTGACTACATTTGATGTTTGCTGCTACTGAGGGACAATATTTGAAGTTGTAGGCAACTTCGAAGATGAATTGACAAGACAATTAAAAGGTGAATAAAAGCTTCCACAGGCTAGAAGGTAATATGCAAGTCCCGTTCCCACCGTTTTTCATGGTTCAACTTTTCTTGCTAATGTTAATTATGCTAACAAGCTAATTGCTCTTTTTATAACCAGTCAGTGTCTCATTTATTCTAGACGAGTTATGCCAATTCTTAACATAGCCTACTTTAAGTTTGTAGTCAGTGTTTTCACACTGCAAGTTGTTAAAAAAAGGTTAATATTTAGGCACCAAGACACGCTGTATAGCCTAGTGCATTCAAAGTAGCTAATGCACACTATCGAGTTTTTTTTTTCACAGACGACATTTTCTGAAAGCATAGAGCTGTTAAGCGGAAGTGACTTACTTCCGGGACATGGGACCTCTCGGCTCGAAAAATTACAACGGTAGTCAATGGAAAGAAATGTATTATTTTCTGGTCCCAGTCATGAAATGCCTTCGATTACACATATGTTTTGTATGGATTTAGATGGTATTTTTTCGTGCAAAGAATGGAACAATTTAGCGAGTAGAAGCTGGATACGGTCAGGTTTTGTGCAGAGCGCTTTTGTGGACTACAGCTCTTCGCTGCTCTTGACACTTATGATACACGTCACCACCACTGGCACCCGCCTAGCTCAGAAACATGGCTGTGTCTTTAATGCACTTTACCGCTTTCTTTCAATGACAAGACAAAAGTCTTCAGCGTGGCGAAAACCACTACACAAGTGGACATGTGGAGAGTTTCAATTTCTCGAGTGTGGAGATTGTTGGCGTTGTCCACGCCAGCCATTAGCATTAGCACTGTCAGTCGAGAAGTGGAGGGAATGTGTTGAGGTGACGTCACAGAGGCGACAAGACTTGTAGTTGTTCTCGTAACATTTTTTCAAAAGCCGTTTGACGAATAATCATACAACATACCGTCAAACTCTTCACATGAAAAATGATAATTTAGACCCATACAAAACATATATGTAATCCAAGGCATTTAATGACTGGGACCAGAAAATAGTAGATTACTTTCCATAGACTCCCATTCATTTTTTTTCAGCCGAGAGGTCCCATGCCCCGTAATTCCGCCACTTCCGCTTAACAGCTCTATTGCAAACCCAGTGTTGCCAACTCTTCAGTAAGGAAAGTAGCTATTGGCTGTCCAAAAAGTCGCTAGAAGTCGCCAGATGACGTCATTCTCTAATTTGCATATTTGTAGATGACGTCATCGCCTAATTTGCATATTTGTAGACAGGGGTTTTATACAGTAATATTTGAATAGATGAGGTTCTAGTGTTATGAACGTGACAATCGCATAAACAACCAACATGGTAATGTTAAGTCTAGCAGTAATCATACATGCTCATGGTTTAAAAAAGCACTGCATAACATTTTGAATTGCACTACTCCTAGACTGTAGAAGAGGTGGGAAAAGCTGCTAACTGCTAATAGTGATGCTAACGGATCACGAGCGGAGAGGTGTAGCTCCTGCTCTGACTGCAGCTGGGAGGGCCTGCTGCGGGAGGACCGGGCCGTCTGTCAGTGCTCTGTGACGGGGGACGGGCCAGGAGGCTCCCGCTGTTCGTTGAGAAGCGTTAAAAGTGATATTTGCTTCGGCGAAAAAGTCACCAATTACACCAGAAAAAAAGCTAGATTTGTCGCTTGTCGCTTTTTGAAAAAAAAAGTCGCCAGGGGGGGCTGAAAAGTAGCTAAATATAGCGACAAAATCGCTAAGTTGGCAACACTGTGCAAACCCCAGGTGTATCAGCAGGCCAGGGCCATTGAGTAGGCTAATCACGCAGTGCTTTCCGTGCCTTAAACGTCTATATACTGTGAAAAAAGGACTTCTCTATAACAACTAGTGAGCAGTAGGCTACATTTGTAGATTTTGTATACACACAATAATATATAAATATAATATATAATAATATATAATCTTATATTATTTTTTAGATTAAAGGGTGTTGGTGAACTCCAGGAAAAAAGATAAGCCTACGCCTACCAGACCTAATATTATTTAGAATAAAGGCCTTTGCACACCGGGCGCGTTTTGTGTGATTAAAGGCCTTTGCACACCGGGCGCGACGCGAATAAACGCAACGTAAAAGCGAATGTTTTGAAATGTGAATTTTGTCGCGTCTCACTTTAAGAAGCGACGTCCCAGAAAAATCGAACTCAGTTCGAAAAAATAAAAAACGCAAATTCGCGGTGCGAAATGACGGCGCTGGTGTGGAAGCTTGTATTGACTCTGTATACATTTGTTAATTAACGGATAAATCGCACGAATAAAACGCGCCCGGTGTGCAAAGGCCTTAATCCGTTAATTAACGAAGGTATACAGAATCAATACAAGCTTCCACACCAGCACCGTCATTTTGCATCGCATTTGCGTTTTTAATTTTTTCGAACTGAGTTCGATTTTTCTGAGACGTCGCTTCTTAAGGCCTTTGCACACCGGGCGCGACGCGAATTAACACAACGTAAAAGCGAATGTTTTGAAATGTGAATTTTGTCGCGTCTCACTTTAAGAAGCGACGTCCTAGAAAAATCGAACTCAGTTGGATAAAAAACGCAAATTCGCGATGCGAAATGACGGCGCTGGTGTGGAAGCTTGTATTGACTCTGTATACGTTCGTTAATTAACGGATTAATCGCACGAATAAAACGGGCCTGGTGTGCAAAGGCCTTTAAAGTGAGACGCGACAAAATTCACATTTCAAAACATTCGCTTTTACGTCGCGTTTATTCGCGTCACGCCCGGTGTGCAAAGTCCTTAACTTCTTTGCTGATGGGCTGAGGGAGATAACATAACAATACATTATGATGATATAAACCAAGACAACAATTATTGACATTTAGATCTGGAGCAGTAACATATCTATAGCATATCAGATATCTCTACACCTCACGTCAACATGCAGCTAGTGATGTAGTAGCAGGGCCTTAGGGGCAAACAATAGACATTTAATTAAAATAATAAAGCATTTCTAACATTTACAATTCATTTAACGGGATATGGGTTAATGTATTTGCATAAAAACAACATAATGTTTCTCCTCTCCAATTAACCACGTGACTGACAAGGCCTATCTCATGTCTTCCCTCTCATCACCTCACTTAGGAGTGCTGCCTTCTCGGACGTCCTTTAGAAGAATGAGCTCTCTCACACCGCCCCTCCATCTTCTGGAAATGCCGTCCAGACATTAATGGCCCATTTGAGCTGGTAAATGTGATTTCATGCTGTTTCAAACCAAGTTACGTCAAGCTGTAATGGTAGATAATGTTGCTGTATGCTGAGTCACTGAAATAAGTTATCATCAAATTCCCAGGATAGAATGGCACAATCCAGATGCTATCTGATTAAACTATCCCATGACTCAACCATTACAATTTTAGAGAACAAACCAAATCACGAAACAGTGTTGATTGTCGACATTGTTTACAACCAGCACGTTGTGTGTTCAAACTGGGTGACAGGAGAGCTGTACACACTGCAAACCACAGAGCACTTCTAGTTAACACCAATACAGATAATAACTGTTGTTTGTTTGATGGTTTTGGAAGAGATGCACAATGACATTAGTTTCCTTGTATGATAATGTGGGAAATAGTATGTGCATCATTATATTTAACAATTAAATGTATTATGTGTTACCTCTGGAATAGAAGAGTTCAGATATCAATCCTAGCACAAACGTTATAGTGAATGCCGAAAATGTTTCTGATTGTGTGTAGTAACTGAATGTTTTGAGTCTTCAAAATTAAATTAGGACTCATAATCATTAGAGTTTAATATCCCTGCGATGCCCTCTATTTAGTGACCTTTATCTGGAGCCCAGTGTAAACAAAGGTGTTTAAATGAAGCCAGATCTCTCAGCAGAAATCAAACAAAAGATTAAAGAGCTGTTTGTTTAATTGGCGAGAAAACAAAGATGAATAAATTGGAAACTGGTACACAGAAGAGAGGTCATATGGAATGATAGAAATGAAGCAAATTCGAACCCATGTCATATCATGTAATCGTGTGTGCCCAAACCGATTTGTTAATGAGCGAGGCTAGATAACGAAAAACACAATTTAAAGCCGAAAAGCGATTTAAAAAACCTTCTGCCATAAAAAACGTTGTAAATGATCTGAAGTGAGCAGCAGTTGCATTGCCACACAGCCATGTAAAAAAAGTTAGACTGACTTTCTTAACCGAGGCCCCAGTACTTTTTCTTTATTGCAACAATTGACTGAGACTGAGGAAAGAATTAGTTTATGTTAAGTCCAAAAACGAAAAACTTTATTTTATTAATTTAGTCAGACATAGTTAATTACGAGTCACAGAGAAAACCTTACCTGCTTTAATTTTAAGCTACCAAACCTCTCCTGCTTGCACTTTTTGTTTTCTGCAGATTTCTGGTTGAAGTTTCTGGTTTTCTACATCCCATCTTATTATCATGGAACTGTTATTACCCTGCTTTGGGTGTAGTTACTTGAGCGTAAAAATTGGTTGTTTCATGAAATAAGAGTAATTAGATGGGCAGTTTCTGGTGCGCCATCATGACTGAGGAAGCATTTCGTCTGTCTGTTATTGTACTTTAAGTAACTCCCTTCCTCTGCTTCCTCTGGCAGCTTCAGCACAGTGAGTCTGGATTGACTGGAGCGATCAGGCCGCTACTGAACATTGATGTGTCAGCAACAGCAAAGGCAAGTACAAAACTCACATATACCATTGACACTCTGCTCATGAAATACAGGCCAATATTAAGACGAGTACACCTCTCTCTCTCTCTTAGCCCCTCTTCCACTGACACACTGAGAGAAAGATGAATACACATTTTTGCAAGTGCATATGTTTCACATGCATGCAGAGACATTTGAAAAGCCTCTGCAGCAGCACCCTGACCATAAAACTGCAATATGCGTCAAGAGGACAATTAAAATGTAAAAAATCAATAGTCTGCTCTTTGTCATGTTTGCATTGCATGCTGCATAATTTTCTAAATAAGCAGCCAGCTTTGATGGGAGTGCCTGGCATCAGGAGCAATGCACTGAATAATACAATACAACAGTATTGACTTTTCAGAACACGCCTATGGAAAGTATGATGCGCCTCTGCCAATTGAAGACATGTTTAATTGCTCACCGATGATCAATATTTGTATGGGCTTTACAGTGTTTGCAGAGTGGAAATGGATGAATTTGATACAGTTCCACAGAAGGAGAGACAATGAAAGTGAAATTTGTGAAGGGAAAAGATATTTCAGGCTAAACTCGAATATGTTGAGAAACAAAACAAAACAAAAAGTGCATTTAAACATTTTTTATAGGTTAAAGCTGCTCAGAGGAACTTTCAATTTGTCTTAATTCTTGCACCCCATTTGGAAAAAAGCAGTAGTGTTTTTACCATGCCAGCTGTAATTTCTGGGTGAACAAATCCATGACAAAGGCATTAAGAAAAACTATATACAAATAGCACTGATGGTCTTGTTTGCTATTACATGTCATTTATGATAATCAGAGGAAAAATTAGACTGTTTCAGAAATATTTAAAAATTCCTTGTAGCACCTTTAAAGGGGTGGTATGGAACTTTCAGAAATTCCTTCTCAATAGCGGCGCCAGTGGCCGTGAAGTGAGATAAAATAAGATAAGAAAAACGTTATTGTCTGTCACAAGGTGGCACACATCACACCTCAGGTGTTCTCACTTAGAGGCCAAAACAATGAAACATGATGTGACTTAGTGTGAATTAGGGATGACACGAGAACCGATACTTTTGGTACCAGTCGATGCAAAAATTCAGAAAACTTGACGGTACTAGTTTTTTTACGGCACTGTAGGTTCCGGAGGTGCAATTCCTCTAGAGCTGACGGGGCAGCATATATGCCTGTACTTGTTTAAGTCTGCTGCTAAATGCCAAAGGAAGAAATACGCCGAAAGTGTGCGCACTGTCCATACACCGGCATGGGATAACAACAACAACCCGTTAAAGATGGCGACAGGCGCAGCTGAAAGACAGCTCCGCCTCAAAGCGGAGACGAACCAAACGGACCGAACACACACCAATCGGAATTTCGCCGTTAGCCAAGCATCTTAAAGATCAATGTCCAGAGATTCATTCAAATATTTCAAGGTGAGTGAGTTTCAATTCATGTTAACTTCACATTAACAACAAAGTATCCAGTGTTATTCTTATTCTAAAATAAACGTTACCATTGTTTTAGTTCAAGGCAGCTGGCATTGCTGTGTAGCCAATCAGTTATGTTGCCATAGTTAAATTCTACCGTGTTTAGGCTAACGTAGGCTAATCTAACAATAGCTTGCAGTCATCATGTGCAGTCTGTCATCCTTCATCAAAATAAAACGTTAGACTTTTAATATAAATATTTAAGGAGGAATGTTCTCTTTCATCACCATGTCAGTTAATGTAAACTTCTGCTTGCAATCTGTGTGTTTGTGTGTGTGTGAGTGTGTAGGCTGCATTGTGAATGCAGCCTCTGCTGTTTTCTTATTCATTGAGATGTACCTGATGACTGAAATCTCCTAATTTTCCTTTTACAGTATCAGCCAGAAGAAGATCTTGACCAGGAGCAAAGTCAGCAAACACACACAGCCAAATATCAGATCATAAGTAGGCCTCATTAAGGACAGTATTGTTTGTTTTAAATACTTAAATGCCAATGCTGTTTTTTTTATAATGTTTAATATACGGAATGTATGTTGGATTACATCAGATTTCTTGTTTTCTTTTTTGACCGTGGTAAAGAATTAGGTATCGAGAATCGTGGAATTTAACTGGTATTGGTATCGACTACTACATTTCTGGTATCGTGGCACCACTTGTGTGAATGATCGGTTATATTGATGGATGAGGTAAGTTCTGTTGCCCCTTTAAGTTGATTTTAGTTTTAGTTTGACTAACATTATGATTCTGACATACAGTAAATACTCCGGCTGTTGTGGCTAGCAGGTTGAGCTTCTTCTTCTCCTGTTTGTATGAGGAACACCCTCGGATACTGGCAGAAATGTCACATCGTTTATATTTCCACTGAAAAATCTGACCCAATTCTTTTTCATAGAAATTACTGTACTACCTGTTTCAACAGAAACATTCAGGGAAAGTCAAGTTTTTCAAGTTACGTAGCTACCCATTCACCAATATGCAATATATAATGCAAACTGTTTCATAAGTGTGATGTAGTGGACCTTTTTTCAATTGTGCAGCATCAAATATGTTATAATAAAAAATTAAAAAATTATATAAAGGACAATAATGGTTCACTACATTGGGAAACATTTTCAAATTCTCTTCTCCCCAAAGCTCCCCAAGCAAAATTACTGATTGAGTGTATTTTCCCAGCCCTGTTGAAGAGAACCAGGTTGCTTGCTTTGCACACTTTTTTGTTAATGTTGGTTAGTCATACAAATGACTCCCCAAACATCAGTGACAATGGAGCCCTCCTTTCTCCCAGCTCTTTATCAGTCAGGGAGCACCTGTCCGGACCTGACCTGATTACTGAGGAAAGTAGGTCTGAATTTAACACTCATTGTTGTCACTTTACCCGAAAGGACACAGCTGAGTATGAGCCCCGCACTCTTGTCTTTAAATACTGGGTACAGTTTAAAAGGGAACTGTGGCTATGTGTATGTATGTGTCCTGGCTAAATCTTTCCAGGGCAATTTTGGGTTTAGGATTAGGACTTGACAGGAGTAAGCCTGGGGTCCTCATTAGGATAGAATTACTGTATATTGTTCATGCGCATGTAGATGTGTCAAAGCTTTCCCCCAAGCTATCTAATCAAATGTTGTTGATAATCCATCCATCCATGCTCCAGTATGCAGCAGCTCAGTTTTCATCTTTGACATTAGATAGGCTTGAGATGAATGTATGTATTATATTATGTAGGTATATCATTTGTGGTGGTACTCTACAAACATAACTCTTTTAGTCAGGTTATGTTTGACCTGTCCCTGCTTACACCATCAGCATAGACAATGAACTGTTGTCATTTCATGAGACCAGGCAGCCACTGCCAATTGGCACGTGGCCAAAACAACAAGTCTCAGCCAGGACTCAGTAAAGTGTTAAAAATACATTTTCAATGTGCAGAGCTTGACTTGGCATATTATCTATAGATTACTGAAATTAAACAAGAGGTGTGGTAATAGACAAACTGATTGGGGTAATTATGACCTAGCCTGCATTATTGATTTCAGATAAAGATATCAGTCGATTTTGAACATGTGAAGTGAGATGAGATGGAAGTTGTATCCACTGTAATTTTGTGCACTAAAACCGTCATTGAATTTATGCTTAGCTTGGTATGATTCATTGGAGGTTTGTCCTCAAAGAAGGAAAGGCAGTTGTCTTATGTGATGATTGATTTTTGGTGAAGCAGGCGCCTGATTTGTATGGAGTCCCTCCTAGCATGAGCCTGAGATGGGAAACCCCTGTAGAGCTGTCTGTCAGGCCCTATCTGGCCTGTGCATACAGCACATTGATAAAAGGCTTTCGATCCATAGCATGATGGATGTGAGAAGACGCGTCACTGTCGCAGTCTGAGTCAGAGATTCTTTCGATTTACATGTACATTAGCAAGAGCCTATTTTTAGGGAAGATTTTTATCAATGTTGCTTCTTGGATTAATGTGGATTAATGCAATCTGCAATTTATTCCTAACATATACGTTCTGCACAATCAATGTACCGTTGAGTAATTTTGCTTGATTTTCTAGTGTTTGTCAAGTCAATATTTCTTGCAGATCCAAAGATCAGATCAGATAACATTTCTGTATTGCAGCACTGTTTCCCCTGGACTTGCTTTATTCTTCCTTTATTCTGAAATTGTACTAATCTTATTACTTGATTGTACTCATCTCCATCTCTTTTCATAGCATTTATCTGTGAATATTCCCAACTCTGTGCTGACCGACCTCTTCCATATCCGGTTTAGAGGAAAATTAGATTTCTGTGCATCCCATCATGTGTCCTACTGTGTTCGGATGATCAATAGCACACTAATGGCAAATCTTACTGCAGCCAAAAGATCACAGTCTGATTCGATGATATTGTCTGGTCCTTGCCAGAAGGACAAAACTCGTATAACGATAGATCTGGAGCGTGTTTCCGCTAGAGAAATTGCAATAACATTGTGGATTTAATATAAAAATGTTTCGGTAGAGTTTTTGGTAAACAAGAGCTTTAATGAACGGAGCAGAAATAAAGCAGACGTGGGGAAAATGACATGTTTGTTTCTTGTTTGTCAATCAGTCAGGTTACAACCTGCACCTCTTTCTCTCTCTTTGTGCCTCACATCTTTTTCCTCATGCTACATTATCCGAGCCGAAACGACTGGTTTATGAACGCTATGTCTGCTTATTTAACGGATTACTTCATGCAGAGAAATACTCATTTTGACATGGAAAATATACATTTACAACATCCCCAACAAATGTTACTAAAATAAAGTAGGAAAAGTGTGTGCAAATGTTTCTAATAGTTCTAGTCAGGGCCGCCCATAAGGGGTAGAAAGTGGGAAAGCTTTCTAGGGCCCAGCCCTAGGGGGGCCCATGGTCTTCAGAGGCCAAGAACCTAACTAAGCTTAAAATTAATTTTAACAGAAATATTCACTATAACCATTTAAAACTTGCACAACCATAACGACAAAACAAACATTTTAAATACTGTAACTTGGGTAAAATGCCAATATCTACTCCTCCTCTACCCTCCACTTTATGTCCGTTCTGTGTGCACGTCACGCTGAAAAAAAGTTGCTAACACCAATTTTAAAAAGCCTGTCTCAGAGCCATAAGCTGTTTATATTTACGATTTTGACATTTCGGGGAATGGGCTAGGTGGGGCACTGGCTCTGAGAGACAAATATTAACGTGGTTAGTAAAAACATAAACAAACATTCGCCAAGTTTGTTTGTTTGTTTGTAACCTTTATTTAACCTCGAAAGATCAATTGAGGGGTGACCCTCTTTTACAATGACGTCGAGTACAGATACACAATATACAATGAGAATACATAACAAGTTTACACACACACACACACACACACACACAGACAACAACAATTTAAAACATTCAGATCAATTGAATGAAATAAATAATAGCCTAATTAAAACAGTTACAAGTGTGGAGGGGTTGATTCAAAATAATACTTTTAAATTGGTTAACAGATATGAGTGTATTTATTTTAATTGTATGTTGTAGGCTGTTCCAGGAGTCAGGGGCACTATAGCTAAAAGCGGTTTTACCAAGCTCAGACCGGGCATAGGGGACATATAACATGATCATGTCAGTTGAGCGGGTTTGATAAAGCCCATCTGAAATAAGCAGCATTTCTGTCAGATAGAGTGGTAGCTTTCCAGTCAGAGCTTTATATATAAAAATATGCCAATGTGCATCACGTCTCTCCTTAAGGGAGGACCACCCAACCTTTTCATATAAAACACAATGGTGTGTATCATAAGCATCTCCTGTAATGAATCTCAAAGCAGAGTGAAATACAGAGTCAAGGAGTTTAAGGCATGAACGAGATGCATGCCGATAAACCACATCACCGTAATCAAGGACAGACATAAAAACTGCCTCAATAATCCTTTTCCTACTAAACAACGGGAAGGTAGCTTTATTCCTATAAAAATATCCAATCTTTTGTCGCAGACGACAGACAAGATTTTTTATGTGAAATGTAAAAGAGAGTTTTTCATCTAGCCAGATACCAAGGTACTTATATTCAGAGACTTTTTCGATCAAAGAACCGTTTACAGCATAGATGCATGCACTATTGTCTAAATCTCTAGCCCTAGAGAACAACATGAATTTAGTTTTAGTCTGGTTAAGGACAAGTTTAAGTGAAAAAAGAGCATTCTGAAGAGCATTAAAGGACAGTTGCAGGTTCTCAATAGCTGACTTTGCAGAGTCAGCAACACAATACAAGATGGTGTCATCAGCATATAAATGGATTTGACAACCACCAAGTGTTCGCTAGAGATTAAACATCATAACATGATATACTCCCCCACCCTTACCCAGGGCAGGTGGACTGGGTACCACAAAACTGAGCTGAGGGGGAATGGAGGCTTGCCAGGGAACTTGTATACTTATAATTTGACCCCTTATACAGTATGCCTTGTTGGCTTCCCACCTAGTTGTAGTAATGTGTTAATCACAAAATAAATATAAATTTGTTCTCCCAGGAATTGTAGAATCTTTCAACCCAGCATCCATTTAATTTGAACTCTCAAAAAATAATCTTTAAAAAATAATACTTTAAATTTGAGTTAAAGTAAAATTATTTCCTTGATGAATTCAGGTGTCTCCAATTCAGATAAATGTAGTTCTTTATTACAATTATGCATTACTTTCCTTTACTTTTTTTTGTGCCACATGGTTACAAAATTTGGCTTTGATATTGTTGTACAGTTTTGGCATATATGGATTATTTTACCTGAGTCGATGCCTGAACCACCTCAACTGGCTCCTTTCAACGCAAAGGAGTAGCGGCTCTGCCCCGAGTTCCTCACGAATGACTGACCTTCTCACCCTATCTCTAGGGGAGACGCCAGCCACCCTCCTGAGAAAGCCCATTTCGGCCGCTTGTACCCGCAATCTTGTTCTTTCGGTCTTTACCCAGCCTTCATGATCGACCGGTAGATCGAAAGCTTTGCCTTACGACTCAGCTCTCTTTTCGTCACAACAGTGCGGTAAAGCGAGTGCAAAACCGCCCCTGCTGCTCCGATTCTCCGGCCAATCTCACGTTCCATTGTTCCCTCACTCGCAAACAAGACCCTGAGGTACTTGAACTCCTTCACTTGGGGTAAGGACTCATTCCCTACCTGTAGTAGACAATCCATCGGTTTCCTGCTGATCACCATGGCCTCAGATTTAGAGGTGCTGATCCTCATCCCAACTGCTTCACACTCGGCTGCGAACCAATCCAATGAGAGCTGAAGGTCACAGGCCAATGATGCCATCAGAGCCACATCATCCGCAAACAGCAGAGATGAGATCCTCAGCCCACCAAACTGCAACCCCTCCCCACCACGACTACGCCTTGATATCCTGTCCATGAATATCACAAACAGGATTGGTGATAAAGCGCAGCCCTGGCGGAGGCCAACCCCCACCGGAAACGGGTCCGACTTACTACCGAGAACCCGGACACAGCTCTCGCTTTGAGCGTACAGAGATTTGATGGCCCTGAGAAGGAACCCGGTCATAAGCCTTCTGCAGATCCACAAAACACATGTAGACTGGATGAGCAAGCTCCCTATAGGATCCTTGCAAGAGTGAAAAGCTGGTCCGTTGTTCCACAGCCAGGACGGAATCCGCATTGTTCCTCTTCAATCTGAGGTTCGACTATCGGCCGAACCCTCCTTTCCAGCACCTTGGAGTAGACTTTGCCGGGGAGGCTGAGAAGTGTGATACCCCGGTAGTTGGCACACACTCTCTGGTCCCCCTTTTTGAAAATAGGAACCACAACACCGGTCTGCCACTCCTTCGGCACTGTAACCGACTTCCACGCAATGTTGAAGAGGCGTGTCATCCATGAAGCCGCTCCACACCCATTACTTTCAGCATTTCTGGACGGATCTCATCAACCCCCTACAAATACATGAATGTGTTTATTTAGGGATGAGTGCACACACACACATTGATACAACTACCGTACTTTTCGGACTATAAGCCGCGACTTTTTCCCAATTTTTCGACCCTGTTATTACACAGCACAGTATATGTTCTGTAGCTACTAGGGATGGGCGTTAGTAATCGAGTACTCGAGTACTCCTCGTTTCAAATGAACTCGATTGGTGGATGAGGAAAATCGTTTTTTGTTTTTTTTAGTGTTTGTAGTCTTTAGGCACGTTTGTACAAAACGGCACAAAACGGATAAAATAAAGTTTAACAAAATTAAATATTTTGATGCAAGTGCAATAAACTGAGCGTTGTGTCAAAAAGCAACTGCAAATAACTGCCACCTCCGTGCCATCGCAGCGCAGCCTGTGTTCTCCACAGCACCGCGGAGCTGAACACGGTCTCTCCTTTCTCCAGAACATTGTCAGGAATATAACTGTCCAATTATTTCAAAGCAGATGATAAAATTACGTTTATAAAAAAGGGGAGATGACACCTGTTACTCTCAGTTAGTAATGAGTAGCCTAGACTCCAGGTGAGCATGCAAGGTGCTCTCCGCTTGGAAAGAAAAGTAAAGAAGAAGCAAAGCTTACTTCAGGCACATTCGCTCCGAGCCAACAATAGTTAAGAAGCCTTCAATAGGGAATATGGGGATAAGATTCAAAAACCGACTGGTGTAACGTTCCGTTAATGAGGAATTAGTCGCGGTAAATTATTCACGGACATGGAGTGAGCATTACGCGGTTGGATATATCTGCTTTGGTGAGTTATTTATATGTATTTAAATTGTAGGACAATCATTTAATATTATTTGCTTCCCTTCTTATTTTAAATGGTGACTTAGGCGATCTTTTTTTTTACAACTGCAGCCCATGCTTTTTTTCTCTTTTTTTCTCCCCACTACTCGATCGGATTAAATTGTGGCCCGTCTATTTAATTACTTTCAGTGAGGAAAATGTGTTTTAAACTTGTGGGAATAAATCCTTAATATCATATGGCAACTGTGACTGTTTGACAATAAGCATTGATCGCTTTATTGCGGTGAACCGTTGTTCTGCAGACAGATGCGTTGCGTTCTAAAAATAGAAAAAAGTTTAACGAGGAATAGATTGATCCTCGAGGAATGCAAGCGATCACACGAGTAGCGAAAGCACTCGTGCCCATCCCTAGTAGCTATTGCACTAAATGGTAACACTTGAATATGTTATGAAAATATGCAACTTGTTTGTTGAAATGTTAATAAATGGGAGATTCCTCAAGCAGCCATCTCTTTCCCGACAATCCCCTCTGTGCACGAATTCTTACATATGGTAATTAAACATTATAACACCTGCGGCTTATAGTCCAGTGCGGCTTATAGTGTGGAAAATACGGTAAAGTATGAGTAAGGGGGGCCCATTGACTGGAGGTTTTCAGGGGCCCAGCCATTTGTGTGGGCGGGCCTGGTTCTAGTAGATTGGTAATGCAGCATGCAAATTCTTAAGAATATACATCACAATTTTGTAATAGCCGACATTCTTTAGCTAATATACTATAAATAATGTAATCAGTCTGTTGAACATTTTTATTACACATACATTGTAACAGCTTTAGATATTAAGATAATTTGTTTTATATTTTACTAACAGTATATAAAGACTGTAAGAAAGTCTTGCTTCCTTCTAATTATAGTCAATAAAAAGATTTAATTTTATATAACAAGGTGCTTGTTATGATCCGTCTGTTTTCTAGTCTTGTCTTGGTATGTTTCCTGTTTTACTTTGGTATCTTTGTCTTGTTTTTCCCTATGTCCGGTCAAGTTACCCTCCCGTTTGATTACTGGTCCCTTCCTAATGTGTTTCACCTGTGCCTCGTCTCCCCTGTCATGTCTATTTAAGTCTGCGTTCCGAATCGCATACTTTCTATAGTATGTAGAAAAAAGATTTAGGATGTCCAGATTCTTGTGGCCAGATTAAGGATGGTTAGAAGTACCCGGATGTCCTACTTCATGCGGCCAAGATTGTTAGTGTTGAAAAGTGCATCCTATTTGGGCGATTCTGACCCACAATCCAGTGCGCACGTGAAGTGACGTCACATCGACGAAGCTTCCATATGAAAACAAACGGGGATGTGACGGATATAAAAGCAAGAGGCAAGATCAAGGCGCAATGTTATGATGAAATAAGAGAGTAAAGTATGTCCCAATAGTATGCCTACTGCATCCTAACTAGATTCTTTTTATCGTCGGATGTAGTATGTAGAATAGAAAAAAGAAAGAGTATGCGATTCGGAACGCAACCTGTGTCTTCCCTTTGTTTGTTGTCTTAGCATTGTCAAGCTGGTGAGTTCCTTGTGTTCCCTGCTTCTAGGGTTTGTTTCTTGTTACTAGTGTTTTATTATTGAATCACCATATCCTCAAGCCGTCTGCATCTGGGTTCTTCACCTGCTACTAGCAACCCCCCCCCAACAGTGCTGTCGTCATAACAACATATCTTGTCATGTTATAATAAGTCACATTTCCAAAATCAGTCAGTTTGTTGTACTAATTTATTCGAACATGGAATAATCTTGAAAGTATCTTTTTATGCAAAGTATTTCAAAGATGTATGAATACATCAGCTGTAAGCACCCCCATAATCATACATGTGCATCCATCTACATCATACACACTTTCTGTCACACAAAATGGAGTGAAGGGAACATTTCCAGGGGCCTATCCGAAAAGTCCAATCTCCTAACCTATAAGCCTCCTTTCCTGTACCTTAACTCCTAAACGTCATCGGGGTTAAGGAGAGATGAAAGGTGCTTCCTATCGAACATAGGAAAGGACAGCGCTGTTTCAAATGAATTCGACTCCACTTTTCCTAACCGACGTCATTGCGCGACGGCGAGTATTGCTGACGTGAGTCACTAGCGTGAAACTACACTATTCTCCGAAAATTGACTACAACAAGCGCTCGTTTGATCCATGCGTTCTTTTCATATTGATTTTAATCAGGTGGTCGCCAACAGAGTGAGAATCACTTCCATATATCCCAATTCACATGTGGAATAAAAAGAGGCTACACTTATGTTGATGTTGAAATGAACTGCCCCCAGTAACTTCATTAAATGTGAAGTTGGTATTTTATTTTCTTATGGTGTAAATTATGTGCTACGAAAATAACTATTAAGATGTTGGTCTTTTATGAGTTCTTTATTATCTTAATGGGGGAGGGGAGGGGGGTATTTTGTTTTAGCCGAGTTAAATCTTCCTCCTCTTCTCCTCTCCTCTCTTCTGTTTTACCTCTCGTTCGTATTCGTGTAGAGTCGGTAAACTCCGGCGGTGGCCTGTTGCTTTAAATCTTGCCGCCGTAAAGGATTATGGGATACCACTATCTCCTTTCCTTTCGCATAGGTTGGTCCGGAGTAACCTATGCTAAAGGAGGGTTACAGGATGAATCGAGGCTCCTTTCCTATGCCTTTCCTAAGCATTTTGAGAATTCGGATCACCTATCCGCCGAGTACTTCCGGTTCATCTCGATAGGAAAGGAAATTTCCTATGCAAAAAATACTTGTCGGATAGGCCCCAGCTGTGGATTAATGTGTGAAGCTGTGTGTAATCCCTCTCTCCCCTCTCACTCTGAGGAGTTGGTGTTGATGTGGGAAGGTGGCGTGAAGAGAAAAGGACAGAGAGGAGGATGATGGTCTTGGCAGGGCAACATCATATGTCACTGATGCTCAAGCTAGAAATCTGCTGTGAACTTTTATGTAGAGCAAAGCAATACAGTTAGGAAACCTTTACTGAGGGGAACCAAATTGTGTCGTGTCGTCTAGTTAAAAAAACATAAAGAAAATTAATAGCTTTGACAAATTTGGTTTTGTCAGTGACATTTTGACTAAATGTGTGC
The DNA here is from genome assembly GCA_949357725.1 of Hyperoplus immaculatus. Taxonomy (NCBI): domain Eukaryota; kingdom Metazoa; phylum Chordata; class Actinopteri; order Uranoscopiformes; family Ammodytidae; genus Hyperoplus; species Hyperoplus immaculatus. The sequence goes on along the minus strand of OX442358.1, from coordinate 23,758,398 downwards.
ATATAGCACTTAAGAGGAATTTGTCAGACACTCTTGTCCAGTAACATTCCTAAAAATCTATTTACTATCATCAACTCAACTGTTGTTGGCGACAAGTAAAATGTACGGCATTAATAGGTTACTTAAATCAAGTTTGTTGTGATCTCATTCAGTGGTTTGAAACAAAGCTGTAACTGTATCAGAACAGTGTTTCAGCAAAGCAAATCCAGTGGTGATGGGCAAGTAAAACAAATTCTCCTCACTCCTTCCATTTTCCTTCTCTAATGAGATCCTGTTTGGAAAAAGTCACAAAAACATAGTTGTTTGTTGTCTGTTTGTTTACCTTGGCCAAGTTTTGTTAAGAAAAAAATGTATATCTCAGTGGATCTTGCTTCTTTAAGTAGAAGACAGTAAGTCATTTTCAGAGGTATCACAAAGTGGGCATGTTATAGTAACACACTGTAATCTTAAACTGTCCTGGTAGTTATGTTCATGAACTGTGCAGCCTTATTCTTATGAATTTGCTTTACTTAGCTAACAGCACTATGTTGGTTGTCTTTTGTTACAATATTATGCCTCCAAGATAAGGGGACATATTGTTCTTAAACAGATGATAAGATGCATCCACCCAACTTGTATTCTTTTGTGTCTCTGTTTGAAAAACAAATTTCTCAAAAATTCTGGAGATAGTGAGGTTAATCTCTCTGTTGTGAGGCCAGTGCCTAATTGACATCAATCAGTATGGTGGTGATGGCATGCAGCTCATCAGGAGCAGGAGGGAGGCAGGGATGGTTAACAGAAATAAACCCCCCAGAATAAAGAACCTGTTGTTAAGGGCAATCACAACAAGCACTGCCTCTCCGTGCCTCTGTCTGCTCCTCATTTGTTTTTTCATTTGTTCTTTCATCCTCCCCAATGCCGCCTTGGTTTGTCTGTTTCACTGATATCACATTGTTCCACCCATCCCCGATTCCTACTGTCATTCTCTCTCTCTCCTGTCTGTCTCTTGCACTCCACTCACCCCACCACTGATTCTGATCTCTCCCTCTGTGTGTCACCCAGGGCTTTTTGTCCCCATTTTCTCCCCGATTCACATTTTCCCTCCTCCTGCCTCATTAGCTTCATGTTTGAGCTATAGCTTGTTGGAGCTCAAAAGGCGTGGTCATTCTGTCTTACTCAAAGTCTGTTTCTGTCCGTTCAGTCGTCACACTGACATTTTAATGATTTTTTGTATGATATAATTAAATCTTGTGTGAGCGACTCCTTTTCACTCTGTGTCTGTCTGTCTGTCTGTCTGTCTGTCTGTCTGTCTGTCTGTCTGTCTGTCTGTCTCACTCATACACCCTTTCACACACACACACACACACACACACACACACACACACACACACACACACACACACACACACACACACACTGACACACACGCACACCTCTATCAACCCAGTCAGTCAGTCTCAGTGCAGTTCTGTTCTGTTCCAGTTTCCAGTAAGCTGATCCTGCTGGCAGAGGCTAGTGGGGAGACTTCCTTTTCTGGAAGGACCTGATGCATCGTATTAATGATCCTCTCACTCTCTCTCTCTCTCTCTCTCTCTCTCTCTCTCTCTCTCTCTCTCTCTCTCGCTCTCTCTCTCTCCACTGGTCTGTCAGAGGAGTGAAGAGTCTCAATTCATATCACAACGTCTGTGCAGGCAGCAACAGCAGAAATCATCCAGCCGGCATATTGAAAGAACTGTGTGGATCACGCCCCCTTTTCTGTTTCAGCCTTACGCTCTTTCTCTCTTTCACTAACAACAGTAACACCATTTCACAGTCTTTACCCCCATTCTCTCCTTTTCTTTCTTTTTATCCGTCTGACCCATACATTTTCTGTCTGTCGTTACTGTCTTTTTTTCTTCTTTCTTTCATGTAGAATTTTTTTCTTTGGGGAGTCTCCAGCCTAAGGTAGGCAGCGCCACATCCAACCAGGAATACACTCCTTCAGTCTAATTCTCCATATTTTTCTTCCTTCCTTCCTTACTTCCTTTATCAAACACAGCATCATTCTTTCTCCACCACCATCTCCTCACCTTCCTCCTCCGCCTCTATCTCTCTCCTCCACACCCTGCCCCTGAGTTCGCTGGAGAGAGTCGCCAGTTGCGCACGGCAAAGACAGCAAGTGGGAGTGGACCTTGTTGAGCGCACTTGCAAGTGTGTGAGTGAGAGTGTGTGTTTGTGAACGTGGAGAGGAAGAGGAGAGAAGGAGAAGGAGGGAGAGAGCATCGGCACAGTCCTCCCAGTCTCTCCTCTCTTCACACGCACTCCCACTCTGCATGGAACAATCTTTTCTTTACTGCTTCTAAATGGACATTTCTGTGGCAACATTTCACCAGTGAAGACAGCAGAAGCTGTCGCTCCACTCCACAACAAGCGTCTACATGCTGGATTTAAAAAACAAAGTGAGGAGAGGAGTGGAATAGGGGGGAATCTCTGAACATGAGTGAGGAAGCTAAGGAGAAAGCAGGCGGTGGGAAAGCAGCCCATCGCAAGAAGAAAGGCAAAAAGGTATGAGAGAGGAAGCGCTGTCTTTGTCTGGGTGTGTTGTCTTTTTCTCAGTTGTTGCTTAGGCTTAGCAAAAGGTGTTTGTATAGGAAGTGACAGCTTGTTGGATGTGCTGAAATGAATGGCTGAGGTTGATGCACCCATTACAAAGTGACTCAGGGTGTGTTTGACCATGTAATTATTTGTTTAAAAAAAAAAATCCGATAAAATCTTGATTTATTGAATTATATGAGACAATGTATTTGAAGCACAGCCCATACACCTGGTTGCTTTCCTGTGCATTTAACTTTCAAGTGTTTTTACATTCTTCTGGTCTTTCACAAGCTCGACTGTGGCTCTAACATGAGAGAGAAATATTTGTTCAGCCTCACCTGCACTGCTTCCAAAGCCTGTTGAAATGCTGTCAGTCACCAGTCATTCTAAACCCAATGCTGCGACTTGTCAGTCTGGTTGTTTTGCTCTGGGTGATTGGTTAGGGGAACACTGGTATGTAAAGTGGAAAGAGTGTGTTTTAAAATGCGAGACAAGGGGATGTCCTCAGGGGTTAGGGTGGGGGCAGCAGAATGCACGCACCAGCACAGGCATCTGTTGTACTTAAAAACTCTCCTACAGCTGTGGGTGTGCATCTGATACACATGTACTGTAAAGTATGCATAGAATTCTGTTGTTTACCTTAGGAGTTGTTATTATGGCTTCTGATTGAAGGTGTTTGAAACCATAGAAACAGGTTTTGACTTGTGTGTACTTTAATTTTCAGGTCTATTTTTGGTATAAGTGTTATTAAAGCATGTCTCTGGTCTACTCCTGTGCTTCCCATGCTGTCGTGTCAATAGGACTAGCCTATGCGTAATGTGTTATTGTGCTGAAAGCCACTGATCAAACAAAAACAGTGTCACAAAATACACACACGTACACAAAGAGTATTTCCAGCTTTGATGCAGCTGAAGCTGAATTTGAGGTGGCCCCTTGAGATCAGGGGTTTGTAGGACAGGGAAAGACCAAAACAAAGCAGAGATGAACAGTTACGGCAGACAGCCACTAATGTTTTACAAGCGTGTGTGAATTTGTTATTTAGAAGAACATTCATTCTGTGTTTTCCATTAAATAATTCATAGCTGCTGTGATATGTGTAACCCTCGATGTTAAAGCATTCAGGTTCCTCGATGACAGTTAGAGAGAACATGTTTAAACTGCTTGCTTCAGTAGTGAAAGATTGACAGGCTGACGTTATCAGACCAAAGGAACATCCCAATATTATGAAGATTCAATTCTTCTCAACATAAACTTAATTTTCCAAGGAATTAAGATAAAGGACGCTGGGTTATATTCACCAATATGATTATGACAGAGGCCATAAGTTCTCCAGTGATCTATTTTTCCCAACAAGCCTCCAGCCAGTTATCTCTCCCATACAACCTCCAGACTACTGCCGTTAAAGTAAAAACAGTGCAGCAAAACCCATGCATATTAATGCTTTTTACTTACGAATGTTGTTTGTATGTTGCGTGTGCACATGTGCATCTGTGTGTACATGTCTGAGTTTCACTCTGTGCGCATGCCTGACAACTATGCCAGATGTGTTAATGATTGTAGCCATGGCAACTAGTCTCTGTTCTGAGCGAAAGATGGCGAGAGAGAGAGTGTGGAGAGGGGGTGGACTGGTGAACTTGGTGACCAGAACAGAAATATATTTTTCATGAGGCAGCTGCTGTGAGTGACGGGGGGAAGCTCAAGGATACAGTCAAACATCCTTTGAATCAGGGCCCTAGAATTAAGACGGGCCGTTAATCAATATCAAACACAACATTGCGATGCCTTTTTGTGGATGTTTACATGTCAGTGTGTGTGTGTGTGTGTGTGTGCATGTGTGTTTAAGTTAAGTGTGTCTGCTGTGCTGTAAGCCACTAACAGTGAGTGTGTGTAGCACTTTGAGGTTTCTCCAAATGCTCTATGATCTCATAGAGGCTTAATGATAAGAATTTGATGTAGTGATACAGATAATGAGGTTAACATAATGCACAGACACGCAAACAAACACTTACGTACACACACACACACACTTACGTACACACACACATACACACACACACACACACACACACACACACACACACACACACACACACACACACACACACACACACACACACACACACACACACACACACAGTATTACAGGGGGAGGGGAGAGTGTGCCAGCAAGAATAAAAGACCTCAGGGGACTTGGATAGAAATATGTCACTTCCACAACCCAAATAACTTTAACTAAGCTCAACAAAAATGTATCTTCTTGACTTAAGGAAGAAAGAAATGCCTATTGTAAGGACATTATATTCACACACAGATATAGAGACTTAACCGCTCTTTATGTTTATATACAATTAACATGTATCTATGAATATCAGACACAGTAAACTTAGAAGAAGGAATGTGCGGATTATTGAAGGATTTGGTTTGAGCTTGTTAAATTGAAATTAAAATTTAGATGATGGACAGAAAGAGTTGTGATTAGCATAACTGTATGGTTTTCCCACGTCAATGGCATTTCCAAACAAATATCCTCCACAAAGAAATGCCAATGATTTAAAAACAACACCACCATTTTTTAGTTTATTTATTCCAAAAATATAAATGCTCTTAACTGCAGTGCTGTATGTTTACACTCCTGGTGGGGAATGGCAGTAATGCTGTCAGACAAACCTAAGCAGAGCTGTTTTAGTGTTTTTGTCAAACATGCTAATGGATGGAGACAGTTGAGAAATGTGGTGTCGTTGAAACACGAACATCCTGTCACAAACAAACCATGGCTGCTGATCATATTTCTCCACAGTCATTGTATCTTGCTGCCGCTCCTCACAGTATATTTCAAACTCACAAACACAGTTATTGTAAGTAAAGCAATATATTTGCTGTATGTGACATGCAAAAAAAGATCATTTAAGGCTGTTTTCTTGCTTTATTAGACGTATTTGGAGAGACTGAGTTGATATGGGGCAAAGAGGGGAGGACATGCAGAGAACCGTCCATGGGTTGGATTCAAACCGGGTCTGCTGCCACGAGGACCAAGCCTTTAGTGGGGCCCTCTAAGCACTACATAACGAGCGCCGCCAACAACTGCACTTTTAACGTGAATTTCTTTATTTTATTATGGATAAATCGGTAGCAAAAATGAAAAGAAAAGAAATAAGGATCATTGACTTCAGCTCATTTCCACCATCCTTCCACTTTTCTATGGACTGTATATACATCTGTCTTTTGTGTTGTCCTCGTTGTCTTGTTTCTAATGAGACAGCATGGCTCAGCAGCTCTGGTCTTTGTCTTGGCTGGAAAAACCCTGCCAGAGACAGAGAGGCCCGTGTCTGGAGGACTGGTGAAATAAGCCGTTCAGTGACATTGCTTTCAAAGAGAAATTGCACATCACATCCCCCAGATAACAGCAGGGCACTGGTGAATGTGCTGATGGAAGATGTGAAGTGTGTGTGTGTGTGTGTGTGTGTGTGTGTGTGTGTGTGTGTGTGTGTGTGTGTGTCTGTATGAGAAAAACAAAGTGCATGCTTTTGTTTTTCAGATAGTCTAATGGACTTGGCACTGATCAAATCCTTGAGAGAGGTATGCTTCGTGGGCTCTTTGGGAGAGTAAGTAGGAAAATTGTGTACTTTAGGGGGAAGACAGTATATACAGTATTCTGATAAAGGGTGCTGTCGATTGAATTATTAAAGCTCCCATATTATACACTTTTCGGTTCTATTATACACCATATTATATGGTCTTAGTGGTCCCTAATACGTTTTTTCTTTAATTGTTTGCTGAAAAAAACTTTCAGATAATGTATTGTACTATGCTGATGTGCAGCTAATCTCACAATGGCCCATTTTTTAAAAAGAGCTGCAGCTCCCCTCGTAAATATTCAATCTTTGAGCTCCTCCCGCCCCCTGTCCAGAAGCGAAGCCAGATACGCCTCGCCCTCTGTCTGTCAGGGCTGTGGACCAATAAGAAATAGGGGTGTGGGCTGCACAGTGGAAGCTTCTGGCTTTCCAGTTTTTGAGGTCAGAAACGAGGAGAATTCTGACTGGAGTATATTGGGGGGAGGGGTGGGGGTTTCAGAAAGGGGGAGAGTGAGAAAAGGAGAGATTGTTATTTTTTTTATATTTTGGCAGTCTCTAGGCACATCGTGGACCCATGGATATGTTAGAACACATTTAAAAAGTGCATTTAGCATAATATGTGACCTTTAAGATTGACAAAAAGAAGATTGTAAACTGGAAATCTTAAGGTTTGGAACTGTTGGTTGGACACACAATGCCACTTTGAACTCTTTGACTCTTAATTCTGTATCTGAAATCTTCTGACATTTCATACATGATTAATCCAGAAAACTAATCAATCATTTAAATTATCATTAGTTGCTGCACTAATTAAGTGAACATCTCATGTATGTGATAATAATGTTCAGATTTTGTTCAAAAGTGTGACTATATCGCAGGTATAAAAAGTGGTCAAATGTCATAATGACACTTTCAAATGTCAAACCTAGCCAAATGTATGAATGACATTTTAAAAATCTTGTTTTGGCTTGCTGTTTTTCTGCAACATTTTGGACTAGCACGCGCACACACACACACACACACACACACACACACACACACACACACACACACACACACACACACACACACACAAGCACCCATAAGAAGCCAGGAATATAATTTCAACCTGAATATTGATATTGGCATCAGGCCAAAGATAATACTGTAACCTGTAATTCCCCTTTATGTGAACTCCTTCTCATTTCTTCTTTTTCCAGCGTATACTCTATGCAGCATTGGAATGTAATGACTTATATAAATCTGCACACATGCACATGTGCTGTTTCAGTGTGGAGGTGTTAGTGAGTGCACGTGTGTGCTCCCTTGGTAACTCTATAAATGTATGTATGCATGCATGCGTGTAGGTGGGTGTATCCCTGTGGTTTCTGTGTGGATATGTGTTTGGGGAGGTAGGCGTCGGGCACAGCTGCACGCCCTGGGGAGAGGGCAAGGGGCTCAGCCTGTCAGAGCTCCGTCCCTCTCAGATGAACTGTCTTTGTTCCTCTCTCTCCACTGAGAAAAGGGTTTGAGGTGAACAAGAAGACGTGAGGCCATTGGAGAGAAGGAGGCGGAATACAGAGGGCTGGAAAGGCTGACTGGAGAGAAGTGTGAGTGAGGTGTGAGCTAGATGGAAAGGAAAGGGACATGAAAGTGTGAAACAAGAGTGTTTTTCTCTCCACTCTGTAGCCCTGTTGGTCTTCCTTGGTCTCCAACCCTTAAGCTTTCTTTTGTCATGCTTCACAAAACATTTTTGTTGTGCACAAATGAGTGCAACATTAAAAGGTCGCACTCACACTAGACGTCTTAGTGTCTTTGAGGTGTGGCAGTATCTCCTAATGTGGTTGGGCGACATATTATACAAACTTGTCAAGCATAACCTGGCTGGTATAACTCCTGCAAAAAACTGGCTTACTGGTTGATTTGTTCACTTGCTGACTGACCTGTTATTTGACTAATTCGCTGATGGTTAAATCAAAGTACGTAAGCTTTCTGCATCCAAACCAGAGCCAGCTGTTGTTGTCAGACAAATAAACATGCATTTACAGTATTCGCTCGACCAGGCTTTATTATCAATCCAAGTATACAGTACTCGCAAACACAAAACAGTAACACACAGAGACCAAAGATAGAAATCGAGAGCCCTCAGCTGACGGACACAGCTGTTGAACCTGAGCTAATCAACAAAAAGGGGCTTGGCACTCTTGGCTCTGCCTATTCATCCATCCCCAAATCTCTCTATCAACAAAAGCAAGCAATTTGAAGAGATGCTCTGTGTTATGTTCTGTTGGCGAGGATGAATTGAGAGCTCAGCGCAATTTAAAATGAGTTTCACTCTGTAAGAAAATTTTAGAGCCAGTGTTGGGCTTTTATCTGGTACCAGAATCCCTCAATCTATTAAACACATGCAATAACCTGTCTGTGTTTTTAGATAAAAATACAGCAAATAAAGAAAAAATTTTATGAAAATAAAATCGCTAAATCACTTCTAAACTGGAATGCAAAGCAGCCCATTTATTTCAACATGGACTGCCTGCTGACCCAGACTGGAGTCCCTTTGAGACTTGTACAATAGTATAATGTGTGCCTTCATATCCACTCTACTGGTAATTTTCTCTGCTGGCAGTCTCTGGTCTCTGAACCCCACAGCCTCTTCCGTTTCCCACAGCTCCGTCCGGAAGGCTCTTTACATCTCTCTCTCTGTTGTGCTCTTTCCATTCTTCTTCTAAAGCTTGCACAGTCAGTAATGGAAAACAAGAAAATAAATTGAGAGCTCCGCAGTCAGATTCAGAAACCGCTTTTTATCATCTTTGGGATCCTCCTTAAGCCTCTCCTGGTTCATTGTCGCCATGGCAACTGTTAAATGCAGAGAAGGATAACAAAAGCTTTTGTTCTGTACCAAAAGCAATAACAGGGGTTTATGCCCAATGTGGTGTCTGCTGACCTTGTTGTGTCTGAAGCATTGTTTCACCTTCTTTCTCAATTATTTAACATCAGCGGTTTTACTACGGCAACTAAGGATATATGTGGATATAAAATTGCTGGTCTATTTATAGTTCATTCTTAAATTAACCAAGTCACAGATGCAGTGGGCGGCTGTTAATTGCTCTTCACACAATATTAGCACCACAGCATTGGATGTTGGAGTCGTTAACAAGGCTTAGGTCATGATGCAAGGAATATAACAGCCATGTGTGGGAATTGACAATGACCACACTGTTCCCACAGTAAAGTATCAGGAAAAAGACGTCTTGTCACGTGATATAAATTCCTATTCATCATGTTTAATCTGCAGGCTGATTGTGTTTTTCTCACAATAAATGTGCACAGCAAGCTGTGGTGGGTGAGAACTGCCTAGATTTTAGTTCCAGATTTCAGAGCAGTGGCTCTACCAGGACCTGAATGAGGCCATTGACAGAAAACAGCCAATGGTGTGTGTAATGAAAAGTACTTGTAAAACACCATTTAATTAGCCGGGGAAAAAAACAGGAAAAAGGGTCTGTACCCCTTTGGTGTTGTTTATTTGAGTCTGGTGAGGTATTGCGAGACCAGTATTACATCTACCATGGAGCCAAGCCAGTTTGCTCTCACCTGGTTCCTCCATGGGATGAGGAATTAAAGCCTTAGTGACTAAAACAGGGTAAAAATGAATGAAAGATGCACGTTATCTGTATCCCAGTCAGAGGAGATGACTGCAGTATCTCTCAAAAAGCCATATTTTAAGATATGCTGGCTCTCAGCTTTGAAGATGCACTTAGCAGGATCTGACTTCCTCTGAAATTCCGATGGTCTGACTGATAACCACAGAACTGAGGCTGTCCTTTGAATTGTAGAGCAGATTGCCAATTTAGAACTTTTCATGCTAAACTGTTATCGGAAAAACCAGGTGAGGGAGATATCCTAGAGACATGCTATATCAATATTCTAACAGCCTAATAATCCCTTTATGTTTCTGGTGTTAGTGTCAACAGCATTTATTCTATGTGCTACAACTTTTTTATGCCAGTTAGATTTGTACATGGTAGTTATTGCTGGCCTTATTGTGTTGGTTGGGAACATTTGTTCTTCAACACTTCATGCTATGTCCTTGGAAGTTGAAGGGAGGTGGACGGGATTGACATGGTTATAGAAAAAGGCAGCACACATCCTGATTCCCTTGTTTGTTTAGGGGAAGGCAACAAAAGCACTTAAAACAGGTTGCAAAAAGCTAAACATAAATCGTTTCCTGATTATGTTGTTAGAATCAAATTGTGCATGAAAAGTGTGATTTCCATCTGCCTTCAACAGAGGTTCTACAACGTTACGCCTATCTCATTCATGCTTTTAAGCCTCTGCCAAGCGAGAAGCGAGAAGTTGATGAGCATTAGACTTCATGCAAGTAAATGTGCAACTAAAATAAACCCCTACAGGCATTCATGAAATCCACATTCCCCGGGGCTACAGTGACAGTAATGCTACCAGTACAGTTTTCTCTATTACAGTATTACGTAACTCAACTCTACCAAGTCATCCTCTCCCTGCTGCTGGAGTGAAACTGTGTCATTTGTCAGGTGTTAGCGGTAGGACAAAAAATGTTCACCTTATCTCTTCTGTAAGTATCACTGCCTTCCTCTCACAGCTACAGAGTGGAGGTGCCATACAGATGGGATGAGCTTGATATCGATATTGATAACTACATTTCTGTTACAGGCAGACCAATGTTGTTTTGATTTGATGATATTCCATGCCTCAAGAGGGGATGGAGTAAAATGTGCCTGTCTGCTTCTAACTTTTAAAGATAAATCATTAATGACATAGTTGACTTTAATGAGGAGCTGGTACTGGTTGTATGTGCCATGTCATTTTCCAAAACACTTGATTTGCTCAGAAACACACATACAAAGAAGTTATTTTGTTCCAACAAAGACTTCCATTGATGATATCCAATATATGATATATCTATATATATGATATATATATATATATGCAGTATGTAGTGGCCCCGTTATGGTAATAGGCAGACAGGCAGGCAAGTAGGACCCAGATGCAGATAACTAGAAGACTATTTATTATCTCCACGAAAAAACTCCAGACATGCAAAAAAGGCCAAAAAGGCAAGGCACATGGAACACAGGAACATACAGGGACGGACTCACCAACAGGTACAATGCTCGGACAGGGAACAAAGAAACACAGGGGGCCTATCCGAAAACTTTTTTTTGCATAGGAAATTTCCTTTCCTATCGAGATGAACCGGAAGTACTCGGCGGATAGGTGATCCGAATTCCCAAAATGCTTAGGAAACGCATAGGAAAGGAGCCTCGATTCATCCTGTAACCCTCCTTTAGCATAGGTTACTCCTGACCAACCTATGCTAAAGGAAAGGAGATAGTGGTATCCCATAATCCTTTACGGCGGCAAGATTTAAAGCAACAAGCCACCGCCGGAGTTTACCCACTCTACACGAATACGAACGAGAGGCAAAACAGAAGAGAGGAGAGGAGAAGAGAAGAGAGGAAGATTTAACTCAGCTAAAACAAAATACCCCCCCCCATTAAGATAATAAAGAACTCATAAAAGACCAACATCATAATTTAGTTATTTTCGTAGCACATAATTTACACCATAAGAAAATAAAATACCAACTTCACATTTAATGAAGTTACTGGGGGCAGTTCATTTCAACATCAACATAGGCTAAGTGTAGCCTCTTTTTATTCCACATGTGAATTGGGATATATGGGAGTGATTCTCACTCTGTTGGCGACCACCTGATTAAAATCAATATGAAAAGAACGCATTGGATCAAACGAGCGCTTGTTGTAGTCAATTTTCGGAGAATAGTGTAGTTTCACGCGACTCACGTCAGCAATACTTGCCGTCGCGCAATGACGTCGGTTAGGAAAGGTGGAGTCGAATTCATTTGAAACAGCGCTGTCCTTTCCTATGTTCGATAGGAAGCACCTTTCATCTCTCCTTAACCCCGATGACGTTTAGGGGTTAAGGCATAGGAAAGGAGGCTTATAGGTTAGGAGATTGGACTTTTCGGATAGGCCCAGGGAGTTATATTCACACACAAGACTGGGTAGACAACGAGGGACAGGTGTAAAACATTAGGGGAGGGAGCAGTAATCAAACAGGAGGGAAACTTGACAGGACATGGGGAGGAACAAGACAGACATACCAAAATAAAACAGGAAACACGGGGAACCACCAAAACAAGACAAGACAAAGACAGAACATGACAGGCCCATCAAATCAAAAAGCTGTATGCCATTGGAACAGCTCTCATTATCCTGTTTCGGGTACTCGAGGATAGTTAGGAATGTAGCTGTCTCTTCCTAAGCCATTACTTAGTTTGTGTCCCGTTAAGATTGAACATAGAATAAAGGTGTTGTCATTTTCATATTTATGTCTGACGACAACATGAGCAATAGATAGTGATTTGTTTAAATGTGATAGATGCTTCCTGCTACCAGCAAACAATACTTCCTTAGCAGCTTTGTCGGGAACCTTGACAGGGAGTTGGCTTCAAATCATTACTGCTATATGGGATTGCTCAACTATAGCTGTGAAGGTTGACAATTGTATCAGCACTGTTTTCTTCATGGACACTTCATGAGACAGGTATTTTCTATTACAACTATGGGGCTTGAGTTTGAAAGCTCAATTTTCTGTATTGGAAAATATAGTGGCTATAGTTCCTTAAGTGTGTCTGTGTTTGTTTTACAGTTAGTTAGCCTACAGGTAGTTTTGCCTACATTTTGCCTACATTTTGCCTACATGTTTTGTGTACATGTACATGCATGTGCAGGGCTTCTCCTTCCCGACAGTTCATCATTTGACAACCACCAGCTGTGAGTGGTGTGAGTCTGTTATAAGAAACCCTCTGGACCTGTGTGTGTGTGTGTGTGTGTGTGTGTGTGTGTGTGTGTATGTGTGTGTGTGTGTGTGTGTGTGTGTGTGTGAGAGAGTGTATGTGTGTGTGTTTGTTAATAGAACAACCTGGACAATTTACATGAGGTGATACAGAGATTATTTTCTCACCAAACATCAGAATAATGCTGCAGATGGCTACATATTTGAGTTTTCACTCATTTAAAATCCGCCTTGCTGCCTATTTAAATACAATTACATAAATAAACCTGGTAATTATAAGCTAAAACCCAAATTCTGTATTTATTACATGTGATTTAAAGAAGACAATCAACATTTAGGGTAATACGTTAATTTGTTTCTTGCCGAGAATTAAACGGCATGGCTGTTTCCACTCGTGTCCATCCACTGAATATGAACCTACAGCCAACAGCCTTATCATTGTCCATTTGGCAAAATGATGACTCTTCTTTTTAAAGTTACTGTGGTGAACATAATACAGAGCCCTGCAAATTCAGTTTTTTAATAACTTGATTGAAATAAAAATATTTTTAAAATTAAACAAATGTATTGATCATACAGTTAAAAAAGTATCTTCATACCAAACTTATTAATGGTACATTCAGACGAAGTGAAAAGGAATTTCTCCTGACTCTGGGTGATATGATTTGATTAATTTGAGTCTGGAGAAAATCGAGGCAGGGAGGGAGGGAGAGGGCATGTGGGCAGTATGGTGGGACAGAGCAGCGAGGATGATGTGATGTGTGTGTCCAGGAGGCAGCTTAGGAAAGAGAGAGCTGAGGGAGCAAGGAGGCTGAGTCCTCTCCCACTTGTGTCATGAATAACTTACTGCTGAGATTTCCTTTGCTGTCTAGCCCAGCATGGACCAGTATGCTTTCATAGTTATAGCTCATCCCAGATGGCCTAGTTTACCCACAGAGAATAAGCTAAATCATAATTTACCAGCTGGGACCTCTTCATGATTTCCTCATCCATCATTAATTACCCCGCACAACTGAAGTCAAAATCTTCTGAAGTATTCAGGGGGAATTTAACAATGTGGATTAACAATAGAAAAACAATGTTAAAAGGAAGATAGATTAAGCAGACAAAACTAAAATGTTAAACTGATAGGGAGACGAAAACCAAGTCATTCCAAATATATGTACACAGAGCGTAAGTTCACTACATATACCTGAATATTTCTATCATTAAAATTAAAACACAAAATGCCTGTCTAAAAAACAGTCAGAGAAGGATGTTATATAAAAGCGAGTGGGATGAGATCAGCACCAAAAAAAAAGACAATTTAGTCAAAATTACTAAATGATGTAGTCTTGCCAGCTCAGTACAGTACTGCACACCCATACATACAGTAATGGAGTTGTAAGGGAACAAAGAGAAACCATTTCCTCCCTCAGTGTAATTAAACAACGGAGACATCCTTCTTGCTGTCTAGGATAGAGAGACATTGAATGCCTCTGGAAAGGCCTATGTTTCACTTTAGCTGTGATGTCATGGCTTAAGAGCATTTGTGTGTTTGTGTGTGTGTCTATGTTGCCGAAGCATACAGTAAAAGCTACAGAAACATGGACAGAGACCAAAAGTACAACAGTACAATAAAGATCCAAAGATAAAATATATTAAAAAAAAAAAGCATCTGTCTGTACAGTAGTCATTAACACCATTCTGGACTCCTGCGGTCAGAATGAAATCTTAACACATATTTCAGGATCATTTACTGTATGACAGAAAGCTCTCGAGTACTCTTGTATATGTAATTGTCTATTGATGAGAAACCACAGCTCAACAATCTACATGAGACTGCTTTGTCTCTCTGCCGTAAAGGTAACACGATTAGTTTGTCAAGCCAAAGACACAAATCTCTACAAGATCTCCAATGTGTTTTCCTTTCAGAGGCGTGTCTTTCCCAGCCCTCTTTATCCAAAAATACTTATTCAAGACGGTTGAATTTACATATAATCTGCTAAAATATATTAATTTTTAGCAAAATGTCATATCCACAAGAATAAATCGATGTAACATGTTATTCAATGTTGTAACACCTCTCTCTGGAGTAGGAAGTGGATTTTACAGGTTGAGATTGCTGTGTTTTTGTTGGTTACCACAAATTATGGTTTGCAGAGGTGCAGGAATTTAAAGCATAGATTTGGTAGGATTGTCTGTAGTTGCAGTCAGCTGACTTAGATATGGAGGAAGATCAACTTTTGTTTGTAAAGAAAGATACATATATGCAGAGAAAGAAACATTTTTGTTGACTCTAAAATAATATAATGCATTCAAAATGAATCTGCATGTTTTTTAGAAGACACAATTACTTGGCCTTAATTTGTCTCTTGTCCATTTAGACTCTGTTTAGTTTAGGCCACCTTTAAACGTGTGCGTTTTGGTCTAAGATGGGACCGTACTGCCGATTTACAGCATCCACTCCTTAAGGCAGTCTGTGACAGAAGGTTTCAAACTAAAATTCCATAATTTTGATTCCTCTGTGGCCCACATATTACCCCATTAGTAAACATGAAATGGTACAAATACACTGGAAAGCTAGCATAATGCTACTGCTAAAAAAACACTCTTTATCTTGGCCATTTACAGCCTTTCGCTCTACTCCTCTTTTGAGCTTTATGGATGCAAAGAAGTAGAAAAGGCTTTTTTATTATTTTGTAACATTATTAAAACACAAGACAAGATGATTTGAGTCGAATGTATACATGCCTTTGCAAAATATTTTTTTATATTTACAAAGTAGTGCATAGATTTATCAGTATGCATTGCTTTCACAATCTGACATGCCTCAAAATCGACATTACAGATAACAACCAAGCCTTTATCAGACTTAAAGTGTGACATGCAATAAACTTGTAATTTTGTTGTCAGAACCCCTATCCTCTATGGGCGCCTTATAGTACAGTATAAGTCATGAACTCGTCTTGGATTTGACTTATTACTGTACTTTACTACACCCTTGTATGAGACATGAGTTTAAAGGCATCCTTTTGAGCCCCTGACTACTGAGCCGTCTCCAGGGTTCCCTTGTGCCCTACTTCAGTTGTCCAGATGGCAAAAATGTTAAAAATGTATTACCAAAAGAAGCAGGGCCAGAAAGACATTTCAAGCTGCATGTATTAATTATCCACGTATCATCTGTCCGGTGATCTCTGAAATGTTCTGTCTTCTATTTTACTCTGGACTATAAGGCTGCACTGCTGGAATTTAATTTAATCTTATTCTAGTTTTTAATTCAACACCCGGATAGTTTTCTGATTAGCATCATTGTAGTAATGGCCAAGCGCCCGGCCCTGTATGTGTGCTAAAACTTCCAATATATCAGATAAAATATAATTTCCCAACTGAAACTGTCAGCTAATTTGTCTGCTTTGCCAGCACAGTCACAGTTAGAGTTGGATAAAGACAGCATTAGTATTGACCCTACTTTTGCCTGTGACTGCGTAATGTGCTGAGAGGAGAGCTGAAGAGGTTTGTGGCCGACAGTGTGGTAGACAGAGGCAAACAAAGTTAACGTGACTTCTGCTCCACTTTTGGAATGAGCAGCTAACTCGTTTACACTCAAGAGCAGTTATAACTGTATAAATCAGATTAACAAGAAAAAAAGAGGCATTTAAGGCCAAGACAGTGAGTTGCCCTTTTTGGTGGCTCTCTTGGATGATTTATCAACTTTGTAGTAAGATTAGCCTCCTACAGAGCCTTTCATATGAAACTCTGAAGGGATTTTTTTCAAGTGTCAGAGTATGACATTGGAGCGGAGGAATGATCTGAGGTTCTACAGTGGGGATTTACCTTATTATTCCATCTATAATACCAACTAATTGGAGCTGTCAAACTGCTCATAATCTGTATCAGAGTGTGCATTTCAAAAAGGCACCACATAATCTCAACATTATTCTATCTAAAAGAGATTGATTAGAGATTAAGTTTGTGTGAGTGCCAAAAAAACATGCAGCAAGTGAGTGAAAAGGCCAAAGCCAACAATGGTTTGTCTGACAGTAAATGTAATGAAATAGATTGGCAATTCAAGAATACTTTTTTGCTTTTTATTTCTGTCTTTGAACACTTTTGAGGTCTTCAATTTTTTCTTATCATGAAAGCATTTGCTCCAAGGCCCAGATAATAGCATCATCCAGTGATGTTGTTGTTTTCTTGAAGTACAAGTAACTTAGAAATGATCTGTTTTTGAACAGAAAAAAATTCAAGTCACTTGTGGCAATTTACCTGGCAACACTGCAACAACTTATTTCTCTTAATTTATCCATTCGTCCATCCATCCATCCATCCGTCCATAGATCCATCCCTGTGTCAGTGTTCATCTTTCTCCCAAGCCAGAGCAAAACCTTCCACCTTCAGGGCTTCACACTCTCCGGCTCAGTGCAAAAAACATATCCGCTATCTGACCTCGTTTTCTCCTCACACTCACTCACTCCCTACTTCTGCACCTCTCTCTCTCTCTCTCTCTCTCTTTCTCACTCTCTCTTGTTCCTCTCCTTTCTCCCTGTCACTGTCTTCCTGTTTCTTTCTTCTCTCTTCATTTTCCTCCCTCACTGTCAGCGTAGTCACTCAGAGTGACGGGAAGAAACTGTGAAAACCTGAAGGAGGATAGAGTTTTTGAGTAAGAAGCCTAGTAACAAACACAGACACACTGTCTCAACATCAAAGCCCCCGTCTCTGTCTGCCGACGAACCACATAGACTGGGCAGCCAGGACAGAGAGAGGTAGAGGACAAGGTGTGAGTGTAAGAGGTTGAATACAGAATGTAAAACAGACCTATCATTGTAGAAATCTGTTATTTGTGTCTGGGCATCACTTTGTGTGTGTTTGCTTGTCTGTAGTGGAAATGTGTGTGTTATAGCATCTGGAACTTGCCTGCAAGTTTAGCTCACTCTAACAAGGCCTCTAAAGAGTCTGTGCGTGTGTGCGTGTGTGTGTGTGTGTGTGTGTGTGTGTGTGTGTGTGATGACGACAATGCCTGTCCGTCTGGGGTGCAAATGTGCATTTCTCTTCTATCTGTTCCTAAGTACAGCAAAAAGCATTAGTGTTTCCTGCTGCTGAAGGAGAGCAGACACCTCTCTCACTCTATCTCTCTTTATCTTCCTGTCTGTTCGTGTCTCAGTCCCATATCTCCACTGTCTGGGTCAGCCAGTGATACTTCAACTGTTCATTTCACACAAACAAATCAGCAACAGCATATGGCTGCATGAAACAATGCTTTAGTGTAAACTGAACACATTAGCACACAATGTGTTATTAAAAGGCTTTATCAGTATGACCAGCTGTTTGTTCAAGAGATTGAAACTGCACGTCACCCTAATGCATTGTCATTTAAGTCAGGCACTTGGTAGTTTACAGAGCAGCCACTGTTCGCATGTGCTTGACAGCAAAAGCCATTTCCCACTTTTGCGACTGCAAGGTTTAACAAACACTGTCTTAGTGTGTTTATAACAGTTTACAGATGAGCTCACAGAAGCACAACAGTTTCTTTGTGGGAACTATAATAGTTATAAATCACAGTCACCACCAGACTATGTCTATACTATACTGTTTTGGATTAAAAAAATATATTTTAATTTCTAAATTGAGGCCAAAATGTGCCTAAACTGTTGAAAATACCTTCCTTTTAAGATAAATCTTTGCTGGTTTAAAATAGATTCAAATTACTATGAATATATACTTTATAATTATAAAGTAGCTAAATGTGCGAGAAATAAAATATGTGAGACACAGTTGTGTGTGATACTTTATATCTGGCTGTAGGCTGTAGACAGAAGCCAAACAATAAAAGGCAGGAGCCCTCAGGTTTTCACTGAGATGGCCTTTTTTGGATTTGTAGCATAAAAACAATATTATGATTCCAGGGGTTTTAAAACATCTGGATTGGAGTCTGTGAAACTCCACTAGGAGGATGGATGTTTCTCTCTACCCTTGTGACGATCTATTCGTGGCTCCGGTGTACATGAATGTTCCTGTCCTTGTTTCCATGGAGACCAAAAGAAGTGTGGAGAATCATGCAGCCTTTCTGTGGTCACTGGCTTCGTCATCAAGCAGCCTGCCACTACTGCGTACCTTTAACAGCCAGATGCTTTGCATCTAATTGCTAATGAGAAAGAATAGGTGGTTGTACCAGTTTTAGACCACATACAATGCTCTTACTCATGTATTTAAAATGTCTAAAATATAAAATATTATGCTCTAACTCATACACACACAGTCATGGATTTGTCATTTCCAGATGACTTCAAATGGGTTGCTACTAGACATGAAGTCATCTCAACAATTTGTCAAATGCAAATTATGCCAGAATAAATTCCCACCAGCAGGCACAGATTACAGCTCCTGCTATTATATACATTCAAGCCTCATTCTGATCTGAATTATGACGGTACGATCCCTTTCTATCCCTCCTGTTGTTCTCTTACACAATAGCATTGACCCACTCTATTGTCTGTGGGGTGGTGTCCTCCTTTTCAGCACGGAGAAGCCCATTTGTTGATCTCCTAACTAGATTACCGTTTGTCTGATTAACTGCCTGCCCCCTGCTGCCACTTGTAGCTGACCTGGGTTGGGCAGGCATTTATATAAACGGTCAACGTTCCGTCTATAGTCTGTTCATGGCCTTTGATACACTTTCTCTTTTTGCACCTGGTGCCCTCACGGACCATGTCGGAGATGGTCAGGATTTACTGAAGATGCAAAGAGCTGAAAGGGTGAGTTTAAAAACCAGTCACATGGCTATTTTTTCTTCATCTCATTTCTATTCTATGAAGACTCATGTACAGTAACCGTACACCATCCTACCAAGCTGCTAACACTAAGCTTACAGGGCTGTGGTCCTGCTAATTGGAACACACTGGTAACCTATATATCTGTTAGTCGGATACTTAAGTGTGGATTATAGTAAAGGTTAGGTTAAGTTCAGCAGGATCCATGTGGCTTTTTTTGTCCTCAGTTTATGAGGTGACACACTATTGGAATAACCAATTCTTACTTACTGAGATATATACTTTTTCGATATAGCTCCTAATCTAATAAAACAGATTTTTCACAGTTCGTCACTTATTTTTTTAGCCATGCTAGCAGTATGGCTCTTGAGATGGTAATGCCGGTCTGTTGGTCTATTGGTCGGTCCACCACTTTGGTCAGGACTAAAATATCTCAACGACATTTGATCAATTTATGTGAAATAAACATTATACCTGCTAAACATCAGCATATAAGTGTCATTTTCAGCGACTTAGCTTGCTAATGTTCGCTTAGGCTGAAATCACACAGAGCTGCTAGCATAGCTGTAGACTGCAAGTGTTATTCTTGATTAAGCAACATACAGTCAGTGTAGATTAAGTAGTCTTCAAAGATATACTCCCATGGATTTCCAGTTTTTAAGCCTATTTCCCAACGATAAATTATATTAGCCTTTTAGGTGTAGATTAATGGAGTATTGTGGCCCCAGGGAATTGCTGTTTCCCCTTTGACCCGTAACCTTTTCATTGTGGCTCCTTGCTAAGTCACCATGACAGTTTGAACTCTGAGGACGAGAAGGTGAAGACATGATATGACAAGGATTGAGGGAGGTAAGTCACAGTGGGGGGTTCAGACCGAGAAATACACGCATGATTGGCAGCACAAATTTTGCCTCCAAGTGCTGAAGTTGGGATGGCAGCCATCGTCTAGGGACTATAGATACAATGGGCTGAGGGAGGATTGGTTGTTTGTCTGTGTATGGCCTGAGCAGCAATACTCCCAGTGCTATCCAATCACTCTGGCTGTCTACTGGAGTGACATTTCAGGAAATTTCCACTGATGTGGGACAGGGGCCCCAGCTGTCAAGATGGAGCAGCAGCGAGGGGTTGGGTAGGGTGGGGATAAAATGAGTGGGAGAGAGAGGAGCGTTGGATGTTGCTTATCAGACTTGGCAAGATCGTGGAGCTTTATGGCTTATGGGGGAGAACACTGATAAGTTCTCTCTCTTCCTTTTTTCTCTGTCTCTGTCCCTTATTGCTTTCAGTGATAGCCTCTGTGATGTTGGAAGCATACAAGTTATCTTGCTGGATGACATTGGTTTTGTTTTCTGTGCTACCTAAAATCTGATAAATGATGCTCCAGGCTCCACAATTATGAAATAGCATCAGTGTGTTGAACATGGATTGGGTTCTGGTCAGGAGAGTATTTAGAAAAATAATGTTTTAATCTTTATTCGTCTCATGTACTGAACGCAAACAAACAAAATAGATGCCATAGCTTATTACCAGATTTAGCTTACATTCTCTCATGGCTTCAAAAGAGAAAGCAGATTGTGCAAAGGCAGTGCCTCATTTAGGGAAGCTAGATTCTCCCCTCGAGTTCTCTAAGTGGTTGTAGCAGCATTATTGTGAATATTGTTTATTGTTTGATGCTTCCTTGAGGTTTTTTCTGATGTATTCGGGCAAAGATGTTTAAGGACTTAGTATGAACACTCAGTTATACCTTACCTGATACATTTTGATGGATACAAATCTTCGTATTAAGTAGTGGAAGGCATGGGATGGAAATGTTGGGATGGAACTCTTTGTAGTATGGTTCCAGAGAAGACTTGAAATTTAGACCACCTCTGCCTTGCCTTACACTGCACCTATGATCTAAACTACACAATGGGTGTGTAAATGTATGTGCTTATGCATGGTGAACATTGCTTAAGTGTGAGAAAGATGAGTTTATTGGATGCATGTGTCACCCAGACTCTGATTGAATTATGCTTGCACATGTAGTCTACATAGTTTTTGTGGCTCAGTTCTCACTGTGCAAACACAATTAGCTGGTTTGCAGCTTATTAAAACTTCAGTACACTCTATCTGTAACCTTTCCATGCTCTCAAATCCCCTGATACCATATCGGGCGGCATTTCGACCTTTTAGCAACGTTAATATGATAAACAGGTTGAGCTAAGCGTAGTAGTGCTACATTTCCATTACCAGGAGTCGGTGACACACACCGGCTGTCTGGATGGCTAGCACCTCTGGCTGACACTCGGCCTCTTCTTTTCAGTGATTGAAAAATGAAGCCTGCATGTGATCAAACATCTTAGCTGTTACTGTTACTTTGCCAGAGCTTACTGCTGGAAAACACAGGCTTCTACAGTAGTTGATAGGCTTTATTCCACTCTACACCATATATGTGTATATTTTCATATAAAACACACAAAATATCCCTGGTCTCAGATAACAGTGGAAAAACATATTCCTAAACATTGTTTTCACTGAAAAGAATTTGTCTACATTGAACACGGAGGCACACTTGTTGAAATCCACATAACATTTAATGTCTGCTGAACCATTCCCAAAGTGTACTTTCCAGCCGTTAGGCATGATTACAAGAGAAACATAATAGCATTGAGAACCTGATAGTAGTGAGTATTTATAGGTCACCTTGCTTTGAGGATACTGCTAAAAATAGATTAATTTGCTTTGATCTTACAGTTGGTTATTAGGCTTTATTTTATCAAGCATTGCTCTGACATGCATGTATCCTACTGCGCAACCTGATATTATTGTAACTTAATGACTGACTTTACACTTTCCCTTACCAGTATCTTGTTATAACCTTAGTACATTACATTGGCTAAGGTGTATTAACACAACATTGAGAGACAAATATGTCTCTTGGTTCTCAAAAACACTGTAAATGCCAAGGTGGCACTTGACCTTTTGTCTGTAAAGGAAATAGCATGCAAGTTTATGTAAATGTATTTGTGCTTTGATGGGTGTGTGCACAGTAACACAATATTTTGGGGCTTTCTGGGTCCGGTGATACTTTTCAGGTGGTTGCTGTGTGTGTGTGTGTGTGTGTGTGTGTGTGTGTGTGTGTGTGTGTGTGTGATGGAACTTTGATATGGGGCTGTTGTACTGTGCGCGAGTGAGTGAGGCTCCCTAGGCTCAGCGCTACTTGGCACATCTCTATGATCCCATCATGATGGAGAAATTTGACACTGGGGAGGATATTCCACTGCCCAGCAGCTTAGGGAGAGTAACAAGGCTGCGCAAACACGTAACTCCTGCTACTCCAGTGACAGGGTCTGGTGAGGTTATGCCTGCACAAACACACAGGGAGTCACACACTCCTGCACTTTGTCACTTCACAAAGAAACACAAGCACAGCACAGACTCATCACTGAAGTATGCAATACAATCACCTAGACACACACATATACATATACGCTGTATATAAATCCATGCACACTCCCCCACCCCAGGACTGTGCTAATGAACACTCCCAATTGCTGTGCGGACTGTGAGATGATTGGCACTGAGAAGGCATTACACCAGCACATTCAGACATATGGCATGTGGGCCCACTGATGGGCACACACATATGGTGCTGGTGGCTTCTGCTGCTTCGCATGGGAGAAAAACACTGTGCTCGCCTTTGATCAGACTCCAAATCACAGAGTACAGCACACAAAGTACAGCATATAAATCTCTAACTGTTTGGGTTACATCATTTTGTCTCATTAAAGACAGAAAAATCAAATGCAATGCTTACTGCACATTCCATCAATTTTGGGGATTTTTTATTTCTAAATCAACAAAATTCAGCAGTTATTTTTTTACAACACAGTTTATAATACTATTTGCTTACATAATTTGTAAAATTGTTTAAGAATCAACAACAACAATACACGTGTTTATTACACTTAAACTGAAATCTATACTCATCATCAGAATCAACAATAATAACACCAAACACTGAGACAAACAACACAATAACTGATCTAGTACATTAGAGAGCAGCCTGAATCAATGATACTTGTGTAAGAATGATTCATGTACTTTTTACTACAAAGTTAAGCGTGTAGTATGTGTTATATGTATGGAGAAAACTGTTGCAGTTCTTAGTCTTTCAACACCCTCCTAATTCCCACGTCAGCAAATCATCCTCCAGTTAACATGGAAACCTTTGTTTTCTTGGTGTTGCCTGTAATTCAAGTTTAACAAAAACATACAACCAAGTCACCTAGCAGGGAGTTCCTGAGGACTGTCTGTAACTGAATTCTCATCTTAAACCAATGGTATTCATGCTGGATCTGGTATCTGTACACTGCTGGAGTGACAGGGTCAGTACCTGTGAGTTATACACATCCATATTCAGCCATCAACAGGTTCATAATTGACCAGTCTCTCTTCAGAAAAGTCACAATTTAGGAGCAATTTAGTCAATGAATCATACCTCCATTTTTCTAGTTTCATTTCTTTCATTCAGTCTCCATTGCCTCTTTATTACAGTCAGCATATCATTGTTAGAGCACCTGATGTTTTCAATTAAAAAAATCACTCTAGCCCATTTATAATGGTTACTATCTTTTGAAGTTTCTTCTCCTCCACAAAACAGTTATCTGTCTAGACATATGAATGTAATCAGACTTACACTGTATGAACAACCATGTACTAAGAATTAAAGTTTATTAGAGACGTGCACAGGATAACCATTAATCATATTTGTTAGCAATATAATAAAAACCTTAAATCACTTCTCAATAATTTCCCCGCAGAGTTCAAACGCTGCAAACACCAAAATTACCAATTTGCTCCTTGGGCAACATATTGCCTTCTTTTTAAAGCTGGTCGGCTGTATTGTGCCTTGGTGAATTGACTTACTGTAGTAGATATGCTGATATAAAGAAGCTTGTGAATAGGAAAAACACTGGTTGTGATTGTGCAAGGCTGAATATTACTGTTTCTAACAGACCGTGAAATTGTTTATTCTTTTGCTGACATTTCTGTGTAAAACACAAAAAGGATCACTTCCCCCACTGCACAATCATCGCAGTCAGGCCAACGGTTGTTTCAGCCAAGAAATTAGCTCCCCATTGCTTACAGAAATTCTTAATTGGCAGGCAACAGCGTTTTTTCTCATTGTTATTAGGAAACCCCACAAGATTGTTGGAATACAGCTTCAACCTTTTTAAATTATTGATCATTCATTCTTGCTTTTCCTCAGAGTGACTTAGGTTTGTTCCATGACACTAGATTCATGGTGAAATGATGAATTACACAACACCGATGAGAGCAGTTTTTTTTATATCTATTTCTCAGTAGGTCCCTTTCCTCAGGGCGTTGAAATACATTGTGATTTTTGCTTGCAATTGGTTTCTGAGTTGTAAATATGAGTGCTTTGCTTACACCAAACCACATAGTGATTTTATAGTGCTTTAAAATATGGCTCATGCTACAATTATGGCCCTATAAAGTCATGTGAGTCCTGGAGACCACTGGCTTTTCAATGCATACCACTTCCACTGGAGTAATAGAAACATAAATCCAACAGCTTTTGTGTCATATGTAAATCCTACTTGCCTCAGTGATGTATTCTGGGCTGTAACAGTACTGTAGAAGTGGATAGGAGGTCCACTGCCTGAACCACTTTACGCTGCATGATTTGTAATTTTTGAATACATGCAATGGTGTTTGGGGCTGGTTTCTTAATGCAAACTGTAAAGAGAGCTTGTTTTTAACTTATTAATCATCTTCAACTCATTAACATATCACATATTTAGTAACAGAAAGGGTTTCTCTGTTGATTCATTATTTTAGTGGCTTCTAAGCGACCCACATAATTGGTGTTTCAGTGTGTATACAGTGTGCAAGTCCCTTATATTTATGTCTTTCTTCGTATCACTGTATATTAAAAAATACATATTCAATGCTTACCAAAATAATACGACCACATCAAAGCCTTCCCAGACAGACTGACTGCCTGTGTGTTTGTGTGTGTGTGTGTGTGTGTGTTTGTGTTTGTGTTTGTGTGTGTGAGTGATCCTCTTCATCGTGAATGTCTGTCTGCCCCTCAGTGGGGAAACCACAGAAGGACATTTTGGTCTGGTTTGAAGGGTACCGCTTGGTCGTGACACACATTTAGGTAGGTTATTTGGGAGCTAACTGCGGTAAAGCGCACGTCTCATTTTGCCTATCCGGAGGGGAGACAACGTTAGAGTCATTTAGAAGATTGAGAAGAGGAACAAAGAGGATATGAAAAATAGAAGGTGTGGGAGAGAGATGTTGTGTGTGTGTGTGTGTGTGTGTGTGTGTGTGTGTGTGTGTGTGTGTGTGTGTGTGTGTGTGTGTGTGTGTGTGTGTGAGTGAGTGAGAGTGAGAGTGAGAGTGAGACCTAGCTTATGCGTTTGATCGAGTGAGAGTTGTGAATGGAAATGATGAAGAGAGTATAAAAGAAAACTCAAACAACTATTGTATTTTACCTTCGGCTTTAGCCTCAAAGATCAGGCTGAGCACATTTTAAAACATGTCACACTGTGTAATCATCTGGGGCTGGCATAGCTACAGTGGCATTGAATATACATTGATGCTTTATGATTAATTTGCTTTGCTCAATGTATTTTTTTCTGCACTGGGATGTGATTTTTAATTGTCTCCACCTTGTTTCTAATCTGCCATGCCTGTATTTCGCCTCTGTTTTCTTTTAGGCAATAGCTCTATCCAGATTTATTTGTATACCGTGGTTTTTTGAAATGGTATTTCAAACTCAATTCCCATTGTCCCAACCCCCACCCCACCCATGTTATGCATTAGCCCTGTGGCCAAGTGTAGGTGGTGTAGGAAGGTTTTCTCTGTGTGGGTGGATTTACAGTCTAAACCTCTTGCCATTTGACCTTGCACCTTTAAAACTCTTCCTCCTCTGCCTTCCTTTTTCTTCTTACTGGAGGCGTTTCTAGTCCAGTCAGAGCAGACAAAGATGTATCCACACTTGGGGACCAGAAATGAGGGGAACGTGTTAGATTTAAATTGCACTGTTCCCATAACTGACAGACAGGTGTGCTTATGTGTAGCTTAAACATACTTTAATGCGGTGTCAGCAAGGCATGACTTATTCAAAAAGTTGAATCTGGGGAGAAAATAGTAGATCCTTATATGAATGACATGATGGATTTGGAGAAAACATGAAATGCATTTTTGTGTTGTATTAGACAAAACATGTTTACATCCTAGGTGATTGTAATTCTAACCTTGATTGGTGCTGTTTAACCACTGTTTACAAACAGCTCAAGAGCCTTTTTTCAAAGATGAACTTTACCAGACAAACTGTGCACTTTTAGGACATTGTCTCAACTGATGATGCTGTCGAGCACCAGAGGGCAGCAGAGCACAAAGAATGACTGACCATGGAACACAGAGGAGACACTGATTTTTTTCATTTTTCTCATTTTCAAAACCTCAAAGAAGATATTACACATGACAGCATGTTCACGAACTGTGACTTTGTCCATCACTTACAATTCCTGCTGCAAGATGTTTACACATGAAAATGTAGACAAGGTAGTTAAATGACCATAAATCTGTGTCGCAGGAACCTAAATCTTTTCAGAGGAAAGTTTTTCACTCTTTCAGCTGCAGTATTCAAAAGACTTTTTGGATTTCCTGTGTGTCCATTCTTCCTTAACCCCACTGTGACCTGTCCAGCTCAAGACATCCAGATGCTGCCTATGCTACACTTGTTGGCCAATGAGATTGATGCTGCGATAGGTCATGATGCACCTGCGGGAGTTGACTCAAAACAAGGCAATTGTCAAACATATGGGACTGACCCAAACAACGTGGTCCGAAAATAAGAGACATATATAATTTAGGAAGTGTGGCAATTGAACTCTATTCTCCTATTATTTAGTGCAACATGTAAACAATGCTTGAATTTAAACCTTGTTTTAATCCTTGAACATTTAAAATCTTGCTTAAAAAATTACTTAAACAACTAATTGTTGGATATAATTTTTGGCACTTTATTTCCTTTCCATCACCTCTACTTTAGTAAGAAGTAAGTAATAGCTTCTAATAGTAATACATGAATACAACCGTCCTAAAAATGCACATTAGTATGTCTGTGACACACATACAACTGTTTCATGCAAAATATTCCAATTTTGTGTGTGATTTATTATTCTAGTAGTGGTAGTAGTGGTTGTCATACTCTGGCTGTGCGTATGGCATAGTGCCTGCAAAAAGGTGGAAATCATCCAGCCTTCGTCCACTTCCAGAGTTCACCGGGCACCAGCCAACTCTGCTCCATTCTAGTAGTCGTAGTTTTCCTTTGCCTGCAAAATGCTGGCGTTTGAAATATAGGACACCTTGGCAGTGGCTTTTACTACGAGCGAGGCTATGGGAGGTTACGGTCTGCTTTCGGCTGTTCAGTCTTTGAATAGAGTTTTATCAATTAATGATTTTTTTTTAGGTAGAAGTGGCAGCTACTTAATTCTTTATTATTTTTGTTATCATTTCTGCTGCATCAAATGTGTTTCTTTACTAAGGGATAGCAATTTCCTTTTCATTCATCATGGTTCCTCTTTGCATAACTCTCCTTGGACAAAGGCTGTTTTGTCTCTTTCTTCTCAGGATAGCGGTTTGTTTATCATGTGCACATATGCTGTCTCCTCCATGCATCTACATGTACCCACC
Source organism: Hyperoplus immaculatus (assembly GCA_949357725.1). NCBI lineage: Eukaryota > Metazoa > Chordata > Actinopteri > Uranoscopiformes > Ammodytidae > Hyperoplus > Hyperoplus immaculatus. The sequence continues at coordinate 23,729,975 of OX442358.1, read as the reverse complement.
CCCTGCGCCTTGCCTTCCCAATCCCTCTTCTTACCTCTCCACGCTCCTTATCCATCCATTCTGTCCTCCCTGAAGCCTACCCATTGGCCCTCGCCTAGCAACCGCATGATAATTTGGCATAATGTGACAACCCCTGATGCATGATGGGGGCTGTAAGTCAGCTTCATCCCCCCCTTCATGCCGGTCGCTGGTGTTTGGGGTTGAAAAGAAAGAAAAATAGGAGGATGAATATATTTTAGGAGAGAAAAGGGAATTTCACGCTCACATCATTACATGACCGGTGTCCACTGGCTAAACCTGTCATCTGTCCCTGGAGGGTCGTTCTGCTTTCTCTTTAACAGCAGTGACCGATCATCTCCTCTCATTCACAGCTTTCTCTCCATATGGTTCCCATTTAGCCATATGTATTGTCTGACGAATGAACAAATACAGTAGGTTTTGTGGGAAGCATGTAGGCATGTGATGAGTTAGCCTCTTGATATCGACAGGACCCATCCGGGCTCATAGGTGCCTCTGACACGCAGGCACGCAAGGGATAGAAACACAAAGATGGCTGCTGCGTGTGCCGTCTGTCTGCCATGTCTGACGTGAGCACGGCTGATGTGAAGGACATTCTGAATCTGAGGCGCCCCCCACTGTATCTCTCTTTTCTTCACTCACAGAACAATCTAACAGGAGCTTTTGTTGTCTTTCCTTCTCTCCTCCTTCTCCTCTGACTCCTCTGTCCCTCTGTTTTCAACAAAGACCCGAGTGATTTAGTGAAACAAAAGCTGCCCTGGTTCTGTTTGACCTTTCCATCATGATTTCAATGAACCCAGATGGTGGGATGACCACACTGAGGTTAGAGAAGGACGGGACTAAGAACAGATCAGGGAAATAGGCATTTACTTCTTAAATTATTAATTAAATTATCAATTATTAATTTATTCATTAAAAAATCATTCAGTTGGTTCATTCACTGGTTCAGGCTTTTTGGTTTGTTTTACAATTAATTGAGTTATCAATCAAACACAATACTTATTGCCATCATTTATAGCTCCCTCTGCCTTGTGTGTGTAAGACATTTACACTATTACCATTAGCATCATCCATTCTCTACTCCCTCCCTCCCTCTTTGCCTTCACCCGTGTCCTTTGCATGTTTTCCCCAACACGTTACTTTGCCACCTCCAGCTGGTCATGTGTGTCTCTCTCTGTGTGTGTGTGTGTGTGTGTGTGTGTGTGTGTGTGTGTGTGTGTGATATTAGATAGGTGGTGGGTATACAAACACCCGTGCACACACACACACACCCTGCCACCATTTCCTTTAACTTGTGCCTTTACTACATTCATGCACTCACACCCTCTCACACACACTTCATCTCTGTCCTCCACACTGTATTACACAAACAAGGACACACACACACACACACCTGCATGGTGGAGCACCAGGCGAGGTTCAGAAGCAGACAGCAGTGCATAGTGAAAGAAAGAGAGAGAGGGAGAGAGAAACGTTTAAGAGGACGTACTAAAACAGAGCGTGGCTGCCATAGTAACCATCCCCCTCGTACCCTCCCTCACTCCACCTCCATTCTCTCTCTCTCTCTCTCTCTCCCCCTCTCTCTCCTCCCTCCCTCCACCTCTGTTCTGGCGATGCTCGTGTCTCTTTTCCTTTCCATCCGGTTTGTCCTCACCTCTCCTGGACGCGCTCCTCTCACACTGCCAGCGGATGACACACGAGGAGGAAGAGGAGACGGAGGAGACAAGGAGAAGCTGCTGTCTCTTCTCTCCTGTCCTTCCATCACTTTAGAAAAAAACAACCAGAAAGAAAGAAAGAAAGAGCAGACTGGACCAGAGCAACAACCAAAAGAAAGGACACACAGGATATACAATACAAATACAAAAGAAAACCCTACTCTTCTCCATTCTCCTTTTCAAGGAGGGCATTTTTCTTCCCTTTCCCCCCCTTTCCTTTTCTACTCCGATTTTTTCCTCTGAGATCCCGGTTTTGTCACTTACAAGCCCCTGAACTTCTCTGGGATTTCAGGTGAGGCACGCGTGTGAAGTGTGTGGTGCTTCTACATATTTTTTCAAATAACCTATCATGGCTCACGCGGCCTCCCAATTGAAGAAGAATCGGGGGGAAGTGGATGTGAATGCGTTAGAGGACGAGAAGGAGAAGCGGAGGAAGAGCAGGAGAGCAGCGTCCCGGGAACAAAAGAGAAAGGTAATAGACTGGGTCCGGCTGGCTCTGCTGGTGGCTTCAATCTGCTCCGCTCCACTAGCACCATTGGAGCGTGACTCTGTGTCTCTGTGTGCTTCTCTACATCTACCTTCATCATCTGTGCTTGGAGGTGTCCTCGTCACACTCCCATTCATCCTTGTACATGTTCACATCAGCGCATAAAGCAAGACACATGTGGAGTCTTGTGTTGACACGAATCATGTCGTTCAAGAGCATCTTTGACCTTGCATACTGTGTGCGTGTGTGATGGTGTCTCGCTGCTTCTTTATGAGTCCGCGTGTTTATTTTTGCCTTGCATGAGAAAGGTTTGGACATAAAGCTTTGGTAGCTCAAAGTCAAAAATGATTTCAACCGTTTGTGCGTGATGTTATTAGCTGCCAATATCTGGATGAGGTGAACGCTTTATGGTCACATGGAGCACTTTGTTTTCCTGCCTCTGACTCTTTCAACGTTTGTGCGTCTTTCTTGAAACTACGTCACAAGGGGCTTCCTTAAATATTTGCACATTTCTTATTTGTTTTAGTGAGAAATTAGTCAGTTGTTATGATCACCCTGTGCTAATTGTGATGTGTAAATCATTGCTTCTTACTAGGTGTTATTTAACCTTGTTGTGAGCTTCATACCAAATAAGTTGAAAGCTGGGAGTTTGGAGAGAGTTTTTGCATTTGTTTTTAAATTGTCAAACGAGACAAATGGGCGAAACACAAGCCAACAAAACATCTTTTCTCTTGATCATCGTTTAGGAAATGTGTGAGTGCTGTGGTGGGTTTGTGTGTGTTCTTGCTTGTGTATGTGTGCACAGACAGCCATGTATAATGCATACATGACTGATTTATTGATGACAAAGCTTTTCATATGATGGAGGAGGAACTTGAATGCACATGGGTCGCCCTCCTCATCCTCCTGTTTTACTTGTCAGCCCTTTACTATAGAAAACAGTGGTAGTAACACATGCAAAACTAAGAAGTCTAAGAAGCTATCGATGCAAACAGACACAAAAGTTTTCTTTTACACACAGTGTACTATTAAAACAACACTATTGTAATGTTTGGAAACAACATACATAGTATTGTGCATATTGACTGTGGAGTGCTTTGACCGTGAGGGATCTGTTCAATAACAGTGGCATTTACTGCACTTTGCGCCCATGGGTGCCTGGTTTTGAATTATGCTGCTGCCAATGTTATTTGACCTCAGCACAAACAAGAAGCCAGCTCGCGTGGTCTAATCTTTTCTAAACCAAAAAAAGAAAAGATTTATGAGGTCAAATGATTTTATTGATCTACTTCTCTGTATGTTCCAAAAACCTCTATACAGTCCCATAAGTGCACATGACAGTAGTTTGCTCTGTGTTTGTGTGCATGTGTGTAAAAATGATGTGTCTGAGATGCTGCTCTGTATAGGATGTTTTATAGTCCGTATTAAGGATCAGGTTTCAAAGATTAGAACAGGAGAGAGAGAGATGATGAGGAGAAGAGAGGAGAGGGTTGTATTGATTCGATCGTGCACAGCCCCGTCAACAAGGATAATAAACTTTCTCTACTCACCTCGGCCTGACCCGCGTCCTTCCCTCTGTCCTCACACTAATCTGCTCTTCTCTCCCTCTTCCTGTCTTTTTTCTGTCTTTGTCTTCGAACATTTGGCACGGTTTCTCCGTATCATCCTCTCTCAGTTCAGTCACATGAATACAGCTCTCTTTGCCTTTTTATATTATTTATTATTAGTACTTCTACCTTGTGAATAATATGCTGTCATGAAACAAAGTCAACCCAAAAGTTAATTTGTTTGTCAGTCTTCTTTTACTCAAGGGATATGAACTTTTGATATTCGTTGTTGTCCTCTCTTTCTCTCTCTCTCTCTCTCACACACACACACACACACACACACACACACACACACACACACACACACACACACACACACACACACACACACACACACACACACACACACACACACACACACACACACACACACACACACACAGATCCACAGAAATTGTCCTGCTCAACACACCAAGGGCTCCTTTGCATGTGGTTGATTTCTTGGCTGCCCTTGCTGGTGCACTGGTACCCCTGTTGCTTACCTTCCAACTCTCGCTGTGTCCCACAATACACAGGAATAGAATGGCGGAGAGGTGTCAGA
>OX442358.1:22815607-22980607 GCA_949357725.1 Hyperoplus immaculatus | reverse complement strand
CGCACACTTTTGTTTTTGCTCCCATTTTTCATGAGATGGACTTAAAGATCTAAAATTCATTCCAGATACACAATATTACCATTTCTCTCAAACATTGTTCACAAATCTGTCTAAATGTGTGATAGTGAGCACTTCTGCTTTGCTGAGATAATCCATCCCACCTCACAGGTGTGCCACATCAAGATGCTGATCTGACATCATGATTAGTGCACAGGTGTGCCTTAGACTGTCCACAATAAAAGGCCACCCTGAAATGTGCAGTTTTGTCTCACAGCAAAATGCCACAGATGCCACAAGCATTGAGGGAGCGTGCAATTGGCATGCTGACAGCAGGAATGTCAACCAGATCTGTTGCTCGTGCATTGAATGTTCATTTCTCCATCATAAGCCGTCTCCAAAGGCGTTTCAGAGAATATGGCAGTACATCCAACCGGCCTCACAACCGCAGTCCACGTGTAACCACACCAGCCCAGGACCTCCACATCCAGCAGGTTCACCTCCAAGATCGTCCGAGACCAGCCACTGAGACAGCTGCTGAAACAATTGGTTTGCATAACCAAACAATTTCTGCACAAACTGTCAGAAACCGTCTCAGGGAAGCTCAACTGCATGCTTGTCGTCCTCATCGGGGTCTTGACCTGACTCCAGCTCGTCGCCGTAACAGACTTGAGTGGGCAAATGCTCACATTCGATGGCGTCTGGCACGTTGGAGAGGTGTTCTCTTCACGGATGAATCTCGGTTTACATTGTTCAGGGCAGATGGCAGACAGTGTGTGTGGCGTTGTGTGGGTGAGCGCTTTGCTGATGTCAATGTTGTGGATCGAGTGACCCATAGTGGTGGTGGGGTTATGGTATGGGCAGGCATCTGTTAAGGACGAAGAACACAGGTGCATTTTATTGATGGCATTTTGAATGCACAGAGATACCGTGATGAGATCCTGAGGCCCATTGTTGTGCCATACATCCATGAACATCACCTCACGTTTCAGCAAGATAATGCACGGCCCCATGTTGCAAGGATCTGCACACAATTCTTGGAAGCTGAAAATGTCCCAGTTCTTGCATGGCCAGCATACTCACCGGACATGTCACCCATTGAGCATGTTTGGGATGTGCTTGACCGGCGTATACGACAGCGTGCACCACTTCCCACTAATATCCAGCAACTTCGCACAGCCATTGAAGAGGAGTGGACCAACCTTCCACAGGCCACAATTGACAATCTGATAAACTCTATGCGAAGAAGATGTGTTGCACTGCATGAGGCAAATGGTGGTCACACCAGATACTGACTGGTTCTGAGTCCCCAGACCCCCAATAAAGCAAAAAAATGCACATTTCAGAGTGGCCTTTTACTGTGGACAGTCTAAGGCACACCTGTGCACTAATCATGATGTCAGATCAGCATCTTGATGTGGCACACCTGTGAGGTGCGATGGATTATCTCAGCAAAGCAGAAGTGCTCACTATCACACATTTAGACAGATTTGTGAACAATGTTTGAGAGAAATGGTAATATTGTGTATCTGGAATGAATTTTAGATCTTTACGTCCATCTCATGAAAAATGGGAGCAAAAACAAAAGTGTTGCGTTTATATTTTTGTTGAGTGTATATGTATGTGTATATATATATATATATATGTATGTATATATATATATGGGTATATATATATACGTATATACCTACAGTATATAAGGTATAGGCCTATAACAGGGAGAAAAAGGGATAGAAGACAGTTGCCATGGAGATGCTTGGCAATCAATAGAGAACTTGCATGTGTGTGTGTGTGTGTGTGTGTGATTTTTATCTTTCTGTTTTATGAAAGCTTATTGTGTTGACCAGCGTGTAGTGGAGCAAAATGCTAAGGACATCGCTGATTAGACTTCCACTCTGTTTCATCTTTCATTAACTCTAATGTTGATGCTACAGCCGCCTTGCTTTCTTTTGGTGTGTAACTGCTGAGGAACTTCAAAATAATAGGCCTATATAATAGGCCTCTGGCATCAGCTTTGTTGCAGCAGTGGAGGTAACAGCAAATACAGAAATGTGAATGTGAAAAATCTGCAGCCTTAAAGCTAGGGTACTATATGATTTCTGATTGGTCAAAGTTAACATGAGCTGACACTTTGACCAATCAGAGCGAGGCTCCAATTCTCTGTTCTTATTGGCTGTTGGGACTGTCCATTCACTTGGTGTAGAGCGTGTTAGGGAGGGACCATAGGATGGACTAAAGAGAACAAGTGGAGCGGTTGATTTGGATTCGAATCTCTATCCCAACTGCCATTTTCTCCCCAAATCCTCCACCCAAGCTTTAAGGTCATATTTAGAGAACAATTGTTCTCATGCTGTTTGAAAGAAAAAAACTATAGGTTCTGGAATGATTAGTTGATTAAAATAATTCCTCTGAAAAATAATCTGCATCTCTTTTTATAGAAATTCTAATAATTTGTTAAGCAAAAACACCTAACAATGTCTATCTCCAGCTTCTCAAAAATGACGATTTGCTGCTTTTGTTATCATATGTGATAGTAAATTGAATATTTTAAGGTTCGGGACTGCAATTCTGACAAAACAAGCAATTTAATGTTCTCAGCTTGTTCTCTGAGCAATTATTTTGGGCACTTTCCCAACATGTTTTGACTGTTTATTGACCAAACCATTGAACGAGAAAATTATCAGCAGATTGGTCCATGCTGAAAATAATTGTTAGCTGCAGCACTACACAGAAAAAATAATCAACACCATGAACACCGAAGTTAGATAAGAATTTAATGGATTATTTCATCAACAGAAAATGAACAATTTCGATTATCAACTTTTTCAGTTATTTATTAAGCAAACATGCCAAACATTTTCTTTATACAGCTTGGCAAATGCGAGGGTTTTGCAGATTTACTCTGTTTGGATTTCTTGTAAAGTAAATAATTTGGAGTTTTCGACTCTTGTTTGGAAGGACTGGATAGCCTACACAGGGCCTTGAATTCAACCCTATCAAACACCTTTGGGACAAAATGGAACACCAACTGCAAGCCAGGAATCATTGCTCAAAATCATTGCCTGAACTCACTTCTGCTCTTGTGGGCATATCTCTGCAGCCAGGTCCAGAAATGTATAACCTTCCAAGGAGAGTGAAGGCTGTTATTGTAGTATATTAATGCCTATGGATTTGGATGAAAATCTCATATGGCTGTAATGTTCAGACTTTGAAACATGTACCGTATAATAATCTGAGTTTACTCCCCTCTTGAAGGGTTCAACTCATACTCGCTGCAAATATTTAGGTTATCTGTCCTGTCAACTTAGATTTGAGTTCGTTATATAATGCTCCAGCCTCCACCCAATGCAAAGAGGTGGAAAACAAGGCTTTAAGATTTGTCGTTTAAGACTTTTCCTTTTAGACAATGATCAGTATTGACATGACTCATTTTACCCAGTCAGGATACTGTAGAAGGCTGCTGTTTGTACCCATGTTGCTAAGCATTCATGCAGTTTAATTTTTTCTCATAGCAACACAATCTTCATATGATGTATGTTTATATTATAATTGTTTTGGCTTATAATGAGAACATCCAAATGAAATCGTTTTTTAAGCTATTACAGTGTTAAACAATATGTGTCAACAAGACATAGAGTCAACAGCTATTCTAGCACCTCTGTGAATCTGTGTTAATGCCCAACGATAGTTTAGCTTTATGCTCGTCAGCATGATACACTCAACAAAAATATAAACGCAACACTTTTGTTTTTGCTCCCATTTTTCATGAGATGGACTTAAAGATCTAAAATTCATTCCAGATACACAATTGTACCATTTCTCTCAGACATTGTTCACAAATCTGTCTAAATGTGTGATAGTGAGCACTTCTGCTTTGCTGAGATAATCCATCCCACCTCACAGGTGTGCCACATCAAGATGCTGATTTGACATCATGATTAGTGCACAGGTGTGCCTTAGACTGTCCGCAATAAAAGGCCACCCTGAAATGTGCAGTTTTGTCTCACAGCAAAATGCCACAGATGCCACAAGCATTGAGGGAGCGTGCAATTGGCATGCTGACAGCATGAATGTCAACCAGATCTGTTGCTCGTGCATTGAATGTTCATTTCTCCACCATAAGCCGTCTCCAGCAACTTTGCACAGCCATTGAAGAGGAGTGGACCAACATTACACAGGCCACAATTGACAATCTGATAAACTCTATGCGAAGAAGATGTTTTGCACTGCATGAGGCAAATGGTGGTCACACCAGATACTGACTGGTTCTGAGTCCCCAGACCCCCAATAAAGCAAAAAAATGCACATTTCAGAGTGGCCTTTTATTGTGGACAGTCTAAGGCACACCTGTGCACTAATCATGATGTCACATCAGCATCTTGATGTGGCACACCTGTGAGGTGGGATGGATTATCTCAGCAAAGCAGAAGTGCTCACTATCACACATTTAGACAGATTTGTGAACAATGTTTGAGAGAAATGGTACAATTGTGTATCTGGAATGAATTTTAGATCTTTAAGTCCATCTCATGAAAAATGGGAGCAAAAACAAAAGTGTTGCGTTTATATTTTTGTTGAGTGTAAATGCTTATCTTCAGTTGATATAATTTTAACCATGTTCACCATTTTAGTTTAGCGTGTTAGCAACAGTTGATTTTGCAGGTATTTGGTCATAATCAATAATATTGGACACATTTCAAACGTGACCTGATAATCAGAAATCATTGAAAAGCTAAGCGATAACCAATTCGGTACAATTCATGCTGATGGGGTCATACATATCTGTGGCTAGTCTGATGACAATCCATCTAGACGTTGTAGAGACTTTCCACTTATAGGGGTAGTTCGGAATTTTGGACATAGGACCTAATTTCCAAGTTGGCATGTGTAATTTATCATTGGAGACGTTTTCAACCAATTTCATTCAGTCCTTCTAGTTGTAGTGTTCGCTGGTGCTAGACTTGCTTAAGTCAACAGTTGTGGCTAGCCTGCTAATAAAAACCCACTCCACAGTACACCCGAGGCGATGCGATGTTAGTTTTATTTCTAACATTATTCTATCAACACAGACATTAACAACGACAGTCTGGCATTATAATTGATTTGCCTCGGGTGTAGGCAACTGTGGAGTTGTTTTTTATTAGCAGGCTAGCCAAAACCGTTGACTTGCGCTAGCCTAGCACCAGCGCACTCTGCAACTAGAAGGACTGAATGAGTTTCAACTGGCAACCTCATTGTGAGTCTAGAGGAAAAGTAAATGTATCCCCAAAGACATTAGGATTCATACAGAACATTAATGTACTTACATTATTCCATGGGAACCCTCCAATAGTTGCATTGCACTGATGGACTGACGGACCGACAAACACACAAGCTGACTTTGCCATCTGTAGTGCAAAATGACCTACAATGATCAAATTTTTTTCAGATTCCCTTGGATATTGTTCTGATATCCCACTGACATTTAGTTAGGTACATCACCTATTTCAGCAGCCTTCTTCTGGGTAACTTACTGTCTGAGGTCATATGGCATAATAAGATATGACACTTTCATATTAGAGGTAGAGGAGAAAATACAGTTTTTGCTAAACTTCAGTTTCACGGTTGCCATGAGGCCTGTTAAAGAGATGTCATATACAATTAATTTACACAGGTTATGATGACCGAAAGGACTGGCTCAACTTTGGATAAGCTTCTGCCCTGAACCATGTCAGATGTTAATTCTATGGTATACAAATCATGTGGAATGGATTCTGCTTCCTTTTGCCAACTATCTTGCTGGTTTTGAGGCAGTTTCTTTCGACAGAAACGGCATGATCTTCTCAAACTCATAACTTCATGACACTATGGAGCGATTGTATTATACTATAGTTTCAGTAACTGATCGTATTTATTATTTTGCACATGATCCGGATTATAACATCAATTGTTAAGAACACCTCAGAAAATAATAGAAAATGCTCATGGGAACTTAGCAGCAAACTTTGAATTGCTTGTTATGTCCACACCAAACTCAGAAACCCATTTCTTTATGGACTTGGCTTTGTGAATAAAGGCATTACCACCTCTTGACAAAGGTTTCTCTTTTTGGACTCAAGGGTACTAATCCAAACCATCAGAAGGTTATAAGGTAATGAGGTTGTGGGTGTCATGTGAAACAATAAAAAGGCTAAATTAATTCACACCCACTAATGCATAGCAAGGACACCATAGCCAGATCAGATAAGGTGATGGAACAGATGGTAGGAAATATAGCAGTAATGAAGGAAACAAATAGATTATGACTCCTGATTGCATCAAAAGTAACAAAGAAAAAGAAAATTAGCATACCAAAAACGAGGGCAGGGGGAGTATGCTCACTTGTGAATGTTTAATGTTCAAAGATGGGACTGTGTACCAAATGCCCTCCTGGTGCTGCTGCTTTTTGATCAGAAATTGCTTCTCCATCACATTACCTCACGGTCCTCCTGAGGCATTAGTATTTGACAATCAAAATCATCAGCTGTGACTTGTGCATTCCCTGCTTTGTAGCGCACACAGCTCTTCAAAGGCTACTCCTCACAATACCAATGCCAAAATTAAAAGAAAATGTTGTTCTGGAATTCTGGTCTTTCATTGTAGGCTACGCAGCCAAGTTGGGGCTTATAGTCGTGCTTGCCCAAACTCCCTGAACTCATTGGTTGAGGATCTGGTCTCTTCCAAAGGTGCAGAAATATCCATTCTTCGCAAGGTCTCTTTGACTCTGAGCTTCACAATTGCCTATCTGAAATACAGGAGAGGAACACATGGCCCTCAAGAGCTTCACATACTTTGGCATTCATTTCTTCATTCAACCTCATGTGGTGGAGAGCTAAGGCACCCAGAAACCTTGGAAGGGTTTTTGAGTTGACTAACACAAGGATCTAGGACCCTGGAAATTGCAACAGGATTCCTTGAGTTTATGGAGATACAGCTTGGCTGGGATTGATACTCTGATTATCTGTAAGTGGGAGGGTTTTACACATTCAGTAATACTGATAACAAGTCTATAGTATCACAACGCCTGCCAAATTCTTGCACACCCAGTTTTTAGCTACAAGATATTCGTCTGGGAAATATTCACTGACCCCCAATTGAGCCAGCCAGTTGACTGTCAAAAAGTGGTTGTGCTGACAGCACCCAGCAGTTCTGGACATCAACATTGACAAACTAAATTGCGTGTTTGGTTATACAAAAACTGTCGAAGCGAAAGATCATAGTGGGTTGGTAAGTATTAGGTTATGCTTAGTGATCAAGGTTACAATAATAAACATCAAGTTGAGATTTGAGAATGATGGTGGCACTGATTCTCATTGAATAATGTTCAATATCTGTTGGCAATGGGAAATATTTATATCATATCTTAAAACCTGACTTTTTTGTAACACTTTTCAAGAGCAGTGAGCAGACAAAAAAGGATAAACTGACGGTTTATCTTTCTAGGAACTTCTCTCGTTGATGAAGACTAAATGCCACAAGAACTATTTTGGACCATTTCGGGTGTCTACATAGTGAAGTCTTTTCACTTTGTAAAAAATTATGTGCTAATACAATACCTGGGTTTTGGTCGGATAGCAAGAACAATTGCTCTGAAATTTGAAGTGAACGTTCTTATCCAAGACTGGGTCAGATTGATTTATAACCAGTCCTTTTTTTAAACTGTAGTGCAGAATGGACATGTTCATTGCCATTATCAACCTTCACATTCATTGTTGCCACTAAAAACTAGTGAATATCCTAGATGCATGGTAATATATTTGAATTATTTGATAGGTTTAATTCAACAAAGTGCTTTGCGACAGCAGGTTATGTCATGGTACAATATCAAGGGTGTGTACGGATATATCCTCTTTTTCCAGAGAAATGTATTGTATCATAATAAACAAAATGTTCTGGCCTGAATGATATCCCTCAGAGACTTAATCCATCACTGCATATGCAAGTAGTGCATACAGTATATCTTTGATCCGATACAGTTTTTTCTAATCAAACAAATTACCTTCCGAATTGAAATTGTTGGCCTGCATGAAAATGTGCTTCTGGAACTGCCGGGAAACAATTTCCTACAAAGTTTGTGTTAAAGGAATTCTTTTATCAAAAAACCCAAGTGTCTTTAATAAAGAGATCTGAGTCAGGCAGGCTTCAAAGCAGGTGAAGTTTTTACTTGCAAACAGCTACAAGGGTGCTCAACATACGTCACAAGTGTGAAATCATGATTGAGACAACGAAATGAACAATTGTATTGGGATTTTATGCAGTGAAGAAGGTGTGTGCGAAAACACACTAGGTTTATGTGTCCAAGATTAACTATTAGCAGATGTTACAATTTCCAAGGAAGGCATGTGGAGGAGTGTGTGCTCCTCTCTCTAGGATGTAATAACTCATACAGTGCAATTAAAAGCACCGGTAGATTTTGAGGGAGTTCTTCTCCCCTTGAACTTTTAACCATTGAAGACACATATATCTCTTACATGTATAGAGCCATACACTTAGGTTCTTAAGTTTAGTAGGACAAAGTTCATAGCAAGACAGTATTGTACCGCATTACAATGTTATAATACTATAATGAAACAAAGTTTCGTTAACAGTTTGCAACACCAACTGCTGTTCAAAGAAATCATCCACCGATTCAAGCGCTGTGGGACTGATGAGTGAATCTAACAGCAGCACTCTTCTGAAAGTGTTCAGAAGGACATACGTATAAATCATATTCGGCTGTGTTTTATTCAAAGCATCATCGTTGCAAATATTGCATTCCGCTTATCCCATCTACACTAAGTCCTTCGAAACACATGTCAGAAATCCTTTCACACATCCCATACATTTTGTGTTTCAGGTCAAAACTGCACACGAAGGAGAACCGTTACTTACTGAGTCACAGTATGAGATCCTGCTGAGCCGTCTCTTCCTGTTTCACTCTCATTCAACAGGGGTTTTCTGGGGTCAGCATGATAGCGTGTTTTTGGACAGTTTGTTTGTTGTTGTATGAACAGAAAAATAAGCTGATGTGACAATGTCGCCACCAATCTTTGAGTACCTTCAGTCCTGTAGAAGGGACCAGGTCATTTACAAAGGATGCAGCAGAAAAGTATTGCAAGAACTTAACACAATTACCTGTACATCCCAAATATTTACAAACAAATTTGTCAATGTATATGCTATACAGTATATTATGTGCATTATATAACTTAGTTATGTATGTTTAACTGTACTTATTGATGTGGGTTGGTATGTGTGTATGTATGTATAATATCTGATATATAAATTAGACATATATCATATCAAATTGTATATTGTTAGATTAGAGAGTAGGTTACAGAGGTACACAGTGTCAGGTAGGGATGCATATTGATCAATTACTGAGTGGTGGAGAAGGGGCAGGATAACATAAATGTATATTTCCTACTCCTTTTACGACATTGAGTTAATACATTTTCCAAAGAGCAAAAACAACCATTGTATTCTTATTTTTACAAGTTACAATATTTGTCTCAATAAGCTAGTTTAGTCTGGTAACCAGTGAAGGGAGCAGGAGAGCGGTGTACAGTAGTGTGAGAGAACGGTGTAGTGTGGTTGATGACCAGTGAAGCTGTTGCATTCTGGATGAGCTGCTGAGGTCGGAAGGCAGACTAGTGATGCTCTGAATGATTCAGGTGATCCCCTCATGTCAATGTCAGTGGTGAGTGTAATGATGTGTTGACACACACCGCCACTGAGTAGAAGGCAGTCTCATAAAGATTTAGTTGTGTGTGTGTCTAATATTGTTGTCATCTATTATGTGTATCTGTGAATGTATTGACTCACAATTGCAAATATCTGTTTTATCAGAAGATATTGATCACTGACTGCAGGAGCTTCTTGTTAAGGGTAGTGGAGAGATTTCTACAGATTGTGTACATTGGTACATTGTACATGGTACATTGATGGCAGTGACTTACAGTAATATTGACCTCATAAATAAGCTATTAGTTGAGTTAGTTACATGTGACTAAGCTGAGGACAATGCAGTCATCAATCTGCTGTTATGTCAGTATCCAACTTAAGTGAACATACAGTAGCTTCACACAATGTTTAAATTTACAGTGAAACAAGTGAGTTTGTTTACAAGTACAACCCAAGTGGCGAATGATGTTCCCAACTTGTCATAGAGAGAACATTCTCAATTTGTGAGAGGATTTGTAACCAGACTGTCATTAAAGGTCACATATTATGCAAAACGCACTTTTTAAACTACCACGGTGTGCCTAGGGACTGCTAAAGTTAAAGAAAAAAAAATCTCTCCTTTCCTCACCCTCCCCCTTTCTGAATACCTCTCCAGTCAGAATTCTCGACGACTATAACGTCACAGTCGGCACAGCCACTTCCCCATATTTTCTTTATATGTCCATGCTTCCCCCCACATTAGTAACCAGAAACTTCCATGGACATATAAAGAAACTTCCACCGTGCAGTAGTCTATGATAACCCCACCCCCCATTTCTTATTGGTCCACGGCCCCGAGATCCAATCGAAAATTTTCCGAGCGACAGCCATGTTGTTTTCCCCGCTAAGCGACAAGATGCCTGTAGTCCAGCATAGCATGCTGAATGTTACATACACCAATACAGAATGCTTTTGCTCATACTCTCGTTTTTAATAACACAACGGATAGGAAGTTACTTGTGCTTTTTTTTAAACGGTGAAACTAAAAGAATAGTTTTTATTGGTATTTTTGCCTGCCTGGTGTATAGCTATTAGCTTTGGGACAAGCAACCAGCTTTTGCTCATAACACGCTGTTTATATTCCCCACAGCAGTCTGAAAATGCCTCGTTTTTAGCAAGACAAAGCATAGGAAAGTAATAGAGTCGAAGTCTAACTTTGAAGCTCAATTTTTCACTGATTTTCGTGATATTTTTAGTGGTTAGCTTCCGAGCTAGCTTCGGGATAAGCATTGATCTTTTGCCCATAACAAGCTCTTTATATTCCCCACAGCAGTCTGAAAATGCCTCGTTTTTAGCAAGACAAAGCATTGAAAGGTAATAGAGTCAAAGTCTAATTTTGAAGCTCATTTTGAACTGATTTTAGTGATATTTTTAGCCGTTAGCTTCCGAGCTAGCTTCGCAGTAGCCTCCATCTTTTGCTGCATTTTTATTGTGAACATGCCATTTCCATTAGCTTGTGGCTGTCAGTGCATCTGTATGAACCATGGACATATAAAGAAATGGACACCGTATTGAAAAATGGCGCCCATTCATTCCTATGAAAGCTGCTCATTGGCGCAGAGAAGCAACAAGGAAGCTGCCATATTGCTTTCATGAGAGCCCTGGCACGCCCGAGTGTATGACGTAGCGGCGCCATCGACCTATCAAGAAAGAGGGGGCGGCAACGGGCGGCAAGCGTAGCGGACTGGTAGCGGATGTAGAATCCTCATCATGGTTCAGTAGCATTGTAAGCTAAAGGTTTTAACCTTCATCTGGTCAACCATTATTACCTAATGAAAGCTAAACCTAGCACTGTTTTGATAGCGTGTTACATCTTTATAGGTCCATGGTGCTTAAGTGAAATCAACCAAACAAATATTCAAATGCTGTGAGCTTTTTAAAGTTTACTTATAAGACTAATGTTGCAGCTGTGAACGCAATTTCCTAATCAGAATGAGTCAGACACAGACACGAGACGGTAATGGAGCCGTGCACTGAGCATGGACCTATAAAGAAAGCACTGAGCCTTCTCGGAGACCGGGCCGAAAACCGAAACATTTGTTTCACTACGACTCTGTTCAGCTGCCCACGGCTGCCCACTCCCTCCTCCTCCCTCGAAAACAAACTGAAAGCCGTTAAAAGCCGTTGGGCTAATAAAACGCTTGATGTGGCGTTTTGAAATGAAAAAACTTCAGATTTAATAGTATATGGTCTAAAGATAAGTTTGAGCCTATGATTGATATCCAGAAAAATTTTGCGGCGACACAATCTTGTTCGCTGCTTGTATTGGTGTGGACGGGAAAATCTGCTTTAGGGCTACCATGAAAATAAGCTCCACCCCCCAGCCCCATTCATAGCATGCAGTACCAATGGGTTGGCCACATGTCCATGCTGGCTGCTCGGAGAAGGCACAGTCCTGGGGGCCTGGTATGAACATAGTCTTTCATGTAGACAAGGATGGGTCATGTCAAACTGTTCAAAGTGCGGGTGAGTTCCTGCGTTACTAGCACTAGACATGGTTCTTCTCAGGGTAAACCTAACCGTGGTAACAGCACAGGCATTGCAAGCTATGGACCTATGGGCAGACACCAATGGCTTCGCTTCCAGACAGGGGCGGGGGGAGCTCATAGATTGTATATTTACGAGGGGAGCTGCAGCTCGGTTTTAAAAATAGGCCACGTGAGATTAGCTGAAAATCAGGGTATAGAGGCATACTACAATAAATGATCTGAATGGTTTTTTTCAGCAAACAACTAAATAAAAACGTATTAGGGACCTCTAAGACCATATAATATTGACAGAAAAGTGTATAATATGAGACCTTTAACATTCTTCAAATGCACGTAATAGTGGTCAAATAAAATTAATATTTCATTAAGGCAACTAGAGAATTAAAAGTTTTTTAAGAAAGACCTCATATAAAAAGTGCCAATTTGGCATAAAAAGGCTTGTTAGGACACAAACTACATGTGATGAATTCCCACATCTGATGAATTGTTTATGAGACTATGGGTACCATAATTAACCGAAGCACTGCTTATTCAGAAAAGAAACAACAAATGAAAGAGTGTAGAGAGCTGTATGCTCACAGATGTTGTCTTTCTAAGCACTCAGTAATGAATTATAGATAGCGTTTTCCACCTGTGCTGGTGTACCTAAAAGCTAAGCTAATTTCCCCATTAAAGTTCTGACATGTTGAAGTTCATGGCAGTTGAAGAGGAACTCCTAATTGGCCAGGTCTGCCTGCCCTACCTTTACTAAAAACAAAATTATTAACTCTCAATATAAAATACCATAACACTCTGGGTTGCTGAAGGCCTGTTTCTACAGCTACAGGAAGTGCAGTTCCTGGATTGTATAGTTTGCCAGCTTTACAAACTATACAACTACAGAGCAGTTAACAAGGCTACAAAACAAGATTTGAAAGGATTTTACAACTCTGGGAAGTGGTTGGTAATGTCATCCTTTGTCTTTTCTTAATGTGTGTTTGCAGAACGTAGGATTAATTTTTATTGCCGGATGACCTTCATTCCTTGTTGTTTATGTTTTAAACTGGAGCTCTGTGTGTTGGGACCACTGTTGTGCCAATGCAATAGTCTCATTGAAATGAAGGAGACATGAATGTCTATCTTAACACTGCCTAATACTGCCCCTTAATCAAAACAGACCTTTGCACATTTACATCAAATGATTGATTGTTTTACAATTCATAAGGTGACATAAACTGTCATATTATTGAAAACAGGAAACGTTTGTATGATGAGCTGTCTTGTTGGTATTTGCAGTGGTTTTCAATGGAAAGAAATGTGTTACTTTATCATATTTTGTATGTCGAAAAATTTCTCTACACTTTCAAAGAAAAACTCTTGGATTTGATTTAGAGATACATTTCCCAGATATAATATGCTCTTTCTTCATCATAATTACAAATGCATATTTCTCCTTTCAGCCAGTGATATATTCTTCCGTGTATCCAAAATGCAGAAAGTCCCAACCTTTTTACTGCTCTGAATATCCATTGAGTATGCTGCTCTGGGCTGTTACCCATGACTTAGATTTATGTTTCAAAATCCAATGAAAACAAAAAGGTATAGGCCAGCTCTTGGTCACAATAATGAGACTTTGGAAAATGCTCACAGGGGAATACTTTTGACTTTTTTTCTTTTACTGTTGATTGTGTTCTTTGAGTGCTCCCCTAATGCTTAGTCATTTTAAAGATTGTGTGTTTGTTTTCAATGGGGAAAAATGTGGCTTGCAGGTTTAAGCCTAATGCGGGACAATTGATTTCACACTAGATGGAAGCTCAAGAGAACCTAATCTACACTGCTGATTCAATTGCGTTAAGTTAATTAAAGAAATTAGTCATAACTTTGAACCAACACTTGAAAATAGGAGCAAATGCAATCTTTATAAAATGTTTGAATCAAAAGTAATTAAAATCTAATTATATTTTGTTGAATGAGTCTGGTAGTACGGAGCCCCTCTGGTGACATCTGTGAAGAAAAAAAAAATCTGTTTGCTCAATTTAGTGATCTGTTTGCATGACTTAATAATCTGTGGCCACAATTTATTAAATTGTGGGAACGAGATAATTAATTTGTGGCCACAGTTTAATAATTCGTGGGAACGAGATACTTACTACGAATACTGCCACAAATTAACAATTATAAAAGGAGTGTGTGCTGTGTTGTCTATCGTTGTAGTGTGTGTACTTCCGCCTGCACTGGATGCATGGGCGCTCGTTGGTCATCAACGAGGTTGCAAAGCAGTAACTTCGTAGCCTGGCTCCGCCCGCCGGCCTACTTCCGGCCAAATTTTATTTTCCCTTCAGTAGTCAGTCTGGGTGTACAGCCCATTTCCCAGTTTTGCCGGAGATTCGACAGCCGGACCAATCAGCGAACAGAGCGAGTGGCTGAGAACGATGACGTCGAAGTCGCGCTCCAGTTTCAGTTGCCAGAAGCCGGCTCATGACACACGTGACGACCAAACGTTATGCGATTGGTTGGCTAATCCAAAGTGGCACTGGGCAGATCCAATAGTTTTAAACTTTTAACAGACACCCGCCTCCATGAGTGAACGTTTGCCAATTACAGCACTGCCAGACCTTCTGTACAAATGAAATGAAGTACGATGGTCTGGTAGCACCAGGCTAGTAACTTCGGGCATATCTCTCCAAATAATTGTTTTTATTCTTCCTACGTGTTGACGATCTGTATTCAGTCATTGCGCCGCGGCCGAAGTGACAGCTGTCTACTGAACCAGCTGATCGTATTTTAAGGCTAATTCAAATTTCAGTTGCAACATCTGCCTTTCATTACCCTACACAAATAAATACGAAAAATAGCCAAACGGAATAATGGATGAATAAAGCCAGCTCAACTAGGTAGGCTACATGTTGTGAAGGTAACGGAAGTAGGCTATCCTGTAAACCCTGTTGGCTCACGCATACGCCCCCTTCAGTGAGGCAGAGGAAGCCTACTTACTGGCTGCCTCATTTCATGCCTTTTTCAGCGCGGTTTTATGTTAGATCAGCATTTTATTTAGTCATGAAATAAAATGGCATTAAATAGGCTATCATTGTAAATCATTCCGAGGTTAAAATAGAACGATATTTCTTCTAGCTTGTCCATAGCCGACATGGTCTAACCCCTGCTGCAACGATAGACAACACAGCACACACTCCTTTTATAATTGTTAATTCGTGGCCACAACACAAGTAACTCGTTCCCACGAATTATTAAACTGTGGCCACAAATGAATTATCTCGTTCCCACAATTTAATAAATTGTGGCCACAGATTATTAAGTCATGCAAACAGATCACTAAATCGAGCAAACAGATTTTTTTTTTCTTTCACAGATGTCACCAGAGGGGCTCCGTATGGTAGTGTGTTACTGACATTTTTTAACCATATAATTTTTCTTTTTTTCCTTAAGCATGCCTTTGGGTAACAACAAGTTAAACTCAACTGTAAATCGCAATTTTTTTTTACATAATTGTGAGGAAAGACAGCAGGATGGAGAATGTATGTTTGGCCTATTCCTGACATTTTGGTTCCAATACATCTGCCAGCCCCCCTGAGGGGATTGCAATTTTAATTGGCAATTAAATTAATGTTGTTTTAGTTTAATTCAACTTAATTCAGCCTCTGGTTCTGTCATGCCAGTAACAACACAAAGTCTGTAAGTTGGTAACTTTACATGCACACCAGCTTCTCCGTTGTGACATCTTTTGGTTTTAATCATGTCAGAACGTTATTCACTTTTTCCATTTTATGGTTAATCATTGTTTTTACAACTTTCATTTATTTCCTTTTTAAGTGAGGGCCCGTAATTATTACTCTCCACCATACTTATTCTTCTTACTTCTTCTTACTTCTTCCGCCACATTTTGTAGCTGCTACTCCTCCCACACCGTTACACGTAGACATGCAAAAATTTCACACAACGTGCGTCCCCACCCCCCGGGG
Source organism: Hyperoplus immaculatus (assembly GCA_949357725.1). Lineage (NCBI taxonomy): Eukaryota > Metazoa > Chordata > Actinopteri > Uranoscopiformes > Ammodytidae > Hyperoplus > Hyperoplus immaculatus. Next base: position 22,964,442 of record OX442358.1, on the reverse strand, counting down.
TGTGCTATCATACAGTTTTTTGAATTTCCGCTAGGAGGCGCTGTTATTAAGCCCCGACTGAAGAAAGTCCGTTTGACTTGAAATTTCTCACACAGGTGTATGTTAGGGTGCTCTACAAAAAAGCCTCTTGGACCATAAAAGTCAACCTGGAAATATTTTCGGCTAATTAGCATAAACTGAAAAACAGGGTGTTATCCACAACTTTCTGAAATTTTACTGTATCAACACCAAATTTCTCGTGAAGCCCCGGGGGACTACAATAAACATACCCGTAAAAGATTAGTAGGACAACTTGAAAAACATGGCCACCATTGACCAAAATGTTTACGCAGGGGCGGGGCCTATCCACAAATTGGCCATAACTCCTTAACTATAGGTCCTATCATCATCAAACTTGCTGGGTATGTGCAGAAGTCATGTGGTAGCATGTCCCTTAAAGCTTATCGAGATTAACCCATAGTGGGCGCCACAAATGCCCCCTGACTCTGATTGACCTGTATTACACTTGTACAGCTCATGGTGCTCTACAATATAGCCTCTAAGAAAGTTTTTTGAATTTCCGCTAGGGGGCGCTGTTATTAAGCCCCGACTGAAGAAAGTTTGAGAGGCCACGCCTCGCACACCGTAAGTCCGATTGACTTGAAATTTCTCCCACAGGTGTATTTTAGGGTGCTGCCTCTTGGATCATTAAAGTCAACCTAGAAATATTTTCGGCTAATTAGCATAAACTGAAAAACAGGGTTTTATCCACAACTGTCAGGTTTTACTTTATCAACACCAAATGTCTCACGAAGCCCCGGGGACTATGACGCACGTCTCCGAAAAATATTAGTAGGATAGCTTGGAAAACATGGCCGCCATTGACTAAAACGTTTATGCAGGGGCTGGGCTTAATAACAAATTGGCCATAACTAATTGACCATAGGTCCTATCATCATGAAACTTGCAGGATATGTGCAGAAGACATGTGGTAGCATGGCCCTCTAAGCTTGTCGAGATTAACCCATAGGGGCCCCCACAAATGCGAAAACCATCATTCAAAAATGCAATGTTTGACAGGCCACGCCCCTCGCCCCCTGACTCTGATTGACTTGACATTTCTTACACATGTACAGCTCATGGTGCTCTACAATAAAGCCTCTTGGACCATAGGGGTCAGCCATTATTTTCTTTCTTCCCTAACTTACATGACCTGAAATACAGTGAAGTCACATTCACTCTGTGGATTTCCAACCTATCATCATCAAATTGTATACACAGCATCAGGGGACGGCCACAACTCGGGACTGGAGTTCGGAAAGCCCGCGGCGGCGGTTCGTAGAAGCGTTCTGGGGCGGGGCGCCGCCGAAGCGGGGATTGGCGGCCTGCGCAGGGCTGCCCGTACTTTCAAAATCTCCGCGGGATTTTCTAGTTTAACTTGCAGTGTATATCATTGAGGAAATGTAGATATTAGACGTACAACAACATAGCTATACATTTAAAAATGTTTATTTTCCCTGAGGGTTTCCTACAATATTTTGTATTATATCTGGATTTTGGTGTCAATCTGTTTCCACTGTAATATAATACACCTGGATTTACTACCCAACTTTAGACAGTGAAGTTGCATTGTTGGCAATGTAGGCAACACATTTTCAGAAAAGGAAGATACATAAAAAAATAACCTTTGTTTCGGCTTCATTTGACACGTTTCACCTACAAAATGCCACAGTAAAAGATGCAACTCACCCAAACAACTATTATTGAAAAGACAAAGTAATTCTCTAGCTGAAAATTCTAAAGGTATTTCAGGCCATCTCTATTTCACTTTTGTGGCGCCCCTAAAGCTGACGTCGCCCAACTTGCTTACACCTAAAAACAGCCTTGTACACAATGTACACACAAACATAACAATCTCCTTCAGAGAACATTCCCTTTTAGAAACCTCATTGGGCTGAATTGTGGAGTGGTTAAGACTGCCACGGATCCATGTCTCAGTCACAGATGAGGACGGTTTCTCTTGGACACATTATTTGACAGGATGAGACAAGTTAGGTTTCCTGGGGAATTGGTTAAAGGAAGGTACGATTGGAGTTGCCAAGGCTTCATTGATGGGAAGAAAGAAATCGATGTTCAGCTTTCATTGGTCACTGAAGATAAACATCTCAAATGGATCACAGTCACTTAGGATCTGCAGGGAGGAAATGTTGTTTGGCTTTCTTGTAGCTCACAAAGCCTCACACGGGGCGCCCTTAGCTCAGTTGGTGGGGCGTCCCCCCCATGGGCCTCGGCCAGCAGCGGACCCGGGTTCGATTCAAGCCCACGGTCGTTCTCTGCATGTCACTCCCCTCTCTGCCCCATTTCAACTCTGTCTCTACACTATCAAAAAAAGCCCCACACCTTCTGTAAAGAGAGGTGTGTCCTTCCTCATGTACTTTTGGCTACAATACTTAAAATAAATAAATAAAATAAAGACCAAGTTGCTTTTTAGAGTCTACAGGCCAACTCACAAAAAAGAAAGGGACATCCCTCATTAAGAAATCTGACATGATTAATATATTACATTCAAATGTGCGTGACCCCTACACATCTGCAGTATATAGGAACCTTACGCCCCCATGTAACCCCCACTCATTAAGATTATTTCTGTCGTTTGGTTGACGGCTTGCCATATGCTAGTTGTTGGTGACCCTTTGTGAGGCTGAGAACTAACATATTGAGCTGTTTCTATGGGAACAACTTCCATGCCTCACTTGTCAATAATCCCTGGAAACTGATTGAAACTGGATATCGGAGAAACAAATTAAACTAATTTAAATCATACTTTGTTAGACTTCCCTTTATGCAAATTGCTAAATGGCTGATCTGATAATCGTGGACGAACAGGTTTCGATTTGCATGCTTGATGAACATTTTGTTTGGGCGTTATGAGCTCCAGTAGATCACAGAGCAACAACAACAACATTCTGTAGAGATTTTGATTTTAATTGTTGGCATGTATGGAGACATGTAGTGAATTACCTTGTAAATTGGCTCACATCTTACATGTACATGTAGTGTGAATGGTTGCATTTATTCATGTAAATCTCAGGCACACAGCTTTATGTTTAGACAATAGCAATGTCGTCATAGATGCTTTCTTAGAAGTGCTTCCTTTCGTCAGAAAACTGAAATTTAAGTGTTCTGTGTACAGTTGATTCTCCACAGCCGGCGTATGAGCATAAACACCATTACAGTCTCAGTTTATATGTAGTATTTCTTTTAGCTTGTTTTTGTGTTTTTTATCCTTTTTTTGAGAGTAAGTTCATTTGTGCAAAGCTCAAAAGCTTTGTTGAATGTGAATATGTGAATGTAAAAAATATGAATTTTATCATTTTAGGTTTTTCTGCTCATTATATCAGTTTGGCAAACTGCATTGAGATACGGCAATTGCAAGTGAAATGTCAGTCTAAGCAGAACATCAGCACATTCTGTATTCCAAATCCATTAAAAACAAAATAAGTAATTCAGTTTACCACAAATTATTTCACGTTTACAGAAGAGGGCTCACGGAGTAAATGATTGTATCATGCTTTTAGTTTGTGTCTTCAGTTATCTTTTTTTACCCAAACTTTTGTAAATAAGTAATCTGACTTACAGAGGCGGTGTGGTGTGCACCTGCTGGGGCAGTGAGCATGCACATTTACATGCTTGTTAAAGGCAGGATAACATTAATTATTCTGAGCATATGTGCTTCACATTGCTGCACGCAGCACAGGATCAAGAATAAAAAGGCAAGGCATAAAACGTCTGCTGTGCGTGTAGATTTAAAGAGAGATAGAGAGAGAGGTATTGCGCCAAGGAAACAATTCAAGACACCGGTCATAATAAGAAAGGAGCTTTTCAGTATGCAAGCAGAAAGCTCCTGTCACTTGGATTCAGTCATAGGGTGGTGTTCTTCTAAGAAGCATTAGATCCCTGAACAAGGGTTAGAACTGTTGATGGGGAGTGGGAGGAAGAGCCTGAGGCTGCTTCGTGGTGTGGATGCTGATGAACTGATGGAGTCAATTTCTAATGAGATCAAAGCCGTCTCTTCCTTTTGCTTTTGTCCATATGAAGGGACATCTGCCCTGCCATGGGCACCATGACATAAGTCAAACTGGTCAGTGTGTGTGTGCCTTTATAAATCATATATAAATGTATATGTGAGAGGGCATGAGTCCCTCTGCTTGAGCTGGAGGAAAACAGAACTTGAGAAGGTGGTCTGAACTCTGAACAGAGATGCCGACACGTTCAAATCTGTCTCAACACGTTTATAAATACCACTAGGGACTGACGCATGGACGTTTGGCAGGTCACTTTCTTCACTCTGCTGTTGTTAATGAACCCTTTGCCAACTTTAAATGATCTGTGTGCAATTGAGTGTAGCACAATACAGTGCCAAATTGAATTGTTTAGGGGAAAAAACAGGATAACATTTAAAACAGTCTACGCCATTTTTTCTGTGGTATTTCCTAGTGTGACTAATTTCTTTTTTTTAAATCATTGTTAATATTCAAAGAATATAAGAGAATAAATAAATTAGCTTCTCTGCTTCATGCAGATACATGTTTCATGTTAAGTGACTAATCGATGGTGATGGTGATGGTGATGATGATGGTGATGGTGATGATGATGCCAGAAACATGCCAAAAAAAGGAGCTCAGTCGCAAACATGAACCTAATAACAAAACAAAACAAAAAATCAAAACGTTTTTCAAATGTTTTATTTATCACGTTCAAGTCCAATTCACATTACCAATGCGTTTCACCAAGAAACACATCATGTAGATAACATAACTCTTAAGGAAAGAGTTAAAAACAGACACCTAAAATATTTTAGATGGATCAAATACAAGTGTGGCGTTTGTGCTCCTGTGTCCGACCCATGCCCACAGAATGTTTCAAAGCAGACCTGCATTTTAATTATTGATCAGTCATTTATGTGAGCAGACCAATTTTGTGATGAGAAGCCCACATTGACACTAATTTACAGTTCACCATAAGTCCACTTTTGAACTCACTTGGCCGAGCAGCTACTCAAGCAGTTTAGTTCTGCCTTGCTGACACAACTTGCGTGACAAACACACACACACACACGCACACACACACACACACACCCAAACTGTCAGCATGAACTTAAAAAAGCAGAAAACTTGAACTGAATGCATTAACGACGAAGCACTCCATGTGCGTGTTGTGGTTTATATTCTATGAATGTGTGTGTGTTTGTGATAACACACTGTATGTGTTTTTGTTAGGGGACGGTGTGTGTCCGTATCTCTTTTGTTCTATCATTTTGTTCACTCCAGATATAAATTGCTGTTCCGTACTTCTAACAAAGTGACCACATCTGCCACACTTTTGAGATTAACATTCAAGCTACGCAGTCGTCTGCCTCACACCATTACTCATCTGGCATCTGTGCGCTGCGGTTCGCACTACAAGGCCTAACAGCACTACCCAGAGTATACCAATTATTTGTAGAACTTCTGTCTCCTTAACACAATTCATCAGATGGAATAGAGTCTCTAATAAGAGATAAATATCGCTTCTGACTTCATGTAATAAATATTTTGATTCGCCGGTCAAGTCTCACTTGGCTGTGTACTGTGGGAAAGTAGCATAGCCCAATTGGTTCATGGGCTCGTTTAATACTGATTCCCTATAGTCATCTGCAGGTGAAGTTGCAATTTGAATAGATAATCAGAAAGATTGGCACTCAGAGACCGATACAGCTGCTGTTTTTGTAGCCGTTCTGTCTCCTTGATGGCCAAACACTTGTCTGTTCACAAGCACACAAGAAAACGGGTCAGTGGGGGAATTCTGGGCCTCTTTTTTGACTTTTAATTGTATTGGCTGCAGTGGGAGAAAATGTGTATTAGTTAAACATGTACACATAAGTTTTCCAAAACAAAGCTTAGCATCCTACTCTTTTTGCTACTGCAGAGAGGGTTAATTTGACCACATAATTGAGGTTGAATTTTTTTGTTTCAGTTAGAAAACAGCTTTATGGTTAAACATGAACATAAGGATCTGTGTGAGTGGGTGTTTCGGGTATGGGTGAGACAACAAAATATGATCCAGGAAGATGTTGGATTGAAAGCTCTGTCAGCTTTAATGCATAATAGACGCCAAAGCAATTGACAGCAGTTTGAGGATTTAACATCTCTGGAAAGTTATCAAGGCTGCAATTATATAGAACACATTTTTTTTTGCCTTGAGGTAAACACGTGGGCGTCTTTGTAGCCCAGTTGTTAAGAAGAATCACAGCGTCCCCTGTTTGAAAGCAGATGGGAACCTTTGTTGCTTGCATTCCCGCATCTCACACCTTGTCAGTCTGAACTGTTGCTTATCTATAAATGCAGGAGTTTTCTCTAAATAATATAAAGCACCTTGCTTATCAGAAGGATTTTTCACTGTGCCGAGACGAAAGTTAAGCCAGGTTACATTTTTTTTAATGCTATTTTTTTCTTCATGCAGGGTATTTTGTCTTTCGCTGCCAGTTTTCAATATTTGTTAATTTTTGGATTACATTATTTTGGATACAAGAACACGGCTTTGCCCTTTTCATGTGTTTATAAAGGTATCCGATTCTCTCTTCACTCGTGTTCCTGCCCTCTTTATATTATTTTTCCATTCTTTTTTAGATTGTATTGCTGTAGGGCCTGACCCTCATGAATGTCATTGCCAGTGAGTACTCCTGTAATTGTTGTGCTGTTCACATGACCAATACAGGCTCCTGATCTTGACCTGTATAAATAATATTACCTCCACATTGTTGGACAGCTGCCACAGGAATTATTTTATGGTGTTTGTCATGAAAAAAACAGATTTCTAAATCCCCACCCTGATTACAATTTCTTGTTAACATGACGTTTAAAAATAATTTTAGCTGACAACCTGACAAGGGACATGTTCTCATGTACAAGTGCATGTACTAACTTTGATGAATATTCATAACGAGTACAAAGCAGGAGGGCAAATGCACCAGATTCATACTTTGTGAACATCAGATATGTTTTGACAAAAACATTATTCAATATTAGACGATTCAAAGTTTGACTAATGTCTCCTCATACATTCAATTTCACTTCTGAGCAGACAGGGACATCATCAATAACTGCACTGTTTGTGTGAATTTATAAGCAAAAAATAATAATATCCACATTTCAAGCTAACCATTTAGTTCAACATGAGCCCTTCATCTTAAAACTAGAAACACCTCAGCCAGTGTGGCATTTTAACCATTTTCCAATACAAATTTGATTGAATATGTTTTGGAATCCAGGGTCATCCTTTTGATACTAGTGCAGTAGTTTTTTAAATGTGTTTTTCAAGCCAGACAGTATTCTGCTTAACCATAATAGAAACACTGAGGGGAAAAATAGTCAGACAGGAAATTATTTTGGAAAGTGCAACATGTGTACTGGTGCTCCGAAGTCTATTTGCTGGATGCATCTCTTTCTCGTTTGAGCTGTGGATTTCTGAGGCTGTTTCCCTGCCCACTGGCCGCCACACAGCATCTGGTTCATAGACCTATACGACGCAGTGGGATTGGCCAACAGTTTCTCATACCATACTTTGACAGCCAACTGTGATTTGGTTCGCACATCCCCCCCGAAAGAAAAGTGTAGATGTTAACTAAAATAATGCTGCATTTCTATTCCCAGGGGTTGTGTAAAATTGTAATACTGTGTAAAATATTCTTGACAGTCCTCCAAGGTGCAGAATAACTTTTGCCCTTCTGTAGCAAAATGCAACATGGAAAATGTCAGCCTGTGTCTTTCCACTGTATTTTCAGAGAGCATTTAAACAAGCCATCTCTGTTTAACTGTGTGTCAACGCCAACTCGTTCCGTTCTGCAGAAAAATAATTGCTCCTTAAAAAGTCACCAGAAGATGCAGGATGATAGCCTACTCATTTACATAACAATGTATTTTCTTTGCATGGCAAGCACTGTGATCAGATCCTTTTGGACTAAACAAGCAAGTGGAACAAATTGGTATGTATCAGCTGTCGCAGCTGGTCCCCGAATGCATTGGTCAGAAAAAAACACTACACTTAGAGATACTGAGTTGCCATTTGATACATTTATTTAGTAACATGAAAGAAAGAAAGAAAGAAAGAAAGAAAGGAATGTCATACTGAAAATATACAAATCAAGAATTTATTGAGAACATATTACCGTTAGGATTTAAGGGATTTTGGTATATACATTTGAACATTTCTGACTCTTACTCTCCACGCCTGGAAGAATGACACATTTATTATAGGGGAGAATGGGGGAATCTGAGACATCGGGTAATGTGAGCCACCCCCTGTATCTAGGCAACGGAAAACATTTGTGGTCATGTGAGATATATGTTTTCAAGCCCCTCTCATTTCCCCATGGCCCTGAAAGAGAGGACCTCATGGTGCTGTGGTAAGCATGTTTGTTCCACCAAAATAGGTATTTTGCATGTAAAAGTAAATGTTCTTGCTGTCAACTTAATCAACTGTTGTGCCAAAGCAAATGTATTCACGTAGAAAAACTTCTATCATACGTGTTGATGAACTACCAACATATGAAACCATGTGATGCTGATAACTGAAGATTAGCCTGAAATGCTAAGAGAGGTAGTTTTTTCTCAAATTGTGGTGGTGGGGGAAAGTGAGCCAAATGCTGTGGGGGAAAGTGAGCCACTATCTCACTTTCCCCCACCATGAGGCACAAGGTAAGTTTAGTCTAACATATTTTAATGTAATATTACATGACATATGTTTTATTTTAATGTCATACACATTGTAGAAAAGCCATTATGCCAAGGAAATACACCAGGAAGACGACCTAGGGCAACCACAAGGACAGAGCACCTTCTCATCTTTCCCTGTAACCTTCAGGGCTGGAATGTAGAGTAGGCCTAGTTGTGGAGTATGACAGGCTGATGTTATAATCCAGTTGGGTCTTCTCCTGTGTTCTGAGTCCCAGGCTGTTCTTGCTGGTTCTGATTTTCCTATGCTTTGACCCCCAGACACTAGCTGGCTCTAAGGGTCCTGTGTTCTGACCCCCAGACTGTGTTCTAGTCTAACTGGTTCTATCTTTCATTTGAATCTTATTAAAACCTTTTGAATTATAATATGTTGTATTTGATTTTGTTCAGAATTATTTTCAAGTGTTTAGAAAATGTGCTTTGCTTACGTAATTGACCAAACCCCATCATTCTTTTACTAGTCCGACATCAGTTCTGGAATGTGTGGCTAGCTTTCAGGATTCTTACTGTTACAATATGTGTTGTTATGGTAGTTTCAGAGTGGAAAAAGTAAGTGGATCAGTTTACCCCACAGCTGGGGTAAAGTGAGCCACATGACAACTTTTTTTAAAACAATCATATTTTCACTGCCCTTTGTCTTGAAAAAATTCTACTAATGCCCATTTCTAGGAAACATCCTGAATTAATGGGAAATGTGTACATTTTAGTGATAAATCATTTTAGCTCGCTTAGAGGGGAGCAAATGTAAAAAGTGTCTTAGATTACCCCGTTCTCCCCTACCAGTTTTCACTTGGTCTCATTTTTCTCCAAACACAACAACTGTGCAATCAGAAATATGCTGTGATCATATAGAAATCTTCACTTATTGGCTTTATTCCATTTCCATCGATTTTTGTTCGAAGACAACTGATAAAACATAACATTTGATTAAAAAAGATAATAAAAATTTCATGTTTTATATCTATTCTTCATATCTACTTAATGATGGCAAGGTCGTCCTTCAATTGATTTAGCCTACAGCGTGTTCAGGTGAAACGGGATGGCAAATTATAGATCATACAGAATAAAAGTCATATCAGTTTAAATAGTTTATTTTGTCAGTGTATGTCAAGACTGATCAAATAAACGTATACAATTAAAACACTATCATACACAGGAATAGATGTATATAATTAAAACTAGTGCTAAAACACTATCAAATACAGAAAAAACATTTCTGAACAAAACAGAACTGAACACAAAACAAGTTTCCACTTCTTAAAACTGATGAACACGGTTGCAATTAGTCGAATGCCTTCTGCTAATATTCATCATGCCATTAACAATGTTTTAACAGAAATTCATATTGTACTCCATAATACTCCAGATCGAAGGGTGTAAAATTCTTGTGTGTATGGTACATCCATGACAATTATCAATGCATGCTATAGAAAATGTATGTTGTTTATCACTACAGATGCTGTAGAGAAACCTCTTACAGTGTAAGTAGTTTCTCTCAATAGGTAGATTTATATTTTCAACACTGATAAACTTCTGATGAATAACATTAAAACATCAACATGATGAATCTTTGAGGTCTGTTTCTCTATTTTGACCAGATGGTCACACAAGCTGCAATTCTTAAAAAAGAAAAAGAAAAAAATACCCCAAATTAGCAACAGCCTGTATCAAATTCTCATTAGATATCTTCCTGAGCAGTGTGTTTGTTTGTGTTTGGACAGCTAACTCTTGAGCTTCTCCTGAACCTGAGACACATGCTTTAGAAATAGCGTCTTCATTAACCGGCCGGCTGCAGGAGAAGAAGTATACTGAGGCGTATGCAGTATGGATGCACAACAACCTGTTTGTAGAGGCAGAGACTAGAGAGTTTTTTCTCTGAAGCATACGGGGGAAAACATATATCTCTGCAAACAAACATTCAACACAAAACTAACCAGAGAGAAATTGCTGTTTTAAACATATTTGAAGAGACAGAAATAGCGAGGGAGAAAATAAATGGAGAAAGACTGGGATTCTGCCGGCTCCCCGAGTTGTGTTTAGTATTAGGCGAGAGAAAAAGCCTCTGCGGCACAGGGCATAAAACTTTCATGGCTCTGTCGGGATGCTGTGTTTCTCTTGGATTATTGATCAAATAGTGAGAAGTTGTTTATCACAGCTAATATTGCTCTGCTCAGGTAGGAGCCCTGCAACTTCACATGTAGTCGGACTCATGCTAAATATTAATCGGTTCTCCAGCAACAAGAAAGAAGAAAAATGGCGGTGCCAAATTAATTTGACTTGTGTGGAATAAGGCGAATGCTACGCAGCTCAATTCCAGAGCTCTTCCTGTGATGTTGTCTAGAAAAACACATGTGGCATCAATTATTTAACGAAGATATTAGGTATAAATGACCTAAATGCCAAACAAACAGTCCCACAGGGAGGTCTACTGTTTTCAAAAGCAGTTTATGTTGCTGTAATCATAGCTTGGTCATTATTAATTGACCCGACTGGGCTCTGAGGGCATTGTTTTGGCTTCACAACAAAGTAATTATCGCATCCTAATTAATCCCATTATAAGCCATGCACAGGTCAGTGAAGGCTGTATGATGAAGGGAGGGTGAGGTATCAGAGACGCCTGCAGTATTGAGCTGTCAGCGCTGCTTTTTTGTTACGCCAAAAGAACAAAATTAAGACATTGACCAGTAATTTTGTTGTTGCCAATGTAGCAAAACAATATAGTAGGCTTTTTCCAAGTTCATTGCCCCACTTATAACTGGAGTGAAGGTGTTGGCTATAGTGCCTCACATTGGGGACCATTAGTTGAAGTCTCAGCCTTTTACTGTCAGGCAGAAGTCCCACTAGTTCTGCTGCTGCTTGCATGTACATTAAATGCATTTTGACTGCTGAGGTTGCTAGTTTCACTTGAAGGTGCCCTGTGGACTTTTCACCCTACATAGTTTCTTTTTACATCCACTTTTACACACCCAAAATGCATTGCATGCTATATCCTTGGTGTCTAACAATTTCATTGAATTGAATCCATCTCCTTCCTCATGAAACATTTTGTAAAGCCTTATATTTATTTTCTTTTTGGAATTTTTTTTGAAACCTGCACTGTTTACATGCTTGCACTCTCCTTATTCCTTGCCTTTCTTGGCGCATTGCTGTGTTTTTGTCTGATTACCAACACCTGTAGAGCAATGGAATAGTTTGAAATGATTGGTAGAAGTGTGTACGGTGACACCTGTGTATTTACGATATGATACAACGATAGCAAACTGAACAGGGACCCACTCATAAAAGCATGGCTTCACACACACACACACACACACACACACACACACACACACACACACACACACACACACACACACACACACACACACACACACATAACTAAACGTAATATGCATAAACATATTATACACATATATGCATTAAACGTGCTTAAATCTGCCATTAAACCTCAAATGACCTATGTACATACAAATCTAGTTTCCTCTCAACTGATCATCTGTCACTTGCCTTGGTCACTTGTCTCCCCTTTACACTGAGGATTAAAGGATGAAATTGGTATTATTTATTTATTCATTGCTTTCTGCAGTACAAGCCTTCAACAATACTCTATTTGATGTATACCTTGGTCAACATATATTTATTACGCAAAGGTAAATTATATAATTCATTATCAATCATGTGTTGTTGAGCCATGTTGTCATGTTTACAGATAACCACCGTTTTTTTAACTCTTCTCCTGCTTGGGGGATATATTTCTTACTATATTGTAAGATGACTTTGTGCTGGGAAGCTGTTTTCATATGGAGACATCATGCTGAGGTCAAATATATTTTGCCTCATGAAAAAGGCCAATCTCCCAGATTTAGGTACCATATCTGAGGAAATACTGCTGCCACATTATTTCCAAAACACTAATGCAAATAAATAGTTTTTAAAGTTTGTATATTTTCGTAGAGGTAGTCAGATTAAGAAACATCTGTTGTAGGAGGACTACCAAATAGTTTAATAAGGAGTGGAGAATACATAATTTAACAGTAAAACACTTGCAGCTTTACCAATATGAAATACATTGTGTAACACCTGTACTCTCACAACAGACACCCTTTTTGCCTCATGAAAAATTCAACATTTTTCAATCCCCAGTGTTTCTTATTATTATGCCAGGAATGAAACGTGGTTTCGTTCCACTATAGTTTAAGGCAGCAGGTGTGGGCTTTTTTAACAACCAAAGGGTTGCAGAATAAGACTCCCTTTTTTCCATCTTGGAGTCAATTAAAGTTGTGTTCTATTCTTTACCATAGTCACATTTTGTTGTATTTATTATATTAAGGAAATGGTTGAAACATGTATACTATTCACCTGGGTAAAGTCGGTTGGTGCATCACTGTGGACCTGACTCAAATATCCAATAACTTTTGTAAGGAGAGCATTTTGTACAGACATTCAAGGTTCCCAGAAGATGAAGGTTATTGAGGTTATCCTCTGGCTTTTTTTTCTGTTACACAGCCATGATGTGCATTTTGTGAGTCGGAGTGAGAGGTCTCAAAAACTTTAAGACTAATTATCATGTTCACACAGGATGAATTGTTTCATTTTGATGATCCCGACTTTTTGCCCAGCGTCATCACAAAATGAATTACATTCCGATCAAGACAAGCCGTAGATGCTTAATCTTGTTTTAGCTATGTTGGCAGTTTAGGCCTGACAGGTTTTTCTGATAGTCTGTAAGTCAGTCGATCCACCACTTTGTTCTAGAGACTGAATTACTTAAATAACAATTTAATGGATTGTACAGACAGTGATGGTCCCCATAGGGTGAATCCTCCCTATGAAAACAACCAGGGATGTGACGGATATATAAGCAAGAGGAAAGATCAATGCACAATGTTATGAGGAAATAAATAAGTAAAAGTATGTCCCAATTGTATCCCTACTGTTTGCTAACTAGATTATGTTTATGACCAGCTGTAGTATATAGCATAGGAAAAAAAATGTGATTTGGAACGAAGGGGTTTTGTGTGATTGTTAGCATTTATATCAAATTGAACACTCAGTGCAGCCTCACAGAGCTACTAGCATGGCTGTAGAATCTCAACCTCTACTGTATTCATTTTCCTCGCCCAAACTTAGACTGTTTTATGATCATCATGTCACCATTGCACTTAAGTTTTGCTGAGAGGAGGACATAAACAGATATCACTGATAATGCATACAGGCAGCATAAAAGCTGCTTTTATGAAAACGGCTCAGCTCAAGTGCACCAGAGGCTCATAGTCTGTGTAAATATACCCGCTCTCTTTATTTACCAAGTTTGTTTACCCTCTCAATCTTTCATTGGAACAGCTAGATGGTGTATTAAAAGTAATGCATCTTAAATTTTTGTGTCTGAACACCTTAACATCTGAACCTCTTTTTGCCTTATATTTGTTGTTGAACTGCTTGTACCTGACACATCTGCTGCTATTGACTTTTATCTGAACTTGTAATACAACGTAAATAATGTATCCCCATGCAGTGTTTTGCAAAATGCACCTTGTTTTGTCTGTCGGTTGCCAATCAAACACTATATTCAACTGGCTTATGTCAAAAATAAAAATAAGGCGAATATTGTATCATTACAAACTGTTGTTAGGAATACGTACATTTCGTAGTTGTGCGTCAACTGTCTCAATGTTCTTCCACTGCTCTTCTCTCTGATGTGTGAAACAATCGTGATATCTTTTAACATATCACACATTATGTGTCTTCACAGTCTCTTTGAAACTACGTGTAAAAAGTCAGAAACCCAGAGCCCCATATTTGCTTTTTGGCCATTCAGTCTGCTTTGGAATACTGTAGCTAGATTAACAATTTTACTTAAGGTTTAGTTGACTTTTTAGTTACAATTGTATTGGTTTGTGTTAACTATTTATACTTGCAGTATGTAATACAGAGCAACAGGGCTATTTAAGAAAACACTACTGGGATAACATAATGGCAAAAAAAAATCAAACCAACAAAAAAGGAGATTCAGAAAGATTCAGATTTGTCTGGACCCAAACCCCTGGTTACTGCAGTCATTTATCGCCCCCCCAAACCCAACTCAGCCTTCCTATCTGACCTGTCTGACTTCCTGACTCAACTCTGTGCCATCACTCCATCCATTCTGCTACTTGGTGACTTCAACATACATGTCGACTCATCCGACTCCAAAACCTCTACAGAACTCCTGGACATCTTAAACATCTTCAACTTCACCCAACATGTAGATTTTCCAACCCATAAAAAAGGACACACACTGGACCTTGTCTGCACCACCGGCATCACCATCAGCAATCTGTCCAGCTCCGACCTCACCATCTCCGACCACCTGGCTATCACCATGGACATTCTCAGCCCCACACCACAAGTCAAGCAAAAACGCTCTATAACTTTCCGGAATCTCAAATCAATCCAACCCACATCTCTGTCCTCCCTTTTGGCCGATACCATCCCTGACTCCGCCCTCATCCAGAACGCCTCCCCTACTGACCTGGTCACAATATATAATGACACCCTCTCCTCCTGTCTCAATCAGCTTGCTCCAATACAAACAAAGACTGTCTCTTTCACTCACTCCACCCCCTGGTACACTGATCATCTCTATCTCCTCAAATCCAAGGGCCGCCAACTCGAACGGCTAACCAATAAAACCGGTCTATCCACAAAGATGCCTATAAACAACACCAACAGCTCTACAAAGACGCCCTCAACAGTGCACACTCCACCTACTACTCCTCCATCATACAATCAGGCAGCAACAATCCCAAGACTCTGTTTTCCACCATTAACAAACTTCTCAAACCTCTGGACACCATCACAAACTCCTTCACGGTCACTAAATGCATCTCATTTCTCTCACACATCCAAAGAACAATAGACAATATATACAGTCAACTGAATAACGCTTCCACCTCCACTGTCTCTTCTCCGGAACCTCCACTACCCTCAGCGGCCATTCACCCACTCTCCCCATTCAATGAAATCACCCCAGCAGACCTATCTGCCATTCTCACTGGCATGAAAACCTCTACCTGCATCCTGGATCCCATCCCCTCCACCCTAGCCATGGCCTTTCTCCCCTCACTCTTGCCCCTGATCACCTCAGTTATAAACTCCTCTCTGGCCACTGGCCTAGTCCCCCCCACCCTCAAACTCGCTGCTGTCACCCCCTACTTAAAAAAACCTGGACTTGACCCTGAAACACTCAGCAATTTCCGACCCATCTCCAACCTCCCCTTCCTATCAAAATTTTTTAGAAAGAACCGTTGCCTCGCAGTTAAAATCACACCTCGACTACAATAACCTCTACGAACCTTTCCAATCCGACTTCCGCTCCAGACACAGCACCGAAACAGCTCTTTTAAAGGTCACAAATGACATTCTCCTCTCTGCTGACTCTCCATCTTTATCCTCCTTGACCCCAGCGCCGCATTCGATACCATCAACCACTCCATCCTCATCTCCCGCCTCCAGTCCTCACTTGGCATCACTGGCACCGCTCTCACCTGGTTAATTTCCTATCTCTCTGACAGACGCCAATTCATTTCAGTCAACAACTGCAAATCCCCCACATTCCCAGTCACTCATGGTGTCCCCTAGGGCTCTGTACTAGGTCCCCTACTTTTCATCATCTACATCCTCCCACTTGGTCAAATCCTCCGCCAACATGGCCTCCATTTTCACTGTTACGCTGATGACACTCAGATCTACCTCTCCACCAACACCATCTCTGCAGCCACCCATTGCACCCTCACCACCTGCCTCACTGATGTCAAAACTTGGATGCAACACAACTTCCTCAAACTAAATTGCAATAAATCAGAAATCCTCATCATTGGCCCAAACTCCCTCACCCGCTCCACCCAGGACTTCTCACTTAATATTGATGGTTCCATTGTCACCCCCTCCACTCACATCCGCAACCTAGGTATCATCCTTGACCCCACCCTCTCATTTCTCCCCCATGTAAACCACATAACAAAATCAGCCTTCTTCCACCTCAGGAACATCACTCGTCTCCGTCCCTCCCTATCACTCTCAGCCGCTGAAATTCTGGTCCACGCATTAATTTCATCCCGCCTTGACTACTGTAACTCCATCCTATAAGGCTCATCAAAACACTTACTTAATAAACTGCAATATGTTCAAAACTCCGCAGCCCGTATGCTCACATCCACCCGCCGCTCAGACCACATCACCCCTGTCCTCCAAGACCTTCACTGGCTTCCCATCAAATACCGGATTGATTTCAAAATATTACTCATCACCTTCAAAGCCCTCAACAACCTGGCCCCCCCTACCTCTCGGACCTTCTCCAGCGCCATACCCCTACCCGCTGTCTCAGGTCCTCAGATGCTAACCTCCTCCACCCCATTAGGACCAACCTCCGGTCCTGGGGAGACAGAGCCTTTGCTGCAGCCGCCCCCGCACTCTGGAATGCCCTCCCCAACGACATCCGCAATACCAACACTCTTTCTTCCTTCAAAACAGCCCTAAAAACACACCTTTTCATCCTTGCTTTTAACCTTTAAACGTTACGTTTTGTTTGTTTATTTTGTTTAGCTTTTGTGAAGCGTCTTTGAGCACTGGGAAAAGCGCTTTATAAATTTGATCTATTATTATTATTATTATTATTATTATTATTATTATTATTATTATTATTATTATATTGTACGTATGTCTGCCATCACATATAGAGATTAACATTTTTTTATTAACAGTTTACTTATTACAGCTCCCCATCTCCTATTCAAGTACTAAAAATAGTGAACGATCACGTTGTCCATAGATGGCTCTGAAAGGTAACAGATGGGCCCTAAAAACATCTCGCCATCAAAAAAAGATTACCTGCTTAAGATCACATTTATTATTACTCAAATCTCATAAAAACTTGACCTTTGAAAGGTGTAGTCTTGATCAATGTTGTGTGGATCGTGTTTGTATACTTTGCATTCAAGTTAAACTGAGAGGCTGTTCTTATACCAAGATCTAAATATGAAAACAATTCAAAATAATCTAATCAAAATAGCAAGTTTTGGGGGCACAAAAAGGCAAAGACCTCAGGACAATAAAGGCAAAAGCCCTGTGCAGTAAGGTATAATGGCCCGGGGAATGGATAATAAGGCTGCAGAGTCCGTCTGGACAGACGGTCAATGATCTCCCTACAGGGAGAATAGAAGTTATTGTACAGCAGATTGCCTCACACTGCCCACACGAGGTAATTATACAGACTATTCATGCGAGTCTTGTATGGCAGAATTGTATAATTACAAAGACCCTCTTCCTGTGATAATGTGCTATGAGAGACTGATGGATATTTTGGTTTTACGTGTAAAATGACTCCATTAGATGATTTTCTTCCATGCACAGTTCAGTATCTGTATTTGCACATTAGGAATTATTTACCTGAACATGTATATAAGGCGTCATGCAATGTTTAATAATGGACTTGTCTCTTAAGGTAACCTCATTAATTCCTTCAGATGAAAGTAGCTTCCCTCAGATATTGGATTTCTTTTTTTTAAAGGGTGCAAAATGAGGCAGAGCTTCTGTATGAGCTATATCTGAAAGGCAATGTCATAGGATGAGTCCTGACATAAAGTGGTGGCAGTGGACTGTTCGTGTTAGGCCAAACAACAGGAAGCCCTTCTTTGACAGGACTCAGCTCAGCTCTCAGAACAAGGTCAGTGGTTCCTTTGAGCACAGCCACGGAGATTGTACAACATCGCTCAGCACCACGTCTAAGCCTGCCAGGCAAGACTAGACAAGAAAGGTGGCGAGGGCAAATCAACGGTT
Source organism: Hyperoplus immaculatus (assembly GCA_949357725.1). Lineage (NCBI taxonomy): Eukaryota > Metazoa > Chordata > Actinopteri > Uranoscopiformes > Ammodytidae > Hyperoplus > Hyperoplus immaculatus. The sequence goes on along the minus strand of OX442358.1, from coordinate 22,945,876 downwards.
TTAAAACACACATAAGCACAGACAGGTCCTCTAACTGAAGTGTTCTGAAGTGAAAGCAAACACTCCAACTTGAGGGAGGCAATTTTGCAGACCTCACTTCCTTTTAGAAGTTGCAAACTTTAGGGGCACAGTTAAGTCAAGAAGAGCCACCTTAGTTAGACGTTGGACAAACATTCTCCCACCATCGCACCACCCAGGCCAGGTGCCATACCAGTCACACACAACAGTTTGCAGCGTTTTTTGCAGGGATCATCATCATGTCCTTGTGTTCTGGTGTAACTGCTCCAGGAATTTTCCCTGTTTTCTCTCGATGAAACTCTATGCCTTCAGGTAAAAAGAGCAGATGGCATCTCCATGTGTATTAGATGAGGCAGATGTTAGTTAGTTAGTACACTCTATCCAGACCAGCAGCTTGGGTCAGTGGCTGCAATAACAGAAAAAAAATTCCCCCTTAACACAATCTCCCACAAGTGCATTCAATGAAGATTCATGCTACTATAGCACCTTTAATGGTGAGGATGATGATGGCATTTCCTGTTTTCCCTTGCATCAGTTGTTACAATGACAATATATACTCATTGAATCTAACAATCTCCTCTCGTGTGGCATACATTGAATATAAGGTCTTGAACGGTCTTGCTTCATACTAGTATATCAGTGAATTAATAATGCCATATACCTCTGTTCAGCTCCTCAGGTCCCCCAGAATAAGGAATGTTCTTGGCTCAAAACTGAACAAGGGGACTGTGTGTTTGCTCTTCTGGGTCCCAGGCTGTGAAACAGTCAGATCAGCAAACTCTATTGTGTCACAGGTTACGATCTTTCTTTTTCTCAGTGGTTCTTCTCTTGTATTCTATACAGCAATTTGATCTGAGTTTGTTTGTTTTGTACTCATGTAGCATTTTGTCAAGCATTTTGTAATCTACGTTTTAATAGGTGCTAGCCTTTATAAATATTATTTTTCTTACTTTAAACAGGATTTTATACAGCAAAGGTTTTCTCAAAACTTTTTGTTAGAAACCACAAAGAAAACTGTTGTATCTGAACGTGTTAGAGAAAGCTGTATATGTTAAAGTAATCTTAATTTACCTATTACTTTTCTTGATTAAAATTAATACACAATATATCCTGCAGACCAAGGTAAGAAGATTTGTTTGAAGTTGGTGTAAAGTTGCTTTTTTGAAATAAAAATAATTCATTATTTAGTTTATTGTCCAACCTCAAGGCAACTTTCAGACCATAAGGTAATTGTCTTATGTCTGTGTCTTAATTCATTGATATTGCAACCATCGTTTATTAACCAGTACCTTCCAACCCAGCCTGTGGGGGCTGTATTAATGGCAAAGAAAACCTTCTACACAGGCCCAATTAAACTGGCATGTCCACATCCCAGCTGAGTCTGTTTGGACAATGTTTCCTTTCCTGATTGCCATGTCCATGTGGACCTCACATGCTGGGCCTGGCACTAGTGTCTAGTCTTTTCATATAGGCCCCAAGTGTGGCTTTCTTGGACATGTTTTGGTGTGAAGCTGGGTTATGAGTTGCGCCCAATGATTGAAATTATCCTTAGTCCCAGGGTGGACTGCAGGTGAGGCAAATATGGACATGAATTTGTATTGTATCAATTGGTATTAATTGTATTTTAACACGAGAATATATTGTTTTTGGACACTATTCTGAATTCACAATACAAGTCGTTTGGAACTGGTAAACATTTAAGGTGAGTTATTTGGATGGCTGAGATCAGATGAATCCTTTCTTTGCGTTATGTCTAGATTTGTTTTTGCTACTACAGGGACACGTTGCCATTTGCAGAGAACCACGTCTTCTTACAAGCAGCAAGATGCAGATTTTTTGATTGATGCAATGAGCTACAGTCTCAGTAAGATACAAAAAGATATGATCACAGTAGAGAGGTTGATTCGAGAATGGTATTTTTCAAAACCAGTTAAACAGGGTCATCATTCTAGACCTTTTAATGAAACATAGAAACAGAAAATAACAAGTCATAATTTATTTTAGTAATAATTGTAGTGCTGGGAAAATGTGTGATAACCAAATTCTGAGTTACATTTACTTAATTACGTAATTGTTCTCTAAAACTCCAGTGATCCCAAAATAACAGATACACGCCAAAAGGCACTTCTATTCTAAATATCTTTTCAAGCACACATCTCATTGTTTTTGTATTATACCTTTTATTTATTTTTTCATATGAAACAAATCAATTCTTCCAATGTCTTTGAAGTGTGAAATGTCTTTTTTTTCATGAATTCTCACAGTACATTCAGTTAATGTTGATCTGAAAGAAAACATCTTTGAACTTGGCACTTAAAAAACAACCACAAAGAATTGTCACCTTTATTCATTTAGAACAAAATTTACAAAGCCATTCAAACAGTAATTTTATTTCTTTTTAAAACGTTTATGTTTTTTTTAAACTTAACTGTTGAGAATATTCAAAATACACTTTTAATGTTGCTTCTCTCTCACTTTGTACTTACAAATATGTACATTAAAGTCTCAGTGTTTCGTTGTCTGACGTCCACTGGCTCTTAGTCACTGGTATTAAAAATCCTTTTAGTGTTTTATTTATATCTCTTCACACTGTTAGCACTCTGCTTAGCTCACCACTATTCTGTTTGAGCTCGAGTGTCTTTTGAAATGTTCGGCGTGCTCAGATGGATGTCCCGTGGCTTGGCTTACTGGCTTCTGGGATGGGGCCCCCTGGCACTGGTTGGTAGGACATTGGCATGGGTGTCTTGACTGGGCTCTGGCGGAAGAGCCCTCCATTGGGCGCCCTGTGTTTGCAGCGGATAGAGGGCATGGTGGCACTGCTGAGGGGCAGGGGCAAGGTCCTGCCTGAAGCGGCTCCTAGTGTCCTTCCTGCCCCACGACCCTCCTGGAGGAAGGTGGTCACAGAGAGGCGCGGCGGCCCCCGGTGGGCTGGGTAGTCCCGAGCAGACAAGACCTCCAGGGACTGGCTGGGCTGCATGCTGCCAATGTCCAGGGCAGAGATCTCGATAGACTGGCCTGGCAGCTGCTTGTGGGCCAAGTCCTCGTCCAGGAGGCTGTTCAAACGATGGTGGACCTGTTCCAGGTTCACCTCTTTGTCCTACAGACAGATGGGAAGAAAGAGAGAGCCACAGAGTGTGTGTGTGTGTGTGTGTGTGGAATAAAAGAAGCCATGAGAGGGGATAGCGAATAGCGGGTTTTAATGGAAAGGAGAGCATGAATGGCATTAAGGAGGAGTGCGATAAAGAATAAAGGAAAAAAATGGATGTGCAGTGAAATGGGTTAAGAGGTTAAAAGTAAGAATGGGTTGGAGATAGAGAGTGAAGAAAGACAGAGAAAGACAGGTTACAATGGTTGTTTCATTATCACCATCATGACCAGTGTTCATGTAATGCAGTCTACTCTATTATTTAGTAATAGCAAGAGTAAGGCACATCTATTAATGTTCACATGAGTTCGGAGGATGCTGAAATAACACGCTGGCTTATTTCAGCTTTATTCAGGAAACCCAAATATATAAATTAATACTCAGCAGCCAACATCAAGAGAGACATTACCTTCAAACATAAATCTTAAATATGGGGTCGTAAAAGGTAATGTCTCTGTTTCTTCAATGGACCTAAAAGATGATGTCTCTTCATGCAGAAGTGTTTAAATTTTCTCCACAATTAGGGGACCACACGTCTACAGTGGGTGACTCTTGCATGAAGAGCATCAGCTGTTAACAAGTCAGGCTCCAATGGACACACAAATCCAATGAATCAGACCTTGAGAGGTAGTAACATTGGAATGGAGTCAAATTAGCTCCCTTACTGGAAATAACCTAAATTGCAATGGAATTGTTTTTTTCTCTTCCAGAAACGCACATTAATGAGGCAACACAAACAGGGGAGAGGAGAGGGAAAAGCCAAATAGAGAGCATATGCCCTACACACATTTTGTTCTACTATCATGCACTCATCTTAGAAGACCCACACTGAAGACAGACAGAACAGAAAAACCCATTAACAGGAGTGACCATGGGGTGAGATGACAGATGAAGCAACTATAATCTACCCCTGCCCGGCCCCATGCCCCGCCCCTTTGCTCTGACACAGCAAATGAGCATCCAGTGCAGTATGCCAGGCCTCTCCTGACCTGTGTCCTCCCAGTCTCTCTCTCTTTCTGTCCACATGTCCCGCCTTCCTTCTGTTGAAAGGCTTGTTATGCCATTATATGTCAATGAACCAGAAACCCTTTCCAGATCATCATCCTCAGTCACCTGCCAAAGATCATAGACAACGTTACATAACCAAAACGGTCCACTGTTAATCCGGACATTGACATATAATCGCAATTAGTTACTACTTTGGTAATTAAAGGAATAGTTCAACAAATTGGGAAACACTCTCATTCACTTTCTTTCTGAGAATTAGAGGAGAAGGTGTATGCAGATCCACCATATCTACCGTACTATATTTAAACCACTCTCATGTCTGTGTGTTGCATACTACAATGCATAGTACGGAAAGATTTTCTTTGGCACCCCTACTTCTATGCTGATTGCTATTTTTTTTTAAACAGTGTAAGGCAAAACTGGGGCAATTCCTTGTCTTGTATCTCTCCAATTGTGTTAGAATATATCTGGTTTTTGGGAGAAAAGAACCGTACACAAACCTTAATGTGCAAAATGTCAATTTGAGGTCTTTGTAACTTCTTCTCTGTAAACAAAAGCTACACAGTAACTTTTTGGGGTCTTCTCATCACCGTGAGAATGCAATGACTTTGGGCAGACTTCAAGCTAGCTGCTTGCCCCGCTTGAGCCTTAATGCTAAGCTAAGCTAACAACCTGTAACTTCTTATTTATTAGAAATATATGAGAGTGGTATCAGTTTTCTTCTCTAACTCCCCGCAAGGAAAGCAAATGAGGACATTTCCCAAAATTCAAACTACTCTTTAAATGGCGGATGTGTTCAGGCCTGCAGTAGGACTTGTTTGAAATGGCTGTCATAATGACCACATACTGTATGGCTGTGCTGTCATGGTGCCAGCTGTGCTTAGAACAATTTAAAGTGATAGTCCACCCAAATCTTTTGAATATCAAACACTTGCTTCCCGAAGGCTTGAAAGATAGTTGTAAAAGGTTTATAGTGGAAAGAGAAAAAGCTCACTGTCGCTGGGATCATGACTGGCAAACAATGATGTCGTCTAGAAGTAGCTTGTTTTGTTCAAACACAACTGTCAACAATTGAGACATTTTCAATCGAACAATGTTATAAAACTGAGAAAAGTAAAGTTTGAAAGATAAAGCCAAAGATATTTAATTTACAATGGTATAAAAAAAATCCTTTTGCTTCATTATTGCTGATGACTGATCAAAATTATTACCTAACTCTTTAATCTGCTTAAAAAAGAAAAAAAAGTCTACAGACCTCTAGTAACCACTTTTTAAGCCAACAGAGAGTGAGTGTTTGATGTTCAGACTTCGAATTTGGTTGGAAAACTTAAAGCGGCTACGAGTAACATTTAAATATCTTTTAAACAGCCTCATGTTTCCTCTGATAATCATAAATTACCTTTAACAGCAAACGAGACCATCAGTGCAAAGAAAGACGTTTTTAAATACTTTTTATTACTGCTTTTGGTCTGGTCGCACACCCAGTCCGATTTTCGGTTCGCTCGTGCAAGCTCTATGGTCACATATCCGTAGTGGTCGCAGATTTCAGTGTGGCGCAGCAACGTGAATTGAGAAGCCTATCCCTCCAGGTGAGGGAAGGGGAGCGGGAGCCTTGTTTGATACAGTTATTTGTCGTCATAATGACTGATAACGGGGCTGAACCATCAAAGAAAAAAAAGAAAATGCAATGAAGAAAAGCTAAAAGGGAGAGTGATATAGGCTACGGGGGGACGAGGGCGTTGCCAAGCAACGTGTATACAATTTCACGAGAGCGAAACTAGACTGCAGTGTTTACTCCTAAATGAATGAGCGGTTGGTACTAACACAAAGTTTGCTTTGCTTCAACATCATCAGATAACCATTACCTGAAATAGTAATTATTTACAACAACATAAACACATAACCTCATCGTGAGCCATACTAACTGCCGTCTATCGTTCATTCGCTTTTTGTGAGGAGTCGGACACGTAATCTTTCAGCTCTGTGAGAGAGAGTAGTTAGGTGACACTGCTGCATCAACTCATTGCAATCAGGTGCGTGTGGCAGTGACTGGCATTAGTTCATGCAGTGTCAAAACCACTCTCACGGAGCCGAAAAGAGTCCTCACACTTTCAACACACGGACATGCACTATATTGCTCCCTTCTCAGTTCACACTCACGCTCCTGGCACGAGCTAGAAAACAGCTTTGCAACAGCGGGCGTCGTAAAAATACTACCAAAGGGGACGCCAACGTGCCATGTTACTCGTAGTGGCTTTAATTCCAGACATGTCTTTAAAACATAATAACATTTTAAACACTCGCTATAATTATACTCAAACAACACATCTATCGTCTATAAAAAAAATTGAGGTAGGGATTTGTGCCTGTTGTGAATCTTACATAACAGCAGTATGTGGTTTTTATGAGAGCGTCTGCACACAAAGACTGAAATAGAAATCACCAGCAGTAACTCAAACTCTCATGTGCACCAAAAACCAGCATGGGCGGAGTTTGATTTACTGTGTGTCTTCTGAGGACAGGACTGGGTCTTGTATGGGTTTCCTCAGCCAGTGGTTCTTATTGGATGGTTGGACTGTCAAGTCAAACAGGCAGGCTGAGGCTCATATTCATTACTATCTGCTCTTGCTCACACTTTAGTTTAGGGATCCATGTCAAGCCTTAGTTGTCTGGACGCCTCATGCAGATGGGCTGCCCAGTCGACAGCAGCGAGATGAAGTCAGTGATCTAAAGCATTAAGACTTGAATGGATTGGCTAAAGAGAGCTAGTGTACGATTGGAAAACTGATCAACTCAGAAGTGCAATTTCATTATGTGGTTTTAAATTGCAATTCAGCATTATATTTACTCTTATCAAAACAGCTGCGGTTCTTTCACATGAGCACCAGTGATTGTTTTTTCAGGCCAAACTGTAGGCAATTACAATTTCTGTATGAGAGAGAAGCCTCAGAAGTCCCTAACAAAGCACCCCAAACTCTCTCCCAACATGAGAAGGAATGAGTAGATTGATCACATGATGTCTGGACTATCATCAGGGGCACACCTATTATAACTGGGTGTACTGCAGCTCTACTAAATCGGGGCTGGCATCAGCGCCCGCTGGATCCATAAAGTAGAGTGTGGCAGTGGCATCTCTGGGCAGGACCGGGGGGCCCGGGGGTCTGGGTCTCGACCGGGGCCTTGGTGGGGCAGGGGGACCCGTGGTGGCCACCATGGCCCGGTTCTGGGTTAGCAGGCTCAGGCTCAGGCCTGGGCCCTGGCCAGACGGGTTGTCAGTGGTCACCTCTTTGGGCTGCTCTCTCCGGCATTGGTTGCTGTTCCACCAGGTCTCCAGTGCAGCCACCAGCAGGGCCAGCAGCAGCCCAGCAGCCAGGATGCAGAAGACACCGGCAAAGCTGTGGAGACGCAGCGCACGTCCCTCTGGCTGAGCGTCTGCGTGGCTCTGCAGGTCACAGCGGCCTTTCTTTGGCCACCATTTCTGCTTCAGGATGTCCAGGTCACCTTTTTCCTGAAGCTCCAATATCCTGTGGAGAAGAAAAAGGGAAACGTTTCGAAATGCAGAGCTTGCACACTTTTATATAATAACACCACTGGACAAATCCCTCAAAAGCATTGCTTCACCACCATGGTAATTGCTAGCATTTCATACAAAGTCGAAGTCTACAGTCTTGTAGAGAATGGAAAATGATACAACTTTCATCAATAAACTTGAAGGAAAATTAGAAAATCAATACATGACTGCTCTGAATCAATGTAAATACACAACGGTGCTGTGTACCTCATGAAATAAAGCACATTAGAAATATCCTTCATAACTATTTGGTTTTAGCTCGTTAAAGACATTGACTATAGTAGTGAGATGATATTAAAAGATACAGCTGAGGTCGTTACAACAATTCATGTGACCAGTTCTATGTAAACAAGGCAAAGAAAAACAATCGTTGTTGCAAGATTAATTGGTTTTTACATCCAACTGTAAACACTTGGAAACATGATCAAATACTGCAGTCAGCCCATTAGTTGGCATACGGGGAGAAATGGATGGAAGTCATGGAGGAGAATGATGACGGCTGAGAGAGAACTGGAGCCGAGACAGTAAATCTGTCCTATCGGAGAGGTTAGCTTTCTGCCCAGTCATTATTCAACCTCTACATCATTGACTGGAACACATGTGTTTACTTGTGTTTACTGCAAAAAGGCACTCAGACAATATAAACACAGCTGACATTTACATTCAACATCTCCAATTCCAGATTTCTTTCAGATATTTGCTATTTATTTTCTTGTAATTGGTGTACCGGTATTTAGGATATCTTAACGGGGGAAACAATGTGTCCAGTGAGGCAAAAATGACTAAACATTCAGCTGTTCGTGCAAACTGTCAACAAACCGCCCGGTTTGTAATGGTTAACTTATGACCCAAACTGTTCATGGAAAACGTCAATCATGGTTAAAAAACACCTCTTGTGCATCTTTGACCTACTGTACTTGCAGTAGCTGTGTGCTCTGATGGTTTTCTGGTGAAATAATTGATTATTAGCAACGTTAGGGGGCGCTGAAGGTGTGGTTTGAAAATGTGGCTAAATTGGCAGCAAATAACAACCACAAAAAAGAAGATGGGGGTATCGAGAAAGAAAATATTTTACTTCTTTCTCCGAGAATATGTGACTTTTTACTCTGAGAATAAAGACCAGCACTTTTTTGTTTGTTCCACAATACTAAGGTTGTAACAACCTGTCTGATCGTCTGACAGCTTGTACTTCAAGCCCAGCTAGGCAAAACTCAAGTAGTTGCATGCGTACAAAGTTATCAGAAGCAATTGAAATGGTTGCCAAAACTATGAAAATAAAGCCTGAGTTATAATACATAGTAGCTTTCAAATGATTAACCAGTTGGATGACGCTCTCATCAGTGTTAGGCTAAAATAATTCTACACAATTAATATGTACATCAGTTCAAGGTAGGAAATATATACCAATATACGTACTTCTGAGAGAAGAGGTCTCTGTAAGGACTGCCGTGCTGCAGGGCCATACCGTAGCCCCTGGTGCTCATGCCGTTTCCTGCTACAATCAGTGTGCAGTCGTCGTCTGTCAGAGCAGCGTACTCCACCACCGCCATGTCCCACAGAAAGGCATACGACTCTCGCTTTGCCTGGAGGGTTCAATAAAAGTTCCCACACGTACGCACGCACGCACGCACGCACACACACACACACACACAAAGGGTAAGAAATAAATGACGTGTTTAAAGCAGAGTGACACTACCTATAATTAGAAACTTTTAGTTAAGCATGAGTTGTTGAGTGTCATTTCCCTCATCAGACACACAGATTGTATCTTACAGTCAAGCTCAACACTTTCCCTATAAAACAAGAAACAGTGCAAAAAACACAAACAAAACTCTCAGCTGTAATGAATACCCCATAATCCTGAAGAAATCTACCTAAAAAGTTGTGACAAAAACATTGTTTCTCTAGGCTAACATTGCCAACTCTTTCCTTGACCAACGTGTCTTATCCCAGAATCTTACGATCCTTAAAGCACTGATGTGCTGAATTATTATTTGACTTGTGATGTGTATTTGTAAAGTTAGGGAAGAATAGGTGGTGTACAGGAGGATTTGTCAAAGAGCAAAAGCAATATGTAGAACAAACTGTTTAATCTTTAAACAGAAACAGACACATTCAGAGTAAACATTGAACAGCAACATCACGTTTCCTTACAATGATGATGAAAACAGTTGCATCCCTATTTACTTTCTAGCTTTGTGTAGCACATTTCAGATACCTGATCATGTTCTGTAGCTTCAAGTGCACACTGTGGATTGAAAACAGCTGAATACTTCTGGAAGTTGTTTTGCCTTTTTGTGTGGACTTCTTTGGCTTTGTTCCCTATGGTGCTCTTTCAAACCTGCGTCTTGAATCCCAAGTAACTAATACAAACACAGCTCAACACTCTTTTCACCTCACATCTAATTAGGACTACAGAGAGCCCTCTAGTTTTCTAACCTTTAACAAGTACACATATACAAGATAAAACACATCGCCATCCAACTTTGAAAGTGAAGTGAACAGTTAGACACATGCAAACGTTTGTCGGCTGCAAAATTCACTTAAGCAATTATTTAGTAACTGAATAAAATGGCTTCTTCTCATCAACAACATTCGGTGTTGGGTTTACAAAAGTTGTTTTCCAATGTGTTATATCTGTGCAATGCCAATTGGCCTGACTAAGCTGAATGCAATTAGCTGCTCATATAATGAAGCAGTTTAAGGGATGATTTTGGTGCAAACATATAAACTCTACTTTAAATCAGTTTAATTATGGATTATTGTTCAATCTGTGCATTACTATGTAATGTGTAGCTAATGTGTAAAAGGAAGATGGAGAGAGTAGAGGCTGCATAAAATATTAAAAGTAACAGAAGCACAGTTAAAGAGAATAATTTAAAACCTTTACCAATCAAATGATAAAGTATATCATTTGACTTGCATGTCTCTGTGAATCAGTAAATTAAAGTTTGTTGCTACCTGCTGCTGTGTGTAGGTAAACAGCTTCAGTTAATTATAGGCTAAGCTTGAATCTTGCTCTCACAGAAAAATGTTTACATATAAATTAAATTAAGTTTTTAATTTACTTTAAAGCATACACAGTTTCAATCCCTTTTATTGTATATATATACACAGTATTTATATTTATTCCATGAATACCAATTAAATACTCGCCTTCTTGATTCCCTCTGATGGGCTGGAGACAGAGTTATCAAAGCCGTTGTTCTTGTTGATAGTCTTCCAGAGCTCAGCATATGTGTTATCCTGCTCCAGAGGGTTGGTGCCTTTGGCTCGGAAATGCTCGTACACGGCGGAGTCCCTCATTGTCCCATAAACTATGTCCACCTGCTTGGACAGGTCCTGGAACGACCTAAAAGTCAGGGTCACATTAGGGACTTGGTTAGAAGAAGACTGTGATTTAATAAACAGGACATAATAATACAAATATTCTCACTAATAAATTATTTCATTTGATGCAGGAGAAGGTTCCTTTTTACAGCAGGATATTTAACTAATGTTTGGTTAGTGTTAGTGTGAATAGCTTTTAAATATGTGTAACTGTCTCATACCATTATTTTTTCACATGCAGGGGCTGTTGTATGTTCGCTGCCAACAAAGCTGTTAATGCTTATCATGTGTCAGCTTGTAAGAACTCAGCCATGGCTTAATGAGCTACATATAAATGATGCAATAAATCTCTGACTTAGGAAACTCTTGTGGTTAAGTCAGACAATGATACTAATGTACAAACGCTTGGCAACTCAACTGTTAAATAACCAACATCTGATGCCATAGAGCACACTGCATTTTAAAAAAAATTACGCTTAATTCCTTTCATGCTTCAGTAGAAAAACATGAAAAAAATCTTCCATTACCGTATGTACTACTTTATTTTGTAAAGACTTGTGTATCAGAAAAGACACCGTGGTATACGATTAATCATTGCTACCAATGGTCCTCTCCTCTATCATTCATTCATTACTTCACCTAAGCCTCTTGAATAACATCCTCTCATATACATATTTTTCCCTGTTTAAAATTCTAATTATTACTACCTCCTGGTTCCCTCCATAAGCCTAAAACGACCAACTCCATTGCTCATGCACATTACAGCAAATACCTCATCAGCTTGCTCTTTATCAACCAAATTAGCTTCACCTGCAGAGCGCTGCCTGCTGCTTCTGATGTTGGTGCCAGGACTTTCCCCCAACCAGCACTACCAGCATCACGACTCCAACCACATTCAGACTAAGGATGACCAAGCTGCACACTGATTATGGGGTTCGTCCCCAAGATTGGGCAAAGCGCCCTTACAACAGTCTGCAAAAACTATAATATTTTTTAAGAACATTTCTTTATATGTGAAAACTCCCTTGATTGAAATGTGAAGGCGGATGCTATGTGAGTATTAAGAAATAAGCAGCAGCTGTATTATATATGTAGATTTTTGTAAGTGTTGTACAGCAACATGGTGAATACCAATGTCTTTGTAATAAGAGTCTGCTTCAAATGTAATTTGAATGGCCCAGGAATTTACCAACTTCCTTGACTGGAATTCTAATTCAACCATTTAATTAGACACATATATGGTGTAGCTTTACTGTTAGAAATGCAAGCAATAAGCAAGCAATATGTATTTAGATTGACCAGCTGGAGTATAAAGATTGGGTAACACTTAATGTGTAAAATAAAATATGAAAGACATGCGGTGGTTTATAAAGTAGATCAGTATCCCAGTCAATTACACCCAAAGGAAGTGATAATTATATCAGGCAACGTCTATTTAGACTTGATACTATTTTAACCGCTTTTTTCTTCTTTGCCTTTTTTTTAAAGCATTGTAAAAAAACACACTTTGATTCACGATCAATACAGAGAGGTCCAACATAGACCTCGGTTCCTGCAGCTATAAATGCTGAACCAAGATTGAGGACATTTTTCTTCCACTCGGCTATAACAACAACACAGACTTGTAAACAAAATGTGTTTTCTTCTTTGGTGTCTCATGTCACTAAGTGCCAGTGCATGGCTGCACAGATAGCCATGGTTATAGCTTTCTTTGTTAAATGGAAATTTTGCCAAAGCAGCCACCAATAAAACAACAAAAAAATTTCCCCAAAGTAATAATAATCCCAAATCAATATTAATCTGGGATTTATTTTAATTTTAGAGAATAAAACATATACTGTGTAGTAGGAAAAAGAGGACCTCTGCACTATTTAAAATCTGAAAAAAGCCATGCAGTGTTCTAAAAGGTTCTAATGTTTTAATATGCAAAGTGATGAGTAACTTTCTACAAAAAATCATTAATTGCTAACATTTACACCAATTCATGTTTCATGAATATAAGTATAGGGTAATACCCAGACATATACACACACTTGGTGGGAAGCCTGATCACATACAGTATATACTTAAAAAGGAGGGTTTATATTGTCAATTTTGCACTGGTAAAAACCCAGGCCGCTACTTATTTGGCTGTATAACACTGTCTTTAACTGACTGTTTTAAAAATCAAGTGAGCTGGACTGCAAATTGCTCTATCTGTTTTTTAATTGTTTTTCCAAGGTTTGAACATTGGATTTCTGTTGAAGGAAAAACTGCCAATGCTTTTATGACAAACATTTCCAAAGCAGGGAAGATATTTCAAAATACCCAGCCCTTTCTTTGAGGCACTTCGTACATCTTTGGTCACCGCGCTTAATTAGAATTTAGTCTATCATCTGCATAAAAGAGAGATTACATTTCTAGATTTGCTGAATTAGACCATACAATAGGGATTACATAATGGAGATTAGAACTGAGAATGGAGGGACCTTTCAATGGACAGTTAATAGGGGGAGGAACAAAAACAACTGCATTTTTCTGATAAAGCAAAGCAAATTTTCATAGTTCTCTCTCCCATACTTAAACTTTGGTTCAGGGAGCAAAGCATTTCACCCCAACCACACTGACCCCGAAGGAATCAAGGACCTGTTTTTGGGGCATTTTGTAAATATTTCAGTAAGAGAGTTTACTTGTCCATTCCCATTCCAAACTACAGTCTGTGCTTCTACATGCAATGAAGTAAGCAGCAGGGACATTTTGACATTGACCTTTTACGGAGAAAGTGCCCTTTTTGCTTTGGCATTTTTCTATTCAATAAACAGAAATTCCTGTTGGATATGTGGACTGAACAAGGTGCGAAAAGTGTTGCTCCCATCCCATCCTATCCACTACCCTCCCTCTCTCCCTCCCTCCCTCCTGGTTTCCTGCTGCAAAGGGAAGCACCATTTGAAGGAACGCACACAGGCAAAATTGTATTCATACACACTTAAAAGTCAGCATGACAGACTTTGAAGCAGACATCAGGTATGTGACCAAGCATAGCATAAAGATACAATACATTTTTGGTTCATAAAGTGATCTCAATAATTACAGACCAATTTCAAAACTCCCATGCCTGGCAAAAATCCTAGAATCAGTTATTAATAATCAGTTGAAAACCTTTTTATCCAGTGCTTCTATTTTGAGCCCATTTCAATCTGGTTTTAGGGCAGGTCACAGTACTGTATCTGCTGTCACTTTGGTCTTAGACAATATTGTTACAGCTATCGACAAAAAAAAGCACTTTGCAGCACTTTTTGTTGATCTGTCAAAAGCCTTTGATACTTTAGATCACCATTTGCTTTTACAGAGGCTGCATGAAATTGGTTTTGATTATTCTACATGTAGCTGGTTTAGGGACTATCTCTCTAATAGACAGCAGTCAGTAAAACTGGGAAGCCACCAAACTGAGTTTTTAACAGTTACAAATGGTGTTCCGCAGGGCTCAATTTTAGTGTGCCCTCTTTCAAATCATTGAGTGTCGAGGCCAAAGCCATTTCAAACTCAAACAACATATCTGCAGCCATCTCTGTTGTTTACTATCGCGGCTTAGTCGGCGCATGCACAGCACTGTCGTCATCTGGTTACGTCCACCCCAGAGCACCATAGGCCTAAATAGGGCTCTGGTCCGCCCATATGAGTGAGAAAGAACCAATTGAAACGTAGCTCAGAATTTTCTGACATATTTAATGAGCTTCAACGGATCGTGCCCAGACCAACATGCTGAGCAAATTTAATTGAAAACTCAAAATATGAATTCCTAAGAAATGCAAACAAATTCACCTTGAATACAGGTTAAACTGCAACTGTGATTTTTTGATAAACATTAATTTCATGGAAGGAAATCAACCACTGGTATGCCAGACAGATGCCCACTTCAATTGTGGGTAAAGGATGGACCCATGATTTCTGTAAGTATTCTTTACCAGCATTAGGTGGGAAAAAGAAAAGAATCACTTCCACACACTTTGCTGTTAAGATGTGTGACCCAAGGTGTACCAATTTACAAAAAAATATATCAAAAATATCAAAATATCAAAATGGTTCGTCCTCAATACATCCATGACATATTTTTCTTATAGTCTTTATTCAGACGAGAGTGGACAGATTTCATTGTTGGTAGAATCATAAAATAATGTACATGAAAGTGTTTACAGGGAGTTTGCCGTATTTAATCACACAGATTATGTAATTAGGAAGTGGAGCAGCAGAGTCAATTTGAATGCACTGCTGCTAAGTAGGTCTTGATGCAGGGCAATTAAAAAGGGTTTTATGCACGATGGGTTAAGCTATTGGGTATAAAAGAATGTTCTCTCCTGCCTGAGCTTGAAAAATACTGGTTGAAAAAGACCAGTACATATATATTTTAGAATCGCCATGATTATCTCTTCTTGCAATAAGGAAAACTTTACTGTGTGTAGGCTATTGCATACAATCACATTTAGATTACAGGCAGTTGTAGTCCTGCATGGTTCTTATATTCTCCTCTAACAAACAAAAGGCATGTTTTTAGTGAAGGTGAATCATTTCGGTTGATTGAAAGTTAATAATAATTGATCTCAGAAATGTAATGAACATGCAGGTCTTTAAAAATCGATGCTGGTTTTCCGCACAATTAATTTCGATAAGCCAAGAGATGAGTCACACAAGCTACCAGTTTTATAAACAAATCACAACTTAGAACAGCATTTAGGGACATGTACGGTTTGTTGTTGTCCAAATTATAAATTCGGTCACAGTGTACTTTTCCCTATCCCCTAACTTCTAAATGCAACTATTTGCAGTTAGGTAAATTATCTTCCCTAAACTGAAACAGAATGTAATACAATTTGAGAGATAAAGTCACTGTAATTGCACTTTGCCAAACATTTACACACACACACACACACACACACACACACACACACACACACACACACACACACACACACACACACACACACACACACACACACACACACACACACACACACACACACACACGACAGTGTGTGCGTGTGGGCAACTGTGGCTCAGTTGGTAGAGCGGGTCGGCTGATGATCAAAGGGTTGGAGGTTCGATCCCCGCCCTGCCACCTGTGTGATAGTTGTTGTGTCCTTGGGCAAGACACTTCACCCACCTTGCCTCGTGTGAATGTCGATAGTTAGCCTGCTATCGGTGTATGAATGTGTGTGTGAATGGCAACGTGGGAAAGGAAAAACAGGTCTCCCTTTCAAAAGAGTCTTCGGTCTCAATGGGATCTACCTGTATAAATAAAGGTTAAAAAAAAAACACACACACACCTGTAAATGTCTCTTCAAAGACATTGTGTATGTGCTACTTAGCATTCACTCCGTCTCCACACATGTCCACATGTGGCTATTTGTTCAGCAGAAGACGGACCCAATGCAATCAAATGCCTCTATGCCTATTCTTTTGGGAGAGACAGCACCAAATTGGATTCACTGACAAATAGCATTTGGACTGGGGACAGGTAGTTGTTAGTCAGTGGGTCAGAATTTTCAAGTAGAAATACAAAACACTCTGTACCAATCGCAGCTAATGAGATATGCTCACAGATGAACCTTCAGTCAGACCTCAAGAGAAGACCATACAACATAAAATCTATATTATACTGGGGAATGTTAAATATAATGTGTTTTCACTGGTCTGGCAGCCAACACATCATCATGTCGCAAATTTGGGAGATTCAGTCCTCTTTTCTTTCTGTAGCCTTGTAAACTGCTCTCGCTGAAATTTATTTGAGAAATGGTAAGACGCTTGGGCAGGGCTAAGAGTGGGGAATACATTTCGCCTTTCTTTTGTGTATTTTATCAAATCAAATGCATTTTGTTGTCTTGTCCTGAAAATCTTCTAAAACGCTCTTATGTCGCAACCTCTGATTGGCTGTCACTGGTCTCAATGGGAATGGCCCAGTCTATGGGTAATGTTGGAGCCTGCAACCTATTTCACACATAACATATATTGGAAAACCAATGCAGCATAAAGGCAGTGCCTGCCAAAAGCATGGTGCCTTACCTGACAGCATTGTCCATACGTGACACGGTGAGGTAGGCGGCCAGGTTTGCTGTGTAGGACGAACACACAATGAGAGTGAAGAGCCACCAGCTGCCCATGACAATACGCAGAGCAACGGATCCCAGGATTGAGTCACTGCCTGTAGAAGGGCAGGTATGACAAATAGGTATAAAAAGTGCACAGACCCACACATCATCAAGTTTACTATGTAATGTGTAGCATCACATAACAGCACAACATTGGATATAATGTAGCTACTTCTTATACCCAATCAAGTGCAAATAATACACCTTAATATGCACCGTAATCCTATTTAGGCAACACATATTTGTACGCCATACATCTGATGTTGAAGTCAAAAAGATGTGCAGGCATGCTTTTTTATTATCAGGGTAATGTGTCAACACTCTATTGTTTCAGGTACTTTTTATATTATGAGAGTCTATAAAATAAAGTATTTAAAAATATATATTAATGACTTATGCTTTGAGTGACTAAGATTGTTTTAGTTCACACATTTAAAATGTTATGCCTTAAAGTACCTTTTATTTTTCTGCTGAAACTCATGTAAGTTTTTCTCACTTTTGAGATAATTCAAAACAGATAATTTGCATGTGACACTGGAGAAGTGTTTTCATCAGCTGTTGTCATCGCATTTATTCCAAAGAGAATTAGAATTAGAATTATTCAGAACCATCAACCCTGAAAGTGAACTTGCAAGCTTTTATATTCCATTTTTTTCAAAGAGCGTAGTAGTACTCATTAGTTTTCATTCTTGTCCTTAACCCTGTACCCGTCCTTGTTTTTCAGACTAGTTCTTCACATTAGATTTGTTATCCTAAAATCTACCTCTCTCATATGTATGTCTTAGCTGTAAATATCCAACAGTTTATGAGGTGGATACAAAAAATGTCAGCACACATTCTAATTTTGAAAAGTAAAGCCATAGAAATGTCATCTGAAAGATTCAGGAGTGTGAAATGTGATGAAAACATATTTGTCTGAAAGTGTCACAATCACAAAAACAAAAGTCCGTGGGTGGATAGTTGGATCTGCTCTGAACATACAACAAAACCCAGCCAAGTGTTACTATATCATTAAGAAATTGTTGAAGGGATACGGTTGCCAAGATTATGCTCTCTGACAATGGCACACTATGCATCAGTAGTTAGATCCATATCAAATTGGCCTACGTCATCCCAAGAAATATTGCAATCCACTTGACTGAAGAATCAAGTGGCAATGTTGGAGCGCAAGCCAGAAATAGGGAGGAAAAAAAGAGAAAAGACATTAAATTCAGCTTCTATTGAAATCTAGTGGGTGTCAGGTTAAAAAAGGCTCATAGGCAGAGTGCCAGACTTTGATAGATGCAGTTCAAGTTTTAACATCACGTCCTGAAGTAGTCATTTATCCAAACCGGACAATTCTGGAACTCCACCAGATCTAAAGATGGTGTGTTCTCCTTAACAAGGGCACCTTTAGAAACTGCTTGGCTGGGCTCAAACTGACTCACTATTCAACTAGCATTTGCTGACATTCACATATGCATTTTCATTGATTGGACTGGTTTTTGAATCTTCTTATCCTATTTTCTGATTTTTTTCTTACCTTTTGTTCTTTTAAGACTCAGGGTTTCACTTTGAAGAGATGTATACTATATTATATTATATTATATCATATTGTATTTTATTATCTAATATAAATGATGAGTTATTTCCAACCATTGCTGGGTGAAAACAAAGGCACCATGTGGTCAAAGAACACCATAACACACCTTGCTAAAAAGATGGATTTCAAAAACTCTTCTTAACGCTTAAAATATGTGTTATTCACTATTTCAGATACTCGATTCAAATTGCCCATAACTGTATGCAGAATGTAGGGAAACAAAGTTTAGAAATGATGTCACATCAACAAATGTGTGGATCTTCTCATCTTTTCCACAAGGGAGATAATACTGTTGAACTAAACCAATGGACCATGCTTCAGTGTCCCAATTAAATATTTAACCCAAATCATTCAGCCATACTGCCTATCTTTGCCCCTTCATTATATGATGATTACATAATGTAACACCGCTATCTTTGCATGTTAAGGAGTCCAGACTACAAGTATTTCACCCACCTTGTTGCACAAAAGCGCCGTAGACAATCCAGATGGCGCTCTGAAGTGAAGTGGAGACAGAAGGCGGATGGCCTCCTGTATTGTTCTGACAGCGCACTGCCTGGATGCGCCTGAGCAGGAAGATCATGATGCCCACCACAGGGATGGCTGCGGCAATACACGCCCACACTGCCAGGTCAAACGGTGCCAGCAAAGAGAAAATGTTGATCTTTTCCTCCGACTTGCGCATCAGGATTCCCACTGAATAGTCCAGGTAGCGCTTGCTGAAATCCACCACACTCTCCCGCTCCGGGGTGATGGTGATGGCTGATAAGGCCAAGTCCGCTCGCTGTTGAGGAAGAGTCATATGTTCATTTATAAAATGTCTTTTAAAATCAACAGAATAAGTTGAAGTATTTTGCATGCTGCTAGTCATCAAAATAATAGCTAGCAAATCCATACTTTGTGGAAACCGTCTTTCTGAAACACCATCAGGCCACTTTTTCTCTGACACTAATGATCACAATTGGAAGGACATTTAGAGTGCACATTATACTTTCCAAAAAGAAGACACCTATTTATTCTGGTTACAATCAAATTCTCCCTTTTACCTAGCCTGGTGCTACCAGACCATCGTACTTCATTTAATTTGTACAGAAGGTCTGGCAGTGCTGTAATTGGCAAACGTTCACTCATGGAGGCGGGTGTCTGTTAAAGTTTAAAACTATTGGATCTGCCCAGTGCCACTCTGGATTAGCCAACCAATCGCATAACGTTTGGTCGTCACGTGTGTCATGAGCCGGCTTCTGGCAACTGAAACTGGAGCGCGACTTCGACGTCATCGTTCTCAGCCACTCGCTCTGTTCGCTGATTGGACCGGCTGTCGAATCTCTGGCAAAACTGGGAAATGGGCTGTACACCCAGACTGACTACTGAAGGGAAAATAAAATTTGGCCGGAAGTAGGCGGGCGGGTGGAGCCAGGCTACCTTTTACCATCATCAGTACACATTTTAAATTCTAATTTTAAAATTGCAATGCAATTAGTCTCAACTCCTTACTCTTATTTTCTGAGCAGGGTAAAAAAAAACTTCATCTTTATGAGACCAAACTTTGCCTTATATAATTACATAACTACCCAGTACACTGTTGACTTTTAGGCTAATAACCAAGGACAGCATTTAGCCTTCTTAGTATTAAGTCTAGACTGTGCTTTCTTGCTAATCTTTGAATTCAATGTGTTCAAAGTCAAGGTGGAAGTTGTAGGATCAAGTCACACAAGGAGGTGTTAAGCCCTAGGTCTCTGAGCCTGATGGTGGGTTTGGGAGGCACACTGGTGTTGAATCCTGGAATATGGTCAACAAACACTACAGCATTCTCACATATGTGTTCCTCTGGCTTAGATGGCTGGAGAGGGAAGTGTCGAGGGCAAGAGCTATGGCTTCGTTCGTGGATCTGTTTGGCCTGTATGCCCATTTTAGAGGGTGGGTGCTAATGGGGAATAGTGGGTGCTAATGTAATTCATACAGAGTGATTCTTACATGTGTGGACTGCAGACTGGATCAGTGACAGATTGACCATGTCTGACTCTGAACACATCTGCCAGCTGATCTGAGAGTGGAAAAAATGGAGAGTGCACCCAAAGCCATAGCATACAT
The DNA here is from genome assembly GCA_949357725.1 of Hyperoplus immaculatus. NCBI lineage: Eukaryota > Metazoa > Chordata > Actinopteri > Uranoscopiformes > Ammodytidae > Hyperoplus > Hyperoplus immaculatus. Next base: position 22,925,009 of record OX442358.1, on the reverse strand, counting down.
TGACTACTCAGTATTCAGATTGGCTACTTGTCATTTTGTAATCTGGATATCTTTTCTCCCTTATGAACATAATGGCCAAATGCATAACTTGTCTGATACCCTTTACATTAATAGATAGGTTTGGTCTACAAAATAAGCGGGCTGGTGGTTTGCGTGAACAGGCAGGCCTGGCATGTAGTCATGTTCCCGTAATTGTTTCAGCCCACCCCTGCAAAAGCTGCCATAACTACAGCTAATTCAGGGCATGCTAATGTCAGCATGTGGTTGAATACAACACTGTGAGAACGACTCATGTAAACCCCCCTGGGAGATAATAAATGTGGCATCAGATTATTTAAAGGTGTTGTAGGCTAGAACAAAAGTCCAAAGAAATTATGTCCACATATGAGCAACACTTGTTGTCGGATTGACTTTACTAAGTCCCCGTTGGCACGTAAACATATATACAACAATTAAAAGACCATATGCTCCTGGGTTCATCCAGCTAATTATCCATTGACTGGACATTTCCAAGAATACCTGGTATAGGAGGCATATATACCCGTTTCATATATACATAGGCCCTGGCCTATGACCCTCATTTCATACATCTCCTTCAGGTACAACTGCAGGCAATCTAAGCCATGGATATTATATTTGTGTGTTGATTGTGGTGCAAAAGTGTTGTCAACTAACAATCGTATATGCAGGTGTTGTTTTCTATTATATTGAATGATAGGGCGGTATGCAAGCTGCAAAAAAATTAAATAAATAAAACAAAGTAAAACAATAAAAAAAGTAACGATGAAGAGGAGTGTGAGACACAGAAGCTTCTGTGGCACCATATTAGCTCATCATGCTGAAACTAGTGGAAGTAACCACATTGGGACATTTGTGTTTAACTACATATTGTTCACTTTGTTATTGTTCAATCACACGGCTCCCTCTGATAAACAAGTACAATAATTGTAGGGTGAGAGTGCATGTCCCTCGAAGTAATGAAACCGAAATTGTCAACAGAAACATAAAACATGGAGGACTATTATGACTCATAATAAAAGCTTTTGTTAAGTTCTCAAACTTTATCAGTTGCCCTCCAAAAAGCAGGGATCAGACATAGTCAAATCAATCGGTGATGTCGTCCACTAGAGAAAACTGATTTGCAGATAGAGGCTGTTGGCCTTTTCAGTGTTTTTCTAATCTTTTCCACTTTTCTGAGCATTATAATTTGTTTCCTATTTCAAAACAAGGCAACGTGGCCTGACTCCCAGAAAAAAAGATTTGGAATGAAATCTGGACATTGATTGACTGAGATAAGAAAGAAAACACACCAACCTTGCCAATGAGTTCTCCAATCATGCCATTCCAGGATCCATTAGGGAGTGCTGATCCGTACTTCCCGTCCCCGACTTGGTAGATGTCATACTTGAAGCCCAGGATCTTGGCTAAGGCATCCAGGACATCAATGGAAAAACCCTTGTATCTCTTTGGTTGGCCCAGAATATTCTCTGCCACCATCACAAAAGGCTCTTCCTGTTTGAATCCATATTAAAAAACTAGTTAAAGGGACCATTTTCATAATACGTTTCTACAATAAAAATGTTTAAATGCTTGTTTTCTAAACCCAAAATATATCCTTTCAGGAAATGTGTGCTAAATCACAGGTATGTCAATGTATCTAGATGCACCATAATCTCAACGGGGCAAAATCGGCGACCAAGGCGAGGACACATTCAGTCATTTTAAGAACTTTGGGGTGACACCTTAATGAGGAGGTTCTAAGGTGATCCAAGCTGAGCTCTATCATAATAAAATAGTTGCCTCTGCAACTGTTGACCTGTAACACATGGCGCCATTGAAATTGCTATGGTTCGCTAACGTTGAAATTGCCATTTTAAATTTATTACACCCTACTGTGGTTCTTCTTTATGGGTTGAACGTGTCAAGGCAGAATTAAATGGTGAAGGAGGAGTAAAGACAGGGGGGTTTCAAGTGGGGCAGAGGCAAATGACTTGATTAAGTGTCACTGCCACGGGAGAGCTGAGCAGCAGAACTTATGTGAATAAATATGGTGCAGGTAAATCATGTGTGAAGAAGATGGGGGGGGGGTGACTGAGGGAAAGAGGTAGGACGAGACTTTATCTGCTGAAGTGGTGGGGTTAGTTTAGTAAGAAAAGCTGCTGCAACGTGCCGGCTTTACGTTGCTTTGGATTCACAGGAGGGTTTGACCAAACAATCTAAAGTCAATTAGAAGAGGTCTAGGCCTTGTTGATTCCCTCATCCTCACTGACCCCATTAGAAGCGAGGACTTTGACTGGACTTAAGACTAAAGATTTTGTATAGAAAAAGTTGATTTGCAAATAGCAAACTTAGCCTTAATTAACCCCAACATTTGCAACAAATATGTTGTAAGAAGTCTTTCTGCTGTCTGCTCGGCGTGCGTGCTGTGGGGCCTATGCTTTTAATGCAACTGCAGTATGATAAACATATGCATGAAAAATTGGTGTTATTTTAGTTAACTCTTTTAAAAACAGAATTCACACACTATTGTATAGCTTTGAATGTATATTTTAACTGTTGCTTAAATCGGTGGGTGTGAAGAACAACCTCAACGTGTGTCTATATTATAGTGTTTGTTTTCTTACTCCAATTTGCCTACTCAGATCAAATGTTAATATATTCAGTGTACTCCTACAACTTACCAGCAATGTTACAATCTTGAGCGTCACTCCCTGCATTCCGCTCTCTATCCGATTCTCCTTTAGGCTACCGTTCAATCCGCGAGTGGAGTCCCAAGAGGCCAGCTGAAAGGGAGAAAAAACATCAGATAAATGAGAGAAAAGGATAAAAATAGGAAAATGGAACAGGTTTCTAACAATAAATACTGTGTGGCAGGATGACACTGTGAGTGAGCTTTAAAGTAAAAGCCTTTTTGCAATTTTTTTGAGGTAATCTGTCCTGACACTCAACACTGGGTGTCCAATGTCCACGTTAACGTCTCAGCTGGTTACCAAGACAACACGCATTAGCTATTAGACTGCCATTAGGACCCTCTTATCAAGCGACATGACTGGATGCTGCAATTTATTTTCACACTATGTAAGCAACCTAATGTATACTTTACCAGTAATCATACAGATGAAGGTGGTGATGATGATGATGAGGATGAGAGGAAAGACAGGGAGAAGAAGTACAGCATTACATAACTAGGACCTTAAATAGACAGCATGCTCGTTGAGTAAAAGTTGCAGAATTAAACCAAAACAAAGATGAAATTTCAGGCATGTCAGATCAGTTTGAGTTTGTTTCTTGAACTATCCCTCAATATTTAAACGTCTCATTCCACACTGTCAATGTTTTGAGCTATATCTAAAGTAAGGAAGCTGATGTTTCTTCAATTCTTAATCAGTGCTGCTGGCTGTACAAGGTTTCTTCTGAGTATCCGACACATGGTTTGGAGTGGTCTATGAGATCTGAGCTGACAGGACAAGCGTGGTGTCCAGAGGGCAAACAACGGGCCTCGCTGACCACAGCACACTTCAGTCTGCCCCATCACGAGTCTTTTTTACAGATATATACGTCCCACAGAAACACACTGTAATCCATATCGGTGTGCGGTACATCATTAAAAAGCTGTGAGATTTGAAGAATTTTTTAGTTGAGTTAATTACTCATTTCAAAATGTCCATATGATTTTATGCATGTTTGGTTTTTGTTTTCTAGCTTTTCATTTTGGATTACTGTGTTCTGATTAACAGTTTGATCAGTTGCATTTTGCAACATGCTACCAGCAATTATCACAGCAGATATTTCAATACAACCATTGATTTAATGTTTTTAAAAACTTTGGTAAACTATTTGTATACATGTTATATTTGTGAATTCACTCATGCTTTATGTAACAGTAACTGGTGCCAAACCACCACCGCTTGAGTTCAAACTTAGTAATTTCTGTCTAGTAAAAACGCACACGTGTCTGCGTTTGGCAAATAATAAATACAGCTTATATGACTCACTTTCATCAGCAAGGGGAGGTTCATACAACATTCTGAAAGACTGTTGGCCCTGGGGAAGATCGCTCTGGACATTTCATTCAATATTCAGTCAGAAAATGTACCAGAGATCAAAACCTTGAACAGAAGTGAAGACATTTCTAAGCTTGACGTCCTGCACTTAACTTTGAACTCTAACGGCCTCCACACACATCCTGCGTCTACCTCTGGAGCGCGTCGCCTTACCTTACTGCTGCGTCTTTCGGACTTTTCTCAGACACACATGGAATGACTCAGCAGCTGCTGCTGCAGCGCTGCTTCTAAAAGCCCTATATTTCTACATAGAGTTTTCATAGATAATTCCCATTAAAAATTAAGTTATTTCGTGTCATTTATGATGCATATGATTTATATTGAGTCTAATATTGAGTCTGGACAGTAATCCGTGCGCCCCATTGCCTTTTTCTTTTTTTTTCTTTTTTTAAAATTTTCGCTTGTTGGAAGTCTTATTTTGAAAGGGACACATCAGGAAATGGTGAAACTACAGCGAAAGCTGCCGGTATGAAGTCAATATGACTCGCAGCAGAGTATTTCTCTATCAGTTAAAGCAGAGAGAACCGAGAGAGACGCGCGGCTCTCAGAAAAAATAGGCGAGCGTCGCTACAGACGTGCCTCCGACGTGCATCAGCAGTGTGTCTGAGGTTGGATGTGTGCTCGCTCTAGGTTGATTACACGGTCAGTGACAAAAAGTCAGACGCAGACGCGAGGTAGACGCGCAGTAGAGGTAGGATGTGTGTGGAGGCCGTAACTTCATGAAATATTGAGGCTCCATTGCTCTTTTATCTGAGTGGACATAGGCAGTTCGGTTTGTGCATGGATATATCAGAACCCCCCACCTGTCTTTAAGAATGATTTTGTATTCTTGTTTAACCCACTTGGCTAACAATAGATATTGATGACAAAGGCAAAATGAACAAACACAAATCTCTGTCACTGACACCATTTTCAGAAGCAAGTAATTATACTGTATAATCAGGAGAGAACAACAATGACAATAGATGCACAGGGCAGCAACACAAGCTTTCAACTCTGAATGAAATAGGTGCATATGAGGCTGGCAAATGCATAAGCAGAATATTTAATTTTTAGTTGAATAATTCTTTAAGACACAAACAATCTGCAGATCTTGTTACCCTCAACATACACTCAATCTCAGTCTTCAGACATACTCTAAATAGCTATGCACTGCGAACGGCAAGCTAATCATGTTTATACCCTGCCAGCATGCGTGGTCGTATACAAACAGTTTCCTTTCCATCCAGGATCTCATCAATGCAATGTGCTTCAAAGGGCGTTTATCCAAGTGCTGAATGCATGTAAATGATATGGAGATCGGTTAGTCATGAAATTGTTGATTGTAAACATAATATAGGGTTTGATTGGTTATGAAGTAGACACAAACTAAACTTTTTCTAAACAGTACTTTGCACATAGATAAGAGAAAGGTTTAATGGTACCATAAGGTCTTGAATTACATGTGGGAAATGAGTGCAATTTTGTGGGAAAGTACTGAACAATCAAATTGTAATAGCTAGTCTAGTTGTGTTATGCGGACGTATTCCACTGTGTCCAGCACACATCTTAGAGTATGTGTGTGTGTGCGTCTGTGTGTGTGTGTGTGTGTGTGTGTGTGTGTGTGATTGGGGGGGAGGTTGGCAAAATGTCATTGTGCGTTGCTTGCTTCACATGGGACTATTTTCTCCATGAGCGGCTTCGTCCTCAGTGAGCAAGCTCTGTAAACTGGAGAGCTCTAAAGAGGAACACTTCTACTTCACAGAGCTTTGCACACCACAACACGCCACTGGGAAGGTCAATAACAAACAGCAAAGCCACCCCACCTGCATATCAAAGAGCATTACTTTACCAGACACACTGTGATGTTTTATTATAAGCTTTGAAAATGTCATGTCTGTATGAGTAACTGTTTACTCTCACATGTTGACTAATTATATTGGAATCTTTCTCTGGTAAATAAGAATATACAAAACGATTCATGAAACAGATTTTTGTTTCTTGATGCCAAGCCAATAAATTTTTTGGCATTTTCTTGCTTTATTCCTGAGTGTCAGGTCATTGAGGATTTAAGTTTGAGATATTTTGCATAACAAACAGTCACCTAGAGGGTAACTGAGATAGAAAAACATTCAGTTGTGTGTCTCTATTCAACTTAGCGTATATGCTTTGTTTTTTACCTTACAACACTGGAGAATAGAGCTACTGAGGTTTTCGGAATATCCTGTTTAAAGAGTCACACCAATAACAACAGGATTTATTTAACGATTATAATGCTCAATGCTGTGAAATAATCATCTGTGATAGGGCTTTGTTAGATACCAATGGCCACTAGAAACTATTCAAGGGATAAGAGTCAAATAGCCCTGGATTCATGGTGCAATTTCTGCCTCTATTACAACATCCATTTAATGGCTTACAGAAAGCACTTGATCTTCTTTCATGATTCCATTTCGACCACATCATTCTAAATGTGGAGCGATAGTTTGAGCTTGAGCTGCTATTATGGTTCTCCTATGCCTGCTAGTTCAGTCCGATAGGTTCTTACATATTGACAAGCCAATCATGCTGAGCCGAGCTTCATATTGACCCAACAATTGAAGAGTCTGTATGCCTGTTTGCAAAAGTGCGTGTTATATATACAGTATCCATCACAATCTAATTGCTTGCCTTATTTGCTGCCTACATGTTGTGTCAGGTGTCTCTGAATGTTTTGCTTTTCTTACCAATGTACTTTACACATCTAACCAATACACACCATGTGTACATCCATATACCACGTATGGTGTATGCACAACTGTGCGTATGTTTATTTTTCATGTTGCACTTTATGTCCTCCCTCCCAGTAGAAAAGGCAGAGTTCCAGCTGTGTTATCTCTGATCACCAGAAACACAGCAAAAGCTGGCCATTTAAATTAGTCAAGACAAGGGACATCTTATCTGACCCGATATGCTAGAGATGAGCTGGGCTGACATGGCGCCAGTCTGCACTCTAACCTCTAATAAGCAACACGAGGCAAAATTCTTTTCATAACACTCCGACAGAAAAAGAGAGAAAAACAACAAAAAACTGAAAAGATTTAGAAGAGACAAGGGGGATGAGAAATGAGCAAAAAGGGAAAGACACCTGAAGATAAGGAAGAAAATCAAGTCAGTTGACACAAATAAAAATAAAATATCTTGAAAATGTAATAAGAAAAGTGTTCCATCACAATGTAAGCTTTATAAATACATTTTTAATACAAAGTGTTATCATGGAGGAAAGACGAGGCAGAGTTTCAGGATCAGTGCAGAATATATTGAGCAGAATTATCCTCCATCCTCTCAGAAAAAAAAAGATAGAACGTTTCTTTAGAAAAGACTGTATTCAAGAGGTGAAGAAAGACAGAGAAATATGTAGGCTTATGGCACACGGTGCGGGCTTCAAAAGTGTTGCGAGGTCCTGATGTGAGAATATGCCAGTGAGAAGGTTGCAGACTTGCCAGTTATCATAAAAAGTGAGTCACTGATTCTGCTTTCAACTTTTCACATCCACCTATGAACTGAAAATTATGTTTTTTTTACTTCCCCTCATGAAGTGAGCGAAAGCAGGAGCAGGTACTGCAGGTGAATTGCATTTTAATGATGTGGGTGGCTTTAAGGTCTGTAACATTTGCTCAACATTGTTTTCCAGATGGATTGGAGCACATGAGAGAGAATACATTAAGGGATATGGAGAAATATCATCCCCTTTTCATCCAATTACTTGTGCCGCTCAAGAGGATTTACGTTTGCCAGTGAGGCTGTAGGAACAACCATAAGTGGGCACTGCCAGCTTAATGCTATATGCAGACTCATAAGAGGTCATTTGAACGCAATTACAGTTCAACAAATTACGATATTACCATGTTGACTAATTAAAATGTGTTATAATGATGTTGTTTTCTTTGGCCTAATAACCAATCGTGTAACATTCTCTACACTGCTAAATAAGACATGGTAGGATCTTTAAGTTATATATGAATTCTAATGATGTTGAGTGTCATCTGATGATTTTTTTTTAGCATAAACAGGTGTGTGGCACTGATTATATTGGCTTGTGATGGAAATGAATGAAAAAAATCCAATTATCACTATAGAGCTGGGTAAATAAGAACTCAGATCCAGCAAATAATAATTAGTGGAAATATACCAATACTGTATTTTGAGGTTAATTTGTAAAATTTATGATTATATTGCATTCATATTGGTCTTTCTGGCTTGTGAAACACTATCAGTATTACAGCTGCAACGTCTACCTCATAGTAATGTTCTTTATCTTCCTGCAAGGGAAAATACAAGCAGGTAGGGGAGCTTTCAAAACCTTGCAGTAGTGTTTTTCCCCCCAATTAATCATTGGATCAACAGCCCGATGAAGCCCCATGCAGATCTATTTGTTGGCAAGAGAGAAGCACGCTTCAGAGACTATTCAATGTCATGACTGCTTTGTAAGCCAGACAGAGATAGGGTTCACCAATGAGTCATAAACAAGTGCAGTTTGTTAAGCGCACCATGCGATCAATTCAATTATAGCTGTTTGAAAGTATAATTATGAAGGAAATTAAGAGAACATCCAACATCATTCAACCCCTTGTGGCTGATTGCAGTCGGATGTCAGAACACTTGGATCTGCTCTGGCGCAAAGGAGCAGCTGTAGGGTGATATCAGCTTCAGTTAGCTGGAGTTGAGCTAGCTTTTGGGCAAATGTTGGCAAACGGAATTAGATGGATGTACTCAATCCAGCCACCGGAAAGTGCCAGACACCAGGCTGCTGGTGTCAAAACAACTACTTAGAGTAAGAACAACAATAAGACCCCTTACATTTAATTTAATCTACTGGCAATGATGTCAAAGCCGACTGTGCCAAGGCAACCGGTAAAAACAATTTCAACATGAAATGTGATTCTAATTTTAACTTTTACACCTGGGGCAGCTTCTCACTTTCTCTATTTCTAAGGTAATTGGCATGCTCTTATTCGACAGCATTGCCATACATTATTTCTAGAACATGTTAGGCTATTTAGAGGTGCTATTATATGGAACGTGAGCAGAACGATATGCTGTATATTAACATATTATTTAAAAAAACGTTTTTTTGCACACTACAGTGAAAACTTGAGGATTGGATCCATGAAAAAACATCAACCACACATAGGGGAGAACGGGGGAATCTGAGGCATCGGGTAATGTGAGCCACCCCCTGTATCTAGGCAACGGAAAACATTTGTGGTCATGGGAGATATATGTTTTCAAGCCCCTCTCATTTCCCCATGGCCCTGAAAGAGAGGACCTCATGGTGCTGTGGTAAGCATGTTTTTTCACCAAAATAGGTATTTTGCATGTAAAAGTAACTTTTCTTGCTGTCAACTTAAAGCTGCAGTTGAGAGTTTTTTTACTGTAATATTTGGCAAAAAAAGCGTAGTCATAATAGCCATTCAGCTATATGTAGGTGAAGTGGTCTGAAAATATTTTTTTATCACTTTGCTCCCCCCTGCCTCTGTGTGCTGCCCCCCAAAATTGCCACCGCTCATGTTAATTTTGACCAATCAGAGCGAGGTCAGATTCTCCGTTCTTATTGGCTGTGGGACCTTGGCAACGACGTTGATGCGTCAGTTGCGTGAGCGTTCACGAGCCTAGCAGTCTGACACTAGCCAACTGTTTGGTACAAGGCTACTACGGCGGACAGCGAGTGGCAATGTCTTCACAAACGAACCCTCAATTTACCATTCCCAGGATACTAACAACTAACACCGCTAAGACAGCAAAAAAACGAGGAAAGACGAATATTGAAAAGTTAACTGCTGAAAGGGAGACGGAGAGAGCTTGAAAAAAAGTACACCGGCCATGTCTTCTTGCCCTATCACATCAAGACCTCTCCGACCGCGACCTCGCGACTTTTGTTTTCAAAACAGCGACAAGCGACAAATCTAGCTTTTTTTTCTGGTGTTATTGGTGACTTTTTTCGCCAAAGCAAGTATCATCTCTTCTCAACGAGCAGCGGGAGCACTGACAGGCAGCCCGCTCCTCGCGCAGCAGCCCCGAGCTGAGAGGTGTATCTCCTGCTCTGACCGCAGCTGGGAGGGGCTGCTGCGCGAGGACCGGGCCGTCTGTCAGTGCTCTGTGACGGGGGACGGGCCAGGAGGCTCCCGCTGCTCGTTGAGAAGCGTTAAAAGTGATATTTGCTTCGGCGAAAAAGTCACCAATTACACCAGAAAAAAAGCTAGATTTGTCGCTTGTCGCTGTTTTGAAAAAAAAGTCGCCAGGGGGGCTGAAAAGTAGCTAAATATAGCGACAAAATCACTAAATTGGCAACACTGCCCGAGCAGCCCCACCCAGCTGCGGTCAGAGCAGGAGCATAGATAGTAGGAGATAAACACACACCTCTCCGCTCTGTTACAATTAGTTTGCTATCTTGCCTGGCTGTTACAGCTACTTTTGTTAGGCCTATCAGCACACTTACAATGATTTTAAGCTAACATACATGGTATGTCTGTGATTAAAATGTATGCTCAATAAGTACGTATGTAGTTATCATTACTAATGTTTAATCACCTCGGAATCGGACATGGTGTTTGTCTCCTGTCAATGTAACTGAATTCACATGAACGCGCGTAGCTGTCGTTCAGAGGGAGGAGCTACAGCAGGTAGAGCGTTGGGAACACAGCCGTTGGGATCCCAACGGCTGAAATTATCAACTGCAGCTTTAATCAACTGTTGTGCCAAAAAGCAAATGTATTCACGTAGAAAAACTTCTATCATACGTGTTGATGAACTACCAACATATGAAACCATGTGATGATGATAACTGAAGATTAGCCTGAAATACTAAGAGAGGTAGTTTTTTCTCAAATTGTGATGGTGGGGGAAAGTGAGCCAAATGCTGTGGGGGAAAGTGAGCCACTAGCCCCTTTCACACAGAGATTGTGGCATATTGACGGAACAACATCACTCCAAAATGCCGGCTTTGCTTGCTTCTGTGTTATTTACACAGAACCAAGCAACGCCGGCCTGCTGGCGCATCAGTAGCTCCTTTTACACAGCGTTCCGGAATGAAAGAGGTGCTTGTAAATAGCGTAAGGTGTGACGTAAACATTTAGCGCCGCGCCAGTCAGCTGCTTTACAACAACAACACTGGCAGGTGAATTGAGAGCAGAAGTGCTGGAGCTTGCAGTAAGAGGGCCGTATTTTACTGTCCCCACGATGTGCCAGTTGATCTCGCTATGCGCTGAGTCCAACATCACTGGGACTGTTAACCAAACTGACAAAATCAATCCGCTTCACCTCTTCACGTCTTGAGTTGTGTTAGCAAAACAGTAGCTCTGTGGCTAACAGCTGAGCCGGAGCCTTCAGTCAGCTGAAGCAGACGGGGCGAGCAGACTATTCCCCCGTCACTAGGTCGTATCCTAGGTCGTTCCTATTTACTGGCGTACTACTTGCCACAGCTTGACATAGTAACCGTTGCTACTGAGTGAGTTCCGACCGTGTAGCGGCTGTTGGCTGTTAAAACAACATGTTGTTTCAATGAACTGCTTTATTTTTTGTAGTAGCCATGTAGCCTAATAAGCGGGATAATGTATAGCGAACGGGTCACTTGCTAGAAATAAAGACCGACAAGCTGAAGCAGGAGCCCGACGCGCAGTGGAGGGCTCTTGTTCAGCTTGACCCGTTCGCTATACTTTATCCCTTACTTAGCCTAGCCTAGCTTTCCCATTGTACAACTTCTCCTGGGCAGAAATAGACTCATACACTCTGCAAAATGAAGCGCGGGGGTTTGGATTGAGCAACGGACCTCATGATCAGATAGATTATACGCCGTTCCTTTTATTTGGTGATTTTTACGGGACATCAGACCGCCGTGATTAATGTTAAACACACGTCCTTCAACTGCTAACATGGTCGCATGTTTAGAATGTAGGCTATGGAACGTCAAACGTCCCCCTGTTCCGCAACAACAAGCTGGAGCATTTAAACAGAGAGGCAGAACTGATTGTGTCGGGAATCTTACTACCCCCCGAGGTAGTAAAATTCCCGGAACAATCTCTCGCACCTTTCTTCCCTCGTTCCGCAACTGTCGCATTTAAACAGCAGGGCGGAGGGCCGAAAGGCCGGCATATTCCCGGCTTTCACTGGCTGTGTAAAAGGGGCTACTATCTCAATTTCCCCCACCATGAGGCACACGTTAAGTTTAGTCTCAAACATATTTCAATGTAATATTACTAGGGCTGTCAAAATTATCGCGTTAACGCAGGGGGATTAATTTCTGGAATTAACGGCGTTCATTTTTTTAACGCATTTAACGCATGTGCAGAATGATCCGCCCCGTGCATCCCACCGGCTCTACTACAGTCATTCTAACGCTGTGGCTGACCCAGGATCAGTAGCTGTGCGCGGCCAAACATAGCAGCAGCTAGTCTGTGTTTTAAACTACTAACCACGGACCTATAACTGCTGCTAACGGCCACGTCTAGTGTCGCGGACGGCAGTTGCTCTCGGAAGCAACAGGAGAAACATTCTGCTCCGTTCACGGGAGGAAACAAACGTCTGCAATTTTCAGAGGTGTGTGTGATTAATATGTGACAACATAACGTCGGCTACACACAAACACACACACACACACACACACACTATAGCGGAGGAAACTGGTGGATGTACCGGTGTTGCACCGAAAGCTGTGACCTGTCAGAATGTGTGAACCTAGAGGGCGCTGTTCTTATTGATTAACCCAGTCTCATAGTGAAGTAGGCTATGTAAAAACGTTGGTCCATTGCACAAATCGTAGAAGTTTCTCAAAATTGGCACTGAAATGGTCAGATTGTTTTTTGTTTTTTTAAAAGGTGACTAACCAACCTAGTTACCCATCATGGTGAAATGTGTAGGCTCCACTGCGCAATCATTTTAAATTGGAAGCAAACAACTTAATAATCTCTCAATTGCAGGACTGTTTTTGTGAAACTATGTTTTCAGCTGTGGACCAACATAAGTATTAAAACATTTCACTGTGAGACTGGGTTGTTCTATGCCTACAGTCTATTGAAATAAGTTAAGAAATAAGAATAGCGCCCTCTAGGGTCACACATTCTGACAGGTCACAGCTTTCGGTGCAACACCGGTACCGCGTTGATCCTCTTGTTTCACAGGTTTCACTTCAGAGGTGTCGGCTAGAACACCACTTATGGCCAAAAACGTCAGACTATAAGCATGAGACGAGGAGAGGAGGAGTAGGGTTTATCCGCTCTTTATTTTCCTTCTTTCACAGACACAGCAGCATAGACAGGGCTGCCAAGTTTCACCAAAAGTTTGGAGTGAGATTTTTTGGCCGAGGGACCCAAAACCGTGTCCTCTTTCCCACCCAATCATTTTTGCTAGTGTCCTGCAAGTTTACATATTGTTCATAATAAATCAGAAATAAAAGACAATTGGAAAATGTGATAAAACATCAAAAATCTTATTAAAATAAACAAATTCATGAATTGCAAAGTCGTAGGACAGGTTTTAATTAAACATTGGGTGTGGACATATTGTAAGTGGGGGTCTGGGGTTCCCCCCCAGAAAATTTTGAGCATTAAACACTTCATTTCCTGCATTCTGGTGAATTTTTATGAAGCAATGTGTGCCTTTTCTGCATTCATTTTTATGTAAAGTAAAAGAGAACGTTCACGGTTTCGCTGACACAAATTTAATTGAATAGTCTACAATGCATGTGTAGTGCTTTCAAATATCTCCTGTAGCCTATTGTTAAAACATTTGGTTAAACTGCAATAAAGGTAATTATTTTATATGTATTCAACATTGTATGGGCTATCCAATTATCCAATTTCAATTCACCATAATTATATTAAATCTATGACACTTGATGTCTTCTTAGAACATATTTTTCCCACAGTAACCTCTAAGCTTAGTTACTCAATACATTCATTCAATTAATGTTGACAACATTTTAGAACAAAAATGTGTTGGTGTGTCAACCAGCCCAATAACATAATGCAAAACAAGCTTGAATATATCAAGTGAAGTGACTGATTTGAATTAAGGTGTTCTTACCTCTTTGTTCATTTAATACCGGCGTCCTTGTTGTCATTAATTTTCCATTGAATTTGAACAAAGGGCGGGACTGGGAGGCGGCGGGCTTTTATTAGGCTCGTTCGACCTGTCGCCGTCTTGCTAAGACCTGCGCAATTATGACGCTCGTCTTGCTGAGCGCACTGTATTATGGTTAAACTTTTTGTCCCACTTGCACCCGCGGCTGGCTGCGGCTCGGCTGCTTGAGACTTTGAAGTCCCGCGGTATCAAGACGGACACAGACAATGGAGCAAGTCGCTGCAGTTGCTCCCCACGGGCTGCGAGAGCGAATTGTCTGATGGGAAACGTCTTGCTGACAGGTGGAGCTGAGCGCTAATTAGGAGTTTAAACCCCGTGCCTTTGATGCGTTACCCCAATTGGTTAGGCAAAAGTCTGACATCACCACTCAAAATTAAATTACGATCCATTCTTTTTGATTTTAATTTATGTTTAATCATAGGCCGCCACAGTATGCATTTAAGCAGAAATATAGCCTACTAAATCAGAGTTAAACCTCCACTGATCTAAACCCTTGTCATAGAAATAATTTGGATGTGTAACTCTCCTGTATAGATTTTTATAAAAGTGAACACAAACTTAAGTCACATAAGATCTTGGTGAAGTGATATCTTTATACCATTAAGATTAAATCATAGGCTTATTTCAAGTGATCTAAATGGTCTGGGAATTGTATTTTACATGCAGTGTCGCAAAGCCAGACCAAAACTACAACAAGTAGTCTGTTTGTTGTTACACATCATAATAAAGTTCATCATATCCATCTCTACAATAATAATAAGGGATCTATCTTATCTTAGACCTTCTTTAACTTTATTTAGGCCGATCATCTTCGTTATGTGAAGGGAGAAATACTAAACCTCCTTTATTTGGATTTGTAAATTATTCTTTATCACTTAAAAGTAGGTTTTCTAGTAAAGTAACAAGAAAGATAAAGATGGGGATATTATATTTCGTTTCTTGTTTTGAAAATGCCCCTCGCTTTTAAAGTGTTTACTCGTCTTTGTGTTGTGTTCTGCTTCTAATCGGTTGTAGCATGTGTAGCTCTTCTACGAATATGTTTCTAATAGGCCTTCAAAATAAAACTAGAAAACAAACTGCATCCGTAACAAGGACGCTACTTCCGACGGTCGAGCCGACTCGGAGCTGTCCGGCTTCAGTCAGGCTTTTTCATCACTCCCCCGACTGCACTCGGCTACTCTCGTCTACTTTCCAGACGAGCTACAACGGAGGTCGAACGAGCCTATTAGGTTTGTAGTGTAACGCAGGGGGGCGTGGCCGTGGTGGTTTGCCAAGTGGCTGCTGCGGCTACGGGCTGCACACGGCCATGGACCTATAAAGAAACCGCGCGTGCAGAAAGCATGGCAGAAAGAGGATGTCACGGAACTCAGTCCGTTTAGCTTTTCAAAATAAGACTTTCAAAGTAAAAGTACCAAAAAAAAATATATATTACGGGGATTCATTTCTCTGCGTGAGAAATTGAAGGTGTGGCGTGTGAGCGTGTGAACTGGTTGATATGCGTGTGTCTCACGGCCAAAGCGTGAGACTTGGCCACTCTGGCAGCATAGATCACAGGAAAAGAAACAAAGGCTTAAACTCAGCTCGTGAGGAGACGTTACAACAGCTGTTGCGACCCGCGAATTGTGGCCGTTAATAACATGCATAAACTATAGCCTAATTTATAACAGCGATCGGGACTGCATGTAAGCTACTTACTCACACAAGGGTGATTCACATAAACTCCACCCGACCTGACCGAGGGAGAAGAGAAAGGAAACTTAAACAGGCTCTCCGGCCGACTGAAGTCACGGCCCTAACTGACAGTTATCCACACTGAATAAAACACATCTTATCACACTGTAAGAAATAGGCTATCAAACACTAACTTATGAACTTTGGTACACACACACACACACACACACACACACACACACACACACACACACACACACACACACACACACACACACAAACTGCAATCAGGTTGTATTCAGGAATGCAAAACCATGGATTCACCAAATACATGCCATTATTATAATAGCCTATGCTATATTTGCTCAAATACATATAGAGACAGCCAAATTGAAGTATGGTGTGGTAGCATATGTTTTAGTTGATTATAATTTATTTGCAGTATTTACACCATAATTTGGATTTTCAATTAATAAAAAACTACATTTAAATGTATATATTCACCTTCTATCCTTTATCTTTCAATTCATACAACAATATAAAATGGGATTTTTTTGGGCCTATTTCGAATGGTAGAATTAATCGTGATTAATCGTGATTAATCCACAGAATCCGGTGATTAATCTGATTAAAAATTGTAATCGTTTGACAGCCCTAAATATTACATAACATATGTTTTATTTTAATGTCATACACATTGTAGAAAAGCCATCATGCCAAGGAAATACACCAGGAAGACGACCTGGGGCAACCACACAGAAAGAGCACCTTCTCATCTTTCCCTGTAACCTTCAGAGCTGGAATGTAGAGTAGGCCTAGTTGTAGAGTATGACAGGCTGATGTTATAATCCAGTTGGGTCTTCTCCTGTGTTCTGAGTCCCAGGCTGTTCTCGCTGGTTCTGATTTTCCTATGCTTTGACCCCCAGACACTAGCTGGCTCTAAAGGTCCTGTGTTCTGACCCCCAGACTGTGTTCTAATCTAACTGGTTCTATCTTTCATTTGAATCTTATTAAAACCTTTTGAATTATAATATGTTGTATTTGATTTTGTTCAGAATTACTTTCAAGTTTTTAGAAAATGTGCTTTGCTTAATTGACCAAACCCCATCATTATGTTACTAGTCCGACATTAGTTCTGGAATGTGTGGCAAGCTTTCAGGATTCTATCTGTTACAATATGTGTTGTTATGGTAGTTTCAGAGTGGAAAAAGTAAGTGGATCAGTTTACCCCACAGCTGGGGTAAAGTGAGCCACATGACAACTTTTTTTAAAACAATCATATTTTCACTGCCCTTTGTCTTGAAAAAAATCTGCTAATACCCATTTCTAGGAAACATCCTGAATTAATGGGAAATGTGTACATTTGAGTGATAAATCATTTTAGCTCCCTTAGAGGGGAGCAAATGTAAAAAGTGGCTCAGATTACCCCGTTCTCCCCTACATTCAGTATTGGGGTAATTTATTTTTTGCTATTTAATAACACAAATTATAATTTTTTTTGATAATGAATCATTCCAAAAATGCCAGCATTCGTATTGTGGACACATTTGAGAGATAACTACTGCCTGGTGCATGCTTGGCTAGAAGGAACAATTACATCGGAATGAACTAACTTCGTTATAAAGAGCTTCGTGTAAGCTGGAAGTCATTAGCAATATCTGCTGAGAGACGAGCTGACACATCAATAAGAGCAAACTGGGGAAGCAAAACAACAACAAAAACAACAAAAACAACCGCATCGATCACTCTGCAGCAGCACCGGATGGTGGATAAAACTCACAGTAGCCATCCAGGAAATAGTATTTCAGTCTTCATTACAGTTTCTAACCAGAAAGACGCCTCATCTAAGAGCCATCAGGCTGGGGAGAAAATGGACTGAATGCAGATAAACGATGATGGAGAGGGAGGAAGCCGGGGCTGAAAAATGGTGGCGGGGTTAGGACGGAAGAGGAGGAGATGAGAAGAAAAGATAAAAGTGAGAAGAGAGTGGGACAGAATGAGGATGGCTCTGATGGGGTTGTTGTGGGTCCGGGGGGTGAGGGGCGGATCACATGCAATCACTGTTACACTCCATGACATTAACAGTACATTGTAGATGTAATAGGGTGGCTTCTTCTTGATGGTGGCCACCAGTTTTACGCATCATGCGGGGAAAAATAACAACAACAAAAACTCAAAACTACAAAATCCTGAATGTACACATACGGAATTATAGAGAAACAGAGAGGAGAGCTACATGAATTTGTGTCCGTTAATGGTTCTGCCATGTAGCGGGCAGACACACAGATAGACATGCTAGGTAATAACAAACAGCACTGAATGCATTTGGAAACCTATTATCTGGCCTTGCTGTCCCCTTCTGCCTATAATGATTTTAAAATACAAGCGCCCACATGTCAGTGTGCTCCCTTGTCTCTCTCTGTTCCCTGGACGCCTGGCTGCACGCTCTCAGTGTGGGAGACCCACAGCCCTGTAATTTGTACAGAACGTGTGTGTGTGTTAATGTACTTTGGAGCTGCACTGTGTATGTCAGGCTGTGTCCAAATGTGTGACCCTGCTGGTGGACATGTATGTGTTTGTATGTTCCTGTGTGTGTGTGTGTGTGTGTGTGTGTGTGTGTGTGTGTGTGTGTGTGTGTGTGTGTTCGTCAGTGTGTGTGTAAACACATCATGAGACACACTACATGCAGTGTGTGTATATAGTGTGTCTCTTCTTAGCTAATGCAAATGGCCACATTATGATGAATTGGCTCCATGATTTCAGTTCGGCTGAGTGGTGATTAAATCTTCATTAGCGTTTCTGGTCAGTGCTGCTCTTCATAGATTGCCAAGAAACTCAATTCCTCTTCATTCGGCAAGAAGTTCCTGACTGAATCAGGACATGCGCAGCGACAAACAAATTACAGCTGATTGAAGAGTCCACACACAATGCTTTCAATCCCTACACTTCAGCTCTGCGACACTCAAACATCAGACAAGTCTCTCAGTAACTTTGCGGTTAGCTCATATAGCCTATACGCTAGTTTTACAACGCGAAAAATGTCACTGCTCAATGCCAAAATATTTTGACAATCAGCTAAATGGAAGTGATGCTTTAAAACATTTCTGTTAGAAACTCCACCTTGTTTGTGAGTGCAGCTTATAGCAAGAGGCGCACAAGTTATTAATTCCAGGACGGTTGCTGTGATGAAATAGAAGATTATAATACGTTGTAGACGGATGTGGGAGATTCAGCAGCTCCAGTAGGGGGCACCCTCCTACCTGTCACCTCACTGTCAAAGGTTAAGCCCAGTGACTGTAGGTCTCATAGCAGAGCATAGCTCTAGATTTAGTCTATTGTTCTATATAAAATAGTACACGCAAAATTAAAAGAAAGCTGGGAGCTTTTCGAAACAGTATTCATTCCGTTTACGTATTCCAATGGTATTATGTTCTAATAGATGTGTTACTCCATTCTGGTTCTCAAGGAATGTGTCCAACAGGTCTTTGTATGCTCTTGGCAGTAAATGAGCCACTCCTGGAATGTGCTGGATAATTAAAGGGTAGAGAGGAACTAAAACCTGCAGGACACCAATTCCCAAAGACTGGAATTGAATTCCTAAACTTAAAGAGGACCTATGATACTTTTCGACTTTTATGACCTATAAACGTTGTTATAATGATTTATAGTCATGTTTAACCATACTAGCGTATCAAATAATTACGTACATGCATTTAGACGTATTCCCTGCTTACCGTCTGGGATGGCTATGCAGAGCACTAAACACTAGGGCAGCCGGTCGAGAATTCACTTGTTCAAATTTCCGGGTATCGTGTCATGTTCTCGGATGTTTCCATGTATGGTAATGCTGCTCAGGCAAGCTCCGGCCATGCCCCCACCTTCGTCTCTCAGAAATCTCCCTGCGCACTGCTGGAAATGTTCCGGAAGGAAGGCAACCAATCACAACGGAGTGGGGTTTGCAGTAGGGGGGGGAGGGGCGGAGAAGCTCAAAGCAGTGTGTGGAGCACAGGGTATCTGCAGGTTTCAGCATGTCAAATTTAAGACTTTTTAAGACCTTTTTAATACCACCTTGAATGAAATTTAAGACCTAAAACACAATACATATAGGCGATATTTGGGGGGTCCAGCTGTATTACAACCCACGCATAGCTTGTGTGTCACTCAATGAGACTCATTCAAGTTTACTTTGTCTGTTTATTGAACATAAAGTGATACTCATTTATATCAGAAGCTAGGAAGAAAGTAGCCTCTCTCAGGGTATCTGCACATCTTAAGACCTCTAATGAACACCAATACCTACAAACAGAGCCGGCCCAAGCCGTCAGGGGGCCCTAAGCGAAATATGATTAGGGGGCCCCTCTCCAATGTTAGCGCTGCTGAAACTATAGATCTTTGTTAAATATCATTCACACACCCAGTGTTTTCCGCTAGTGCCTCCACTGTGCAGCTGTGCGAAAATATTAGACAGCCAAGATTCAGACCTCCTAGGGGGGTCCGGGGGTATGCCCCCCCGTGAGATTTTTTTAACCTTTTTAAAGTGAAATGCATGAATCTGGTGCAATTTGAGAGAAAAATTAAGAGGATAAATCTGAGAAATTTTGTGTGAACAAATAATTTGGAGACACTGGGTCAGACGAATTAGAAGCTACTGAAGAAGGACACATGGATTTTCCATAAAAATATTAATATAAAATAAAATATTATGGAGGGTCCTCTGGGTTGGGCTTGGAGCTCTTTTTCTTTTACGGGACATATTTCTCTGTAATATAGTGAATGCATTTAAATGCAGTGTGAGGAACGAAGCAGAAGAACTCTGTTGTCCAGCTACTGTATCTTTTTTTCCACAGACAAGGCTGAAATAGGCTATAGACTATACACAGTGCATGGGCAACTGAGGATAGCCCCATTTCCAATTGTTTTTAAATAAACTCAATACACACTGTGCATGGATGTGAACGTGACATGATCAGATAATTTTGGATTTCCTCCCAGATGAACTGATTACATTTTTAGGCTATTAATTATCTAGACCAAAACATTTTATTCCTTTTTTGTATGATAACTCACATTTGCATAATATGATGTTAATATCAAACACACAAACTAAAAAAAAAAAAAAAAAAATATATATTATTTTTTTTTTTAGGGGGCCCCCCAGGCAGTCGGGGGCCCTAAGCGGCCGCTTAGTTCGCTTATGCCTCGGGCCGGCTCTGCCTACAAACTACACTACAGTATATGCTCTGTAAAGAGTTTTTTTTAGTTTGAATATCAAATATTCAATGCACTTTAGCTAACAACTGCTGTCTAATTACAGAAAATAAAAAATGTTCAGCAGTCTGAATGAAGACAATGTCCCCCCGCATTTACCATCAAATAAATATAAGATCCCTGTAAAGGCAACGTGAAAACCCATCATTACCACCTTTTCAACCTAGAGCTGTATCAATTGATTTACATTTTCTGATAAACCAGTCACAAGAACAGTTTAATCAATAAAAAAATGTGTTAGCTGCAGCATGCAGTATTAGAATGAAAAACAAAAATCTGGTAATTTATGGGGAAGAATGTCCTTCGAATTTTAATTAGCCTACTCATTCAGTAAACAACAAACTTAGTCCATTAACTTTATTTTTCAGAACTTGTGGCAGAAACTATTTAAAAATTGGTTCCACAGGTGAATGATTTTGCACTTTCAAAATCGGGAAATAGGCTACTGTAAAGTAGGCATAGCATAGGCTACTGTATACAGGTTTGCATGACTGGGGGATGCCCACGGGACAAGCGGTAATTTGCGAAATGTTTTATTGTCTTCATATTGTTGCAGGCGGCCAGGTTAATAAACTGCAGGTATTAGGGTTGTACCGATTGGTGATGGAAATGTAGGCTACTGTCTGCGATTGACGGGACGATCGGTAATAGTTCTTAACTAGCCGTCAGAGAGCGAGGGCAGAGTGGAGAGAAAGAAAGCGACAGACAGAGAGAGAAGCAGAGACTCGCGTCTCACTCTGTGAGCTCACGGCAACGCGACCTGAATGACCGTCTGATGAGCAGCTATTAATTAATAAATATAGATAAATAAACATTTTTACTAAACACAATAAATCAGTTTGTTTCTGTGTGATTTGCGTTTGGGTCAGTAGCCTACCTAAATCGCCAGCGGGCGGGTGGTTGCACACCTACGGAGTAGCGGCAGTGTGTGGTCGCGGGGTGAATAAAGCCAGCCATGATATTTGTCGTCCACCCTCCACCTCTCACTGAATGTATAATAGCAGGGCATGTATTTCGCTGGGTCGTTCTCCCCTTTCTTGCTTTCACGCGACCGACTTCAAATTCGGAGGCAGGGGACACACATTCTTCTTCTATGCTACGTTTATATGCGGATCACAGCCACACACGGCCGTACTGCCTCTAGCGTAGTGTCGGACTTTGAGCAGTTAGTTAGAAAGTAGCCTCGCTACATCTCCTTCTCGGAAAGTCCCGGAAGAAAAAATATATATAACATTGAATAGTCCTGCCCCAACAAATTTAAGACCTTTGAGTAATGGATTTAAGACCAGCATATCACATTAAGACTTTTAAGACTTCCGCGGACACTCTGGGAGCAGACTGCTGTCCTCGCTAGGGTGAGAGGAAGAGTGTCCCGAAAATCTACATGGTTTTTTGTGATGTGATTCGTGTCAGGTTGCTCTATAGCAGTTTTTAACAAGAAATTAAGACCAGAAAAGTAGTATAATAGGAGATCTTTAAGAGGTTTACGGGGGGCCTTGGAAAGATGGGAAATTGTTCGATTTCACTTTTATTTCTGTCCTCACACAGTAAATGTTGACATTGAGACAATGCCCAAGAAAGGCTATTTCCATCAGAGGTTTGGCAGTACCTGCTGTTTCCTCAGCACCCACGTAATGCACGGTTACGTAAGCGTGTGCAATCTCGTATCTTCCAACAAAAAAACGTCAGAAATGAAGTCTTATTCGGAAATTCTAATTGATTGGTCAGTCAGTGGCCTAAAGGCTACAGTATATCATTTGGACATGGCATAGCTGCTAAACTCTGTAAATAAAAAAGGTCAGGCACCCTACTGTGAAATATAACCACATGGTTATTTCTGACAAGGTGAAAATAGAAAAAAATAACAAACCATTAGTACTGAAATCTCAGAGTAACTGTAGAGGGGCCGACCAGTCACAATGAGGTCGCTGGTTCGATCCCTGGCAGCGGACAAGAGGGTGTTACTTTTAATACTAGTGGTGGCTGGTATTACATATAACGTGGCCACCATCTCTCCCATAGTGTCCTTGTGCAAGGCACTTAACCCTCAACTGCTTCAGGAGCGCTGTACTATGGCTGACCCTGCACTCTGACCCCCCTTCTGAAGTGTCATCACTTAAGAGAGGATACGTGAAAGAAATTTTAATTTGCCTTGACTAATAAAGATAATTTTAGTAACAGTATTGGCTAAAACACATTGTTCTCATATAGGCTAATACGTGTCCTTTGAGGTGTACTTTACAGACAAGTAGACAAAACACATACTTATAAAAATTCTGGACTGACCCGTTTTACATCTTTCCCAAATGTCTCACTGTAACTGGTTCCAAGAATCTCAAACTGCACATGGGAGTTGGAGCCTTCAGCGCGGAAGTCCATCAGTCCTGTCAGGCCACTGATCCGTCCCTGTGGCAACAACAAACAGAAAATAGTTACTGTATGAGATATCACAGCATGGAGTGGTAGTATTGATGGTGATGTTCTAGTCTATTTCTGTTCTGTGGGTGAATGCAAAGAAAACAGCATTAATAAGTATTTACAACTCTTTCGGACATCATAGATTCCAGTTTGTATTGATTTAATAAACTTCTAATGCCTGTGCATGGTGCAAACTATGAATCGAGCAAATGTGGACTAATTAAACTGATCATGAGCTTGAGCAGCATTTTACAGCAATGGGATATTTTACATTATATAATCACCAAGGGAAAGTTTTCGCCATTAATCATACTCCATCATTTATGCAAATTTCTGCTTTAATCGCACACTCAAAGGCCTTTTAAGTGTGTCATTCAACCAAGCCTGAAGGTACAGTATGAGGTTATCAAAGAGAATATAGATAATTTTTAGACAATTGGTGATTTACGGTGCTGGAGTAAACAGCATAAAAAGTTGTCTAGAAAATGTAATGCATTAATGGAGAAACAGCTCTAAACCATGAATTCAATTTATAATGGTTTATCATAGGATACTGTTCACTGTTTAATCTTGAAAAGGCACGTAGAGATATGATACCTTTTCAATCATGTATGGGGCATCCTTTATTCATGGCACTGAATTTTTTTTTCTAAATATCTACCATAGGGGCATTCATGAGGGGACTTTGACTTTGTTTTGTTTTAAGAGGAAGGTGTTTTGGAAATGAGTATAGACTGTAAAATGGATCAAATCAGTTTCAGTTAGTTTACAGTTCAGTTTAAATGACACCAGAACAACAATATGACAAGATTACTCCTTCTTAGACATTCTTCATGCCCCAGTTGGTCATCTTATCACTGAAATGGATGAAATTCATCCAATTCCTAGGACAAGCAGCCTCATTTCATTTAAGAAAACGGGGAGGGTTAGACAAGCGTAAAGAGATTGAAGCCCAGTTTCTGCCAAAAATCCATCCTGGGGCCAAATCTGGAGATCACATTTAATTTTCAGCTTCCTTTAGGGGATTTTGAAAATAACTGGATTTGAATCTGGTTTCCAGCAGGGATCAAATTAGATCAATGGACATTCTTTCAGAGTATTTTGACCCATTGCTTGCTAATGCTTCTTATACATCTTTGGGTGTGCATTCTTTGCACCTAGCTATTCATATAATCTTGCATGACAGAGTATTGAATACACTGTCATTCTCACTAAAACAAAGCAAATACAAAGCAGCAGCTTTATCAAGCAGATATAATGAAAAAAGAGAATAATAATAAGAACTTTAAACTCAAATACTTTTTGGATGGTGTCCAGCATAGACCATCCTCCATTCCATGGCTTTGTGGACTTCCTCATGCAGTTAAGGCTGGCCATGCTGTGCCACTTCCTATCCTCCAGTTTCCTGTAGAAGGCGTTGGCCAGCATCAGAACACTGTCATATAGGTAGAGGTTGGACACCTGTAGGGGAGGCAGACGTGCAAGGCATTTTAATGAATGCATTCTTTTATCTTGTAATTGTCTGTGCTGTGCAACACAGAACGAAAAAGCAAACGCTGGCTACAACAAAGAAAATAAATATTAGTTTTTTGGCCTCACAGAAATATCACGCAGCCCCATTGTGACCCTTCGTGAATGAAGCAGTGACACAAAAACACTCTTTCAGTCTGGTTCTGCACGGTTGGATGATAAGAAGAAAACAAAGTGGTGAATACAAGCTTGTCTCCATGTTTGAATATATGTATTGAGAGCGCTTGAAAGCAGACAGACAACTGATTAGCAGTTTTTTCTTTTATCAACATCTTGGTAGCCATTTAATGCAGAGATACAGACCCGTCAGAAAGCATGCTCTGACCGCAAACATGTTTACACTTTCAGGAAACTTGCTGGGATTGCTCTACAAGCAGCAGCTGAAAGGACATGCATAATACAACACTGACAAAAGAGGAAAGGTAATGATGGAGTACAGTGGTGGGATCTGAAATCAAGAGAGAGGCTGTGTTCAAAAAGCTATACTAACATCCTCCCTCCTACGTGCTCAACATGTATATACTCCATACTGTCTACTTAACGATCGATTGTGTATGTGAGGTTCGTCGGACCGTTTACACTGAAGTATACAGAAGCAATAAAGAATTTATAAAAAAAACCTTCCCTGCAGCACAAAATCTTCCCGGAAGTTCGTACTCATCTTGGCGTTTCTCGCACAAATTCGCATTCACAACCATGACATACTTAAATTGATGTCAAAATTAGCAAGAATGGGACATCAGTATGGCTTTTCGAACACAACCAGAGTGTCCAAACAAATATCAAATATTTCTGGTTCAATCATCCTCTGTCCTCCGCAGTCTCCCTCCAACTGCAGTGCACCATGTCAAGCATAATCCACTGCCTCCTGTCTTTGTATGACAGTGGATTTGATAGGTCCTCTGGGGTTGAGTCCAGTCAAATCCTGCCACTGCAGAAGATCCATGGAAGTAATACTAGCTGCCACTCCAGGCACTCGGCTCATAACACCTTTACACTACAGTCCAGGCCTCACAGCTGGAAGACATCACACAAGTTGAGTTCACTTGCCTCAAGGTCACTCATTTGAAGCTTAGCAGCTGTAGTTGTCTGAGTTTGCACCACAGCTGACGGCTTGTGAAAGGTATAAGTCCAGGAAAGCTCTGTGATCTCCTTAGTGTTTAACAATTCTGACGAATGTTTCCACTGGCATTACCCAATATTTAACCCTCTTTCCTGTGAATTATTGAGGACTGTGGGTGCACACACGCCACATGGCTTTGCCATCTGTCCGGAATATGAAGGAAAAGGAAAATGAACATTTTAACAGAGCTGCAGGGAACACAGCCATTTCATTCCAGATGGATTGGGCCAAAGAAAAATGTAAAAGGTGTAGGGAGGCGCTCTGAACTTACTATAGAAAGTAAGAAGTGGCTTGGTTACCAAGGTTATTATGAAGACCCAGAGAAAGGAATTACTTTGTGTTAGATAGATAACAAAGCGGTGATGCCCAGAGGGCATATATTCTTTTCTTGACTCTCGTAATTCTGAATTTACCTGAGGTTGAGTTCCTGTTTGACATATCCTCCATACAAATTATAGATAGCATAATCTTCTTTAGAGCAAGATTTTCTTTCTACAAAGCCAGCCTTTGTTAAGCTTGTGATATCTCACTAGTTTATTTACAAATAATGTCATGTATTTAGGCGTTTGTAAAATGTTCAAGGCAAATTGCATATTAATGAAAAACAAACGTATTTACTGTACTGTTTATTTTTCTTTGTTCTACGAGACACATTGAGTTCAAGTAATTTATATTCATGGACATTCATGACCCTCATAATTGCCTTATCTAGAGAGCTTAATATTTATCCAGTTGCATACAAAATCAAATTATATTTGTCTTCATGTGGCAGATGTTTGTCTAAAGTGTCCTATAGGGAGTTACTATTGTGCCTCATTAGTGCGCGCAGTGGGACTTTTCTGAACGCACATATTTTATATTTTGAACAGAAAATATCAATCTGAGGGGAAAAAAACTCTCTACTTGCAAGCACCACACACTTGTGTGCACTCGCAACTCTGCCTGAACCCTCGCTCAAGGTGGCACAGCCTCATTATAAATGCATCATCTTTTAGTTGGCCCATATAGATATTTTATGTTCAAAATATAAAGTATGTGCTTGCGAGAGTCCCACTGCCCGATCAGAACAGTCCAACTGCGCGCTCACTAATGAGGTGAACATCATAACTCCATAGTCCTAGACCATGGCTGCATTCATATGCTGTTTTGTCATTTCTGGAATGGGGAAAAGTGTGTGATCAAGCAAGAATCATGCTCATAAGCCATCAGAGCACATTTACTGTAGCAGGAAATCAACCACACCATGCTGGTTTTATGGTTCTATTACTTTGGCTGATAAGAAGTGTCTCTCCTGTTGCCTAAGTGGATAAAACATGCGTTGTTCCTCAAGCACTAAGCCGTTGTCCTTGAAACAGTCAGAAAAATACAACATAACCTTGCAGTTCCTCAAATACTTAACACAGCCTCATTCATCATATTGTTGTGCATTCACCATTGTCAAAGCTCATTTTCTATGAAAGTAGCTTGTGTTGGTAAATGACTGTGTGGTTGAAACTGTGAATTCAAAGTTTTGTTTTTGAATATTCTTCATATGTTTTTGATAAGTTTATCTGATTTGAAAGACTGTCACCATTGGATTCAATCTTAACCAACTGAATTTAAATTTACCACAACCACCATTTCCTGCAAGCAGACTAATCACTGCAAGCTGTGAAATTATTTCAAATTTCAAATCCGTCACAGTTGAAACAAAGCATATCTGCATATTTATCTTCCTGTGCCTGTAATTAGAACCTGTTTATGCAACAATTTAAACTAATAATTATGAGTTATTCTTTTTTAATTGCTCAGTAGATGATTTAAGAGCAACACTTTTTAGTAAAACATCCTAGTTAGATGAAAATTCATTGTTGCAAATTGTATTTGAAGAGCCTGATAATGTTAATATGTGTCAAATAAATCACCAGTGCAACCTCCTTTTTACCTCCAGGGACTGCAGATAGCCTTCCTGTGGGTCACAGAGCAGGGAGGAGATGCGATGGTTGTTCCTCATGCAGCGGACGTTGGTGTCTCTCCACAATGGGAAGATCTGACGAATGATGGTCATCCGCCCCAGGGAGCTGTGGACCAACTCCATGATGTCAGCATCGCTAACCTCCTGAAGATGAAGAGAGCAGAAGTGTTTTAGTGTAACACGTCTTTGCTTTAGTAAATTGGCAATGTTTTTTTTTTTTTTTAAATCTAATTGCGATTTTTGCAGAGGGGACACAAACGTAGTTTTCTGAGTGGAAATTTGGATTAGAATCAAATCTGTGGACATGTACTATATGCATTGGCTCTTAAGCAATTCAAATATCAGATGAAACATTAGGTGCTACAAAGCAATTAAATACAAGACAAAGATAGGTAAATTGAGGATGGCCCAAAACACATAAAATGGAGACAACTGATGGAGCCTTAGGCTTCAAATTTCATGTTTTTTTATGTTGCAGTATTGTAGGAAATACACCCAGTTTAAATTGATTCATAATTTGATCATAAATTATATCAAATGTTTCATCAATACTTATTTTAACATCGAATGTTAACCTAGAATGTGTCTACTAAGAAACCCTGTTTATTTTGTAATCACATTGTATTGACAAATCAATTGACATTTTTATGTCTCACAATCATAGTGTATATGACCCTTGGACATCCTCTGAAGAGGTGGGGGGCGCATGTGTCTGTTTGCTCAGATCAATATTCATAAGATATTGAGCTGCGTGCAAGTCTCCAGAGCTGGACTGTGGTCAATGCTGAGTTAGACAGTGTGTCTCTTGGGAAATGTTGAGTCCATATACTATCTGACAATAAAGATGTGAGGTTAACTTTGGGTCGAAACTTAAACAGCTCTGGGCTGAAATAATCCTTTACCACATGGACCTTAGACAGTGCCCACTATCCTGTTTTTTCTAATCGGACATTTTGATCTGTCCTTTTCCGCATCGACCTCTCCTGTATTTACTGCTGGTCTTTGTCCTCCTCTCAGTGTTAATTTCTCCTGGCTCCTCTTCATGAATAGTTCTTTTCTTCTTTCATTCTACAATTGTTTTCAATCTCCTATTATCTTGCCATCACTCTGACTTTTACATTCTTCCTTCCCTTGAGTTCATGCCATATACATATTTTTAATTTCAATGCAAAACCACTTGAAGATAAGCGAACTGAATTGCTAATATGGATCCCGTCTTCCAGAGCGATTATAGCCAGATCTTTTATCAGTGTGTAAATAACTCCTAAGGTGATTCAAGCTCAATTTTATCCTGTGACTTCTCTTCTGACTTTTCACAGCCAGCCAGCCAGGTGGAAAGTATGAATATTCATGAGCTGCCGTGACACATTAATCAGATGAATTATGCTGCATGGTTCACGGAGCCTAACCCTTATGTTCAAGCTAATAACTTCCAGTGCCACTCGGTCCAAGTGTTCGGTCACCATCATGGGTGACATTTTATGTCTTAACCTGACCGGGCAGGGACACTGCAGATAGGACATAGCTTACTAAACGCTTGGTGCCATTTAACCTTCGCCTGAGGAGAAATACCATACGTTAAGTCCCAATATATGTACACTATGATACATTTAACAACATACAAAGAGAAATTATCCATAGGTAGGCCTACATACAGAATACAAAGGACTGATGCATCAACTGATTTCAGGGGCAGCACAAGAGAGCATGTCAGCTTGTCTGGAATTAAACATTTAAAGTTATAAAATACTTTTAAAAGTTGCAGTTATTACACGATCACTTCAGGTATAAAGCTCTTTGGAGGTAACCCACTCAAATATCTTAAAAAGTGAATACAGCACGGCCGTGTTTCAATGACAGATGGCGACCAAAATACATTAATCAAATCAGGTTCAGCTGACGGATAGGCTAAATTATCCTCTTTGTGCTGCTCAGTCAGTTATTAATCTTTCACTCGAAATAAATAAAGAATTTACCGGTAATAGTGACAGCCATTTAATTAGAAGTTAAGGTGCTTTTTGAAGCTGCAGGCAACTACAGTGGGAAGTAATGGGAGTCAGAGAAGAAGAACAAATCACAGTTGGTATGACATTAATTTCAGTTGGTCTTGGCTATAAAAGACATACATGTCTGTTTTAAATGCTTTCACGGTCTTGTTGAGGAAAGGGTAATTTGTAAGGCAGAAAATAGCCTCAGGAATACGTTTTTAAAACCAGTAGTCTGGTGATGAAACCAAACAATGGGTGTCCATATAATCAGATGCATTGTTATGGATTATTTCTGCTTCCTGCTTCAAGTTCCTGGGAAATTGCATGTATCTGCATCAGGAACCTGACTTGGCCCTTTAGTCACTTTTTTGATGATTGTTTAATCCTCTAATTGGCATGCTGTATTAATGATGATTAAACTAGGGTTTTATGGGCTTTATTAATTATGCTCCCAAGCATTTCCTATGCAAACTGATTAGTAAATTAAACTCACAACAACTGATTTGGCAGCACTCTTTCATTTCCCCAGAAGATCAAAGTGCTTGTTTCTCATTAAACATCCCATGTTGGATGCATCACGGTTCACTGTGGCACATCATATGTGTCTAGCCTTAAATGTGCAATCACAGGTGCAACATGCACACGTGCAACATGCGGCTGTTTAGGGATGAACCCATTTCAACCAAGAGTGGGCCTGCATTATCAGGTAAAGGAGGTCATGTCTGTTTGCAAAAACATTTTTTTTGTGAGTTAAAAAAGGAATAAAACTAATGTAGAAAGTGTTTTGATTAAAAAAAATTCAATAACTGCTGCAGGTTTTCTGCAATGGAACCAAACAGTTGCATTCCGTTAACAATACCTACACACCTTTTCAAGCAAATAGTAGCACCACTACTTAAAACACTGTTAGAGAAGCAATAGGCTGCCTGTAGTTATGATTGCCAGAAAGGGAAGGATTTCTAAATGACACTGGAACAAAAGGAGGACTGCATGCAATAACATGTGGTCTGAGCAAGAGGAAATGTAACGTCATTTCACGCCAAATTGCACTGCACCATCTGATCTGCATCAACAAACCTTAGCTTCACTGCTCCAACCGCCCCTCTGTGCAAGCTGTTCTATTTTCTAAGGCAGTAATTCACCAAACCAGCTTCAGTGCAAAAACAAAGGACTTAGGAGGATTGCAACTGTGTTTGTGCATAAGTTTAGATTGGCTAAGAGAGACAGAATATTTCAGATGTCACATAAGGTGGAATGATGTGTAAATAATAACATAATTGAATGTTATAATGTCAACCCATGCTTACAGGCTCATTGTTCCTGAGTACAGTGCAGAGTAGTATCTGTACGTGAGTTTGTGTTGATTCTTGCAATTAAAGTGCAAGTGCAGTGGGTGTTATTTGATGCTCTTGTGTTGCGTTTGATTTGAGTTGCATACTTGATAATCCAAATGACTTAAAATGACGGTAACATTGAAGGGAGACTCCTCTTTAGGGTTAATTAAGATTCATTCCAATGACACCAGATGTCTCTTGTGGTCACCGTTTGTGAGTAAGTGCAGTATTATTTATTGAAATTTGATTTGGGTTTCTGCATGGACGCTTATTGTGGACAATGGTACAACATATAACAAAGTCCAGAGTTTTCACAAATATTAAAGCTCCCATATTATACACTTTTCGGTTCTATTATACACCATATTATATGGTCTTAGTGGTCCCTAATACGTTTTTCTTTAATTGTTTGCTGAAAAAAACTTTCAGATAATTTATTGTACTATGCTGATGTTCAGCTAATCTCACAATGGCCTATTTTTTAAAAAGAGCTGCAGCTCCCCTCGTAAATATACAATCTTTGAGCTGCCCCCACCCCCTGTCCGGAAGCGAAGCCAGATACGCCTCGCCCTCTGTCTGTCAGGGCCGTGGACCAATAAGAAATAGGGGTGTGGGCTGCAGTGGAAGCTTCTGGCTTTCCAGTTTGTGAGGTCAGAAAAGGGGAAAATTCTGACTGGAGTATATTGGGGGAGGGTTGGGGGTTTCAGAAAGGGGGAGAGTGAGAACAGGAGAGATTGTTATTTTTTTAAATATTTTGGCAGTCTCTAGGCACACCGTGGACCCATGGATATGTTAGAACACATTTAAAAAGTGCATAATATGTGACCTTTAAACATGACTTTGATTAACCAATACAATAATGGAATTTGTTTTATATTTTCTGGCCTCATCAGTAATCCAACCTCTTGGGCCACAGTTTGCTGGTGCAGATATTTCCTCAGTGGAATAGGGTTTTCCAGTTGCCTGATGGGCAGTTACCCAAGACATCCGTCATATCATGACTGTCCTCCTCGACACCGTCTGTCACAGCAGGCACAGCCACCTAATCCATCAAACATTTTGAGGTGTCACCGTCCCGCCTTTGAAGGGGAAAAAAACAACAACAAATCCCTCCAGAATGTGCACTCCATCTGAGTCCACTAGACAGTGTCAGATGAAGAGAACTCTCTGTGTGCACGCAGCTGCAGCACCCTATTTTAGTGGCTGCTGGTTTATGGAGACGCACGTCTGTCTGTCTCTCCCGCGCCCTCCTGCTCACATTAAGTCCTGCTGCCCTTTTTACACTGAAATTCCAAAGCATTTGAATTTTTTCCTTATGATTATTTTGGTCGTTTGTGTGTTGAATGGGTTTCACACCCTGAGGGCTCATGAACTGCCTGCCACTCAAACCAAGTCCTTGGTGTTTAAAATACATTAGTGTCTCAAATTAAAAATGTTTGCAAATAAAGAAAAGTTTGTTGACAGATATGGTCCATGTTTTACACTTTAACACTTTTTTTGGAATTAAAATGTGGTGCTATCCATGTGTGATCAACAGCCTTTAACCGTTTACTCTATTTTTAAATCTTCAAGTTACTATAAAAACTTTTATATTGTGTCGTAATTCTATCATGCAGACTAATGCTTATGACACCTCTTAGTGAAGAGGCTGACATTATCGCAACATGGCATCCGTTTTATTCTGTTTTGTTTATCTGTAAGTTTGTTACACCTCATTGCTGTCCGTCTTGTGACCATACTCACTCATCATCAACATGCTCCAGTCTCTAGCCATCTCACCCTGTACTCTTATCACATCTCTTGCTTGACAGCTACATTCATTGTGCCACATGTTGCTGCTCTGGGCAGATTAGCATAACCACTTGACTTGAGACCTGAATGAAATGTGAAACCTCGCTCTGCCTGTGTGTGGGGTATAAAAGCTGGCAGGAGCCAGGGGAGCTGATGGGGTGGGCAAGTGAACCTCAAGATCTCCTGGTTAAAATGAAAATCACAACTCATTCATGCAAGAGACAACATGGCACTGTGTTATTTCCCTGCACGATTTTGCGAAACAGCTGGACTACATCTAATCAGGCTAACAGGATTTTGGAGGTTTTGGGAGAGCAAGAAACACTATCTAGTATTTTATAATTGTGTAGTAAAGTAGGTGTATGGAATACAATAGCAGCTGATAGATAAGAAGGAGAGGGATCCATAGTTGCAGTTTGTAGAAATCCATAAAAGATTATCAAATTGAAACATAATTCATGCTGGCAATTTTCTTTCTTGATAATCACCGTTTTTGTCTGACTAGACAAATGTTGACATTAATTAAGACATCTTGTGCACACTCTTTGTGCCATCGGCCATAGGAGCTTCATATAAAATCAAATCTCAGGATAATGGCTAATGACTCTTCCTGTAGATGAAAGTATAAGAATTTGAAGAGGCTCTATCAGAAAAATACATTTCAGTAAAAGATGGAAAACTTGTGCGCTCAAGGTGTTCATGTTTTTTTCCCTGGGTACAAGGGAGGCCATCGTCGTAAAGAAAATGGGTTGGGAAGAGTGTTTATTGGATTTTCTTGTTAGTCTTTTCACTATGTCTGTCTGTCTGTCTGTCTGTTATTACTATTCAAGCTTCAAGGCTTCGTTTGACTTGGTCGATGAAATGAAGGGCAAGTATGAACAGAAAGAGACGAACAAAAATATAGAAGAAAAAAACAAACAGGGACAAAGCTTTTTCATTTTCGACTAAAAGAGAGTAAGAGTAAAAGGCTAAGAGTACAATTTAAATTACATATTGGGAAAGGAATCAAGAAAAACAAAAGAATGGAAAATCATTTTACAATTGGAAGATGAAACAAGGCACATTGTTGCCCTTTAAATGCATACAGGGAGAGATAACTCAACAATAAGCCACACAACATCAACCATCAGGGTCATACCATAGTAATTAACATGCCATTAGGTCATACGGAGTCTGATGCAATTAAAGCTAATGCCTTGGTGGCAGTCTGTTGTAATTGACTGAAAGGCATGCATGGGTTTGGATGTGAATACCGCTGCAAATTAAGAATCACTGTCACTACCTCATCCGCTAGTTTGAGACCACCAAAGCCTTTCTGCAGAAATATAAATAATATGACTTGAGCTGCCAGACACAGAGAAAGTTTCAAAGAAGTTAAGGTCTCATTAGTTGTTGTAAATCAATATGTCAGTTGTATGTGCGCTGAAATGCACAGTGAAAATGATTTAACACATGCGAGGCAATACGCTCATTATAGTCTAAAATGAGGTAATTTAGGCTACCAGATACCAGAAGGTTTTTCAACACGCTGAGCCTCATTAACTTCTCCAAATCAATATTTAAGCTGCTGAAATACATTAAAATGCTGCTTCACGGATTTCTAACTAAAGCATAAACTTTGTTTTTATACCCCTTGTTAAAATTCTTATGTGTACTGTGGACAATAGATGTCTCAAACTTCTGTATCAAGAGCAGCAAATGTTGTTTTTGCCCCAGAAATCCAATATCTGAATATTCCTTTGACTTCAACATACTGTGGCTATCTGGTGGTCTATACAAACATTAATCATACTTCATGGACTATGGATCAATATCTGTCGTGTTTTGAAAGTTGAGCACAGGTTCAGTATAAGTGAGGAGATGACATCTCAAGAAAACACATGTACATGTATGATGATGTATTTGTGTATGTTTCACTGCTCCATTAGGCACACCAAAGCTTATATTCCAGGCAAATAGACAAATAGGAGTAACCTTTTATTCCATGTATTTCATCCACTTTTGTTTAGTATTGGGCCAATCCTATGACTCCCCTCTTATCTCCAAATAACTTTAATCAATGGAAATGCAGCACTATAGCTAATGACAGAGTCCGCTGTTCTGTATTCACAGAGTGCACCTGAATGCTGTGCTGTTAGATCCACTTTAGAAGACCATTAAGATCAATGTCAGACACAAACACACTGGTAAGGGGGGGGGGGGGGGGCACACACCAACATTCAAGAGTTAAAGGCAAGGCAATTAGCCTATATAAGGTCAAATAAAGGTCTACTTCATCAGGTAACCAACATAAAATAAAAACTAAAGACATGCTGCTAATTTGCGTGAATATGAAAGTGCACAGTGTGACAATCTGTTTTTAAGTGTTTGTCTGTGCCTTGGGAACATATGAGATTTACACTGATTTCTACATTGGGTCATGTCATGTGCATGTGAGTTTGTATGTGTTTGACCTCACCTCATTGGCATAGACCCAGTGACTGTCCTTAGATGCCAGGTTGGTCTCCACAGCCTGCAGAGGGACATTAGAAGAAAAGGAGAGAGGACAGACAAAGAGTTAAGGACATTTTAGGAGTCGTCGAGTTGTGCAATTAATTGAGATCGTCGAGTAGGTAAAGTCAGTCCCTCCTTGGGCATCCTTAGGTAATAATGCATTGGTCTGCACTTCATATTTCAACTGTACAACTGATTTTTTACCTTTTAAGACTTTTCTCCTTCGCCATGCACCTTGGAAGTAGGTGAATTTATGCCCAAAACCCCTTCTTCTGCTTCTAATGTTTGGATTTAAGTCTGACATTGAATTGAAATATTTGGGTAGAAAGACGCGTCTTGTATAAGACTTAACGTTTTATTCCCAACTCTCTTTGATCACAATGAAGGCAAAATAATAAAAATTCCTGGAGAAAATTAGGTTACAGAAACTGGGTTTCTCGCATAAACAATGTTTAATGTCAGTATAACACAGGCATCATCACAGGTAAAAAATAACCACCTTTGGAATTACCGTTAACCAAGCATCTCATTATGGAGTTCCTCAACCTATTATGAAACTGCAACCATTTGACATCTGTCATGCTTTACGTCTCAATGCATGCTCTCTCCTGCAAATTGCTATCATTAGTGTCCAAATCAATCTGTTTCACACAAGGCAATGAAGACTGATATCGGATGGAACCCTGCTGCATTTTTACTCAACAACACCATGCTCATCAATAATAGCCGTTACAGAGCACAGCACCCAAAAGCTGCCAATCGATCGTCTAACCTTGGAAGAGTCATGATTAGATTTTAATCCTCCTCTCATTCCAGACTGAGCTCATCAAACTGCAAGATGAACAAACCAGTGCATGGGCAATATTTATCCCCACGGTTGAAATGGAACGTCTTGTACTTAGAATTAAAGAATGGGGCCATATGTCTTTAAAAAATGAACAAGCAATTTATATGGATAAGCTGAAATTATGAGAAGGTGCTTGGTAAAACCAGGCATATGCAGGACCTACTAGTGCTGGAAATGTATGTAGTAAAAAGAACAAAAACATGTAATGGGGATGGGGAATACCCTTTACCCCTCACAAAAGAAAATTAATCTGGGCTTTTAATCTGTTTTGGTTAACAAGATTTCTGAGCATCAGTTGTTGTTGCATAGACAAACCTGGTAATTAAATCCTTGTGTTGGTTACTGGTGAAAGCAATCAGCTCAAGTCTTATTCAAATCCAAAGGTTTCACATCAGTTAAACAATCAGATCTGTACATTTCTAGTAAAGGATAACTGCCACATTTTCCATTTTCCATAAAGACACAACTTGCAAATGGTATGCAGTAGAGCACTTTTCCATTACAAGCTTCACAATGTACACATGGTCCATGTGGTCCACATAATCCACTGTGCACACTTTTCCTGCATGGGCTTTAAAATTAAATATGTGACAGTGCTGTACTTCCTTTACAGATCAGTCCAGGCATGTAAGTAGACAGTA
This sequence comes from Hyperoplus immaculatus, assembly GCA_949357725.1. Classification (NCBI taxonomy): domain Eukaryota; kingdom Metazoa; phylum Chordata; class Actinopteri; order Uranoscopiformes; family Ammodytidae; genus Hyperoplus; species Hyperoplus immaculatus. Next base: position 22,887,792 of record OX442358.1, on the reverse strand, counting down.
TTTGTACTGCAATTGGCATTTCAAATGTGATGGATAGAGAAAAGAAGGCGACTTCTTCACTAATGTGTCGCACATCCTTCCGGCTCGATATATACCACTGAAGGACTGTGTTCAAGTGTTGAACAAAGATTTGAAAACATTTCACATTGATAATTTCATCAGCACTTGAAACCATCTCGTAATAAGCTTTGACAAGAAAGGTATCTTGACACATTCTTTCATCAGTAAACCACGGATTGGGAAGCTATGAAATCAGGCACAACAATTCTTTATAAACCTTGACGTAAAATGCAAAGGATCACTAGGAGGTTCTTAATGGGGAAAATATCAGCAAAATCCTTTCAAGTGTGAGCATTCCATTAATTCATGTTATGACAAAGTCTCTTCAGCCCTGAATACAATCTGGCAATGAGAACTATTGTCTGCCTGGAAGAATAACATTGACATTCAAGAAAGACGACAGCTCCTTGAGCTGCATTCATTGTTCCAGACAATATATGTCAGATGCCATGATGGTAAAAACAAAGTCAAGTGGGGCAGTTTGGGTTGGTTAATATGGACCAGCTGCGACGCGACGCTTTGTTGAAGCCCTGGGCACAACTGAACCCACTACTTGAGAGGTTCAGCCATAGTTCACAGCACAAGTGAACACTTATAACTTGAGACACTCTAATATTAAAGCCTGATTAAGCTAAGTCATGTTCATGAGCTGCTGTTAAACCTCGTCATTGTTTGTATGTGACAAACACATTTGTCAAAGCTACCATAACGGAGCTGTAATTCATTGTCTTTTTTCTCCAACATTATCCTTAGAGAGCAAAAGGTGACGACTGCTGTTTGGAACATTATGGGAATGGATTTAAACTATATATAACAGAAAGTTAAATTGAGCCTTAAAACTGCAGTTGGGAACTTGAGAGAAAAGAGCAAAAGAGATAAATTTCAGCAGAGATTTTGGACACAACCACCACATCCCCTCCCCGCCGCTCTCTCCCTCCAAACAAGAGAAATGCACGCTCATTTGCCTTCATTCTTTCATCAGTAAATGCAAGAACCAAAATAACTATGTCCAATTCTGTCTTGGTTAATAAGTAGCTGGAAGCAAGTGTGGTGTGGGGGTTGATGCAGGCTGCATGTTCGTTGTCCGCCATGAGTTTGAACTGCTCGTGAACACTCACGTAAGTGACGCAACAACAACACTGCCAAGATGTAGGGATAGCCCCTCAACCAATCAGAGCAGAGAGCCAAAGCAAGGCCCTGATTATTCAAAGGGAACGGGAGAGATGGCAAGTTCAGACTGCTGCATACAGAAGCAGGGGGAGTAATGAGGATTTCAGGCCTCCTTGTCTAGTCTTCTTTGGCATAATGTGTTATTTGTTTTTCCTGAAACCCCAGTAACTCATGCGTTTCCAGGTCTATTCACTCAACTTTGGATCTCCCCTGTTCACCATTACCATTCAATAAGTTCATCATCCCAAACAGCCTGGATTGTAAGAATTCAGATCACTGCTCTTAAAGAGGACCTATGATACTTTTTGACTTTTATGACCTATAAACGTTGTTATAATGATTTATAGTCATGTTTAACCATACTAGCTTATCAAATAATGACGTACATGCATTTCGACGTATTCCCTGCTGACCGTCTGGGCTGGCTGTGCAGAGCACTAAACACTAGGGCAGCCGGTCGAGAAATCACGTTCAGAATTTCCGGACATTGTTTTCGTCACACGGACATTCTTGTCGTCACACAAGCGGATGTTTCCATGTATGGTAATGCTGCTCAGGCAAGCTCCGGTCATGCCCCCACCTTCCTTCTTTGAAATCTCCCGCTCGCGCCACTGAAATTGTTCCGGAAGGAAGGTAACCAATCACAACGGAGTGGGGTTTGCAGGAGGGGGGGGGGGGGGGGGGGGCGGAGAAGCACAGAGCCAAGTGTGGAGCAGACTGCTGTGCTCGCTAGGGTGAGAGGAAGAGTGTCCCGAAAATCTAAATGTTTTTTTGTGATGTGATTCGTGTCAGGGTGCTCTATAGCAGTTTTTAACAAGAAATTAAGACCAGAAAAGTAGTATAATAGGAGATCTTTAAAGTACTTAAGGGAGATGCTCATACAAATTCAAATCATTCAGCTCTGAAAATACAAAAGCCCTAGAATACACACATTGTACTCCCCTATCAGTCCTTTCGTAATCTAATGTTGTCTTCTTTCAGTTGATATACGCAAGAGTTTTGACTTGCTTAACATGTATCAAACCAAAGCCTTAACCCTATTTGAGGCAGAGTAATTTCAGATTTGTCTGGATTCTGTCTTTTCCATTCATGTCAGAAGATGATGTAACGGTGAAACTCTGGAGAGCAATGTGGTTAGGACGAAGGAGGCATGGAGAGCCTGGAGTTTAAGCTGAGGAATATTCTATATACTGTTGATAGGGCTGAAGCCTAGCGACAGTAAGATCTCCAATCAGTGAGGCAAAGTACTCCAGGCGTGTTCTCATACAGTAGCAATGCTACAAAGGCAGCCAGAGAATGCCGACTCCAATTTGAAACCGTGACAGCAAAAGGGGATTGAGAGGAATTGTGGTTCGAAGGATGTGAAAAAAGGTGGGAGGAGGATGAATCTCCTGAATGTGAAAAGATGGAAACACTCTCTTTGAATTAATTCAATATCAGAATGTATTACCTTAAAAAAATCATGTTTTAAAGGATGTGGATTGTACACTCAGTTGCCAGTGTTTTAGGTTCACCTATATTTAATGCAGACTATTCTGACAGTCCTGGAATAAATCCTTCCTTCATGAAGGTTGTGATGCAATGTAAGGATGTAATGTGTTGTAATGTAATGTAAATGTTTTGTTGACACTGTCTCAGAGAGGTGTTGTTTCATCTTTATGATCCCCTTAGAAGCTACAGTTTGTGGTTTATCTGTGTTTTTATTATTTTGTCCACCTCATTTATATCCACGACGTTAGAACTGAAGGTTTAAGGTGGAGTCAGGGGACAGTCAAGATCTGTTGTCCAAATCACTTTTTGTGATAATCAGTGAATATCTCCTCACGATCTGCCACCTGTACATACTGTGTGTGCGCTAAACAATTCTGATGTTAGTACACAGCTAGGCTTCGTAAACTGGTGAGGCCTATATAAACAAAGAGGACCCTTTGTAACTACTAACAAGCCGTTTAAAGTGCTTACACAGTATGTATAGCGTTCTCCGGAATCCTTTGACCTGCAGCTCCTATTAATAAGACGACAGTGTAAAATGACTTTAGAGCTTGGCTAATCAGTGAGTGAATAAGGCTGCAGACTACAAGAGAAGCCAAACTGTACTTGAATGCTAATTAAAAGGATTGTGATTAATAGCTGTAAGCAACTACGGTATGTATTGCAGCTGTGGCATTTTTACTTGAGCTGTAAATATATTGTTCCCTGCAAATTTAAGATGAATCAAGCTTACCCCAAAAAATAACATTATAAAACGCCTTGCTTATCAAGCAACACAAATATAAACATTTCTTATGTAATTATCACAACTTCCTCATCTGCTCACATTACAGCATTACATTGAGGATAAGTTGCAAGTGAAAGAAAATCCCCACCCTGCAGCTTACATTTTAGTTCACACGCTGCACTTGCTGTTCACCGAATGATGCCTGTGATTTGGTTGTACAACATGGCATATTTGATGTTTTAGCAGTAAAGCTAAATCTAACTGGCACCAACACCTCCTTGTTCCTGGAGACATATGCTGTTTTGTTTACATGCATCCAAACAGCATTATAGAAAAACTTAAATTTAGAAGGATGGCTCTGACCAAGGAACTGAGGTAAATATTAGGTTAGCAGCATATGAGAACTCAAAGTGAACCGGCTAAAAAGAACTAAGCCTCACTGCCTGTGTTCGCTTTTGTTTGCTTGGCAGGATACATTATTGTCAGAGAAAAACAACTTTTGAGGGAATATTTGGTTTGTCTTTGGGACACATTCAACAAAAAAACTTTTTGCACAATTTTTATTGTATTGTTACAAATGCATCTGTATCATTGTAGGGTTAGTAATTCAGGAATCCGACTTTGGATTTTGTATCTAGCTATACACCTTATCATCTCAGAGAGAAAAAATACACACCCCTAAGACATATCTGTCCATCCATTGTATTTAGTATAGTGACTACATTAATGCACTAATTGTCCCATTTTCTTGTCAGCGGGATACAGAGGTGACTTTGTTTAGTCGTCTTACTCTCTCTGACATTCTATTCCCTCTCTTCCTCATTGTGAGTTCAATGACAGATTAGTCCCTATTTGAGGCAATGCAGATATAGGCAGACTTATTCTTGTTTGAAGTGTGTGCCTTTCACAGAGGTGTGGTATTTGGCCATAATTGAGTAGAGGATGGGCGATGAAAAGGTTTCGTTAACCGTCACACCTTCCATTTTTCTTTTCGGTATGGGGCTCTCACAAAGGGAGCCACGTGGTGTGTTATAAAATATTCATGATGGTCCTTCTGAACCAAGCCTTACCACTGTTGCTGTGGAAACAGCTTCAGATCTTAAATGTTTCATTGACGCATATGTTTAAGCAAATGATGCCAGCTGCCCTCTGGACTCTATTAGTAGTGGTACGGACATTGTATTGGCATTACTTACACATGTTAGTTATTGTAGAGTCTGGATACATCAACACCATCTTGCTACCAACTCATTATGGTTCTTAAAAATATACATAATCTGTTGTAACCAAGAAAGAAATGAGCCTGTGTACTGATCTGCAGTCTACAGTGAGAATTGAACACCTGAACACATCTCTTCTGACCTTCCACTTTCAATATTCAAGACCAGATGGCCTTCGAAGGAAGAAGGCACAGGTATGTCACATTAAAAACAGATCACGACTCCCATCTGCCATAGTACTGAGGCTGCTACCTTCTTTCCGCATGTAGTTAGCTTCCCACAGGGTTATGCTAAAGCCATGAGTGGAATAGCTAATGTCTCCCCACTAGACTCACCAGTGGGCACATTAGCCTCGTTATACGGACTAAAAATAAAACAAGAGTAAACTAAACTAAAGCACTGTGCCCATGGTTACCATACAGTGTTTATTGTATTTAAATGTACAAAAAATTGATCTATTTAAATTATTATTAGCAATTTCTGGAAAAATTAATCTAAAGTGTATGTTAAAAAAGCTGAAGAAAAGGGAATGTTTACAAAGATTGGTTGAACATTAGGTAAAGGCATCAATGTTACATAAGCACTTAAAGGAAAAAAGAAAAAAATCTCTTAGTAGTACGAACCACTCTGCTATAATAACTGCAATCTGTCCATCTTTATTAAAAGGTATATGGTGGCTACTCTTTCAATGTCCTTGTGACATATTCCGTCTGTGGACTGCTGTACATGTGAGCTGTTATGTTGTGAGGAGAATTTCCTGGGAGTAACTAACAGGATTAAAACTCATTTTATGAATAGCAACATAGCAGGCTGAAGAGCTTCATGAGTTCAGTGAAGGAAGTCGGTTAAGAACCTTTAAGGTGTGGGTTTTCAGGCAGTGCAATGGGTGTTAGCCTTAGCATGGTATTAACACACCCACTGGTACTTCGAGACAGATAGTATATACAGACCTGAACTGTATCAAGACACATCCCTCTGTTTCTATTAAATGAAAATGTTTTCCCTCCAACTAATTATATAATAAGCTTAACCTTCTTTGCCTGATTTCATTAACCTTAATTATAATTGTCAAAACTGTTTTTTTTGTCTTTGTGTAATGCAGCCCAATTCCTTAAAAAAAAAACACTTAAATAAAAGTCATTAAGACTGCAATAGCATTACATCATACTGCATAAAACATTAATCCTCACTTGCAAGCTGTTGTCACAGAAAATACAAAATAAAGCTAAATGTAAATGCCAAAACACTTAAGTTATGGCCAAGCTATATTAAGAAAAATAGATTGGGTTGGATGACCACAAGAGAGATAACAAATATGAAAAGCACCTACTTTGATAAAAGTATCATAACATTATTTGATGGCCGAGACAAAAAAAGAAAGCAATTAAACATGTATTTGGCATCATGAGCAAACTTTGTTTTTTGAACCAAGAGACTTTGTAGGAAAATCCTAACTTAGTTACCATTTTAACAAGACACCAAAGCAAAGTTCTGGAACAATAATATCTTAGCAGAAGACAAATTACTTTGCATTTTAGCAGGATGCCCTTGAGGAAGCACTGAACATAAACTAAACCTCTGCACCTGGGGGAAATTTATGTTTCGGATCTATGATGATATTTGCAATTGATTTTTTATTGCACAGCTGATGGATGTAATAGACCTGGATAATTAACAAAGAAGAAACTGATTACCTCAACAAAAGTAATTTTGTTCATCTGTGACTTCAGTTACAACACAAGGACAAACATATATATGGTCAATGTACTGTAGAAACCAACACACTGTTAACACTCAAGCTTATTTGTATATTTACACAACGCAAACACAAATGTAGCGTTGTATATTAAGAATGATATGTTAACACAGTGTGAAAGGAGAGGATATTACACAGAACATAATGTTCCAGACAACAAACACAATGACTGTTCGCTGCATGAAGATTGTATTTTTGGAAAGACGCTATCGTAATCATTTTGTGTAACTCGTTGATGCTCTTTGGTGTTGTTAGTCACGAGTGATCAAGCAGCCAGGAAGACATCATTGTAACAGTTGTACTATGGGACTAACTGGCTGATAACCAGTTGCCACAGTTACTTTGAAAAAGTAATCGGATTACTGATTACTCCTTAAATAGTAACTTAGTTACTTTACTGATTACTTGATGTTAAAAGTAACTAAGTTAGATTACAAGTTACTTTAAACGTTACTTTACAGGTTTTGAAACCCATATATCTCAATTTAAAACATTAATAATCATTGAAAATATATAAAATAAATCTTGTATGCTAGTAGCCTATAGGCATACTGTTTTCAAAATAATAAAAATTATGGTTTAAAAAATGTAATAAAGAAAAGCGTTTTTCCCCCCATGAAAATAAATGCATTCCTCCAAAGTGCAATGACAGTAGCAGTGTCTTTAAACTTAATGTGCTTGGCCCTTCACTCTCATGCATTAATTTGACTTGCCACAGTTCAGCTTAGACTCGGCCGTAATGCTGCTGCACACACACACACACACACACACACACACACACACACACACACACACACACACACACACACACACACACACAGGCACGCACACACACACACACACACACACACACACACACACACACACACACACACACACACACACACTGCATGCCAGAGACGAGGGGCGCTACCAAAAAGACGAGAGGAGCGGTTGGAGCAGTTGGAGCGTTTAGAGACACATGTGCGCACGTTTATTTACATTAAATCTCAATCGCAGTCATTTGTGCAGTTATGCAAAATGTTTCACTAAGGAAAATGACAGAAAAAGTAACGCACAGTGACTTTGATGAGTAACTTTAATCTGATTACTGGTTTGGAGATAGCAACGCGTTAGATTACTCGTTACTGAAAAAAACCGTCCGATGCCGGTAACGCGTTACTTAGTAACCTATAGGCATACTCTTTTCAAAATAATAAAAATTATGGTTTGGTAATAATGATAACATCACTGCTGATAACCTGGAAGTTGCTTGCAACACTTAACGTAAAGTTGAAAAGTAAAATCTTGTAAAAACTTAAGTAATTCAATAGATTGTATCCAAGCAAAGACAACAGATAAGCACAATAATGCTATTCAAGTGCAACTGAATTATGCATGCTACCATTACGTTACATTAGTCCAGTGATATCAGGTGAGCAAAACACAATAATGGTTTTCTATAAAGGAACTTCTCCACCATTCCAAGGCCATTATCTTCAAATAAAATGCATCATAGACCCTATTGCACTGAACTTCAGACCCAAAAGCACATCTTCAGTGAGAGGTGAATGAATTTATTCGGAAACATTGAGATAATTAAGCTGGACCTACAGTCAATGTTGTATTCAGGGCAGGATGGGGAGTTTCTTACAGAAAGGGCACCAACAGAAATCTACTTAACTCGTTCATACAAACTTCCTGATGCATTATTGTGTGAAGGGTTTTGAGAAAAGCAATGCGAGTGATTTGAATGATCCGTTTCGTTCTACATAGAAGCTATAATAGTGGTAAGCTCAGATTGCTCCATTTTGTACAGCAGGAAAAAACCTCTTTGATTACATAATGATGGTTGAATGCAAGTTTCCTTGTGGCAGCCTCAATAATAAGTCTCCCTACATGACCTGCATGGCTCTCGAGGCTTCTCAGTGTCTTTGTGTGTTGTGGACTTGTTCCTCACACTGCCTATAAAGACTACCAGCTAAGAAAAAAAACATTTGCAGACAACTTCAAACGCACACTACTGTAACCTCTGCTCTAGGGTACATTCTCACAGCAGGCTGGCAAGAGAAGTGATTGAAAACAAAAGTAAGGCGAGAAACCTGAAACAAGAAGAAATTAATGTGGTGTTGTTAAGATGTGACAGCCTAGTCAAGTGGTGATGAGAAGAACAGTCTCAGGGAAGATTCTATAGCATATCATCCACACCACATTGCTATTTCACTGGGGTTTTTCTCCTTTCAATCTAAACTTTTTAGTAGCTTAACTATTATTGATCAAGTACTGCAGTAGTGCCCACATAAGAGACTTTGTCTTAAGGATTACCTAAGTTCAAGCACAGCGGAGCCTTCTGCTGATGTCTGAAATTAAACTGCTATGGATCAGTATATATCAATAATATGGACGATATGTGTAGCCGACAGCAACACTTCCATATGAAGGTGACTTCAGGTCTTAGCTCTGCTGCAGGGTAATACAGACACACGAGCTGTTCGAGACATGGCAGATGACTAAAAGGGAGTTGCCTTGGACATACCTATAGCAATGAATGAGTTTAGGTGAAATAAGAGGGACAAATTACATGTTTGGGAGCTTACATACTTACCATGGCAAAACAGGCTAACAATCAACATTCAGTGCAGTCTGCAAACATCACAAAGCAACTTAGTCAAAATTCGGTAAGTTTTGTCAAATTATTTGCTTGATATTATGGATGATTAACAATGTTTTGGGTTTTAACATTTCCCCAGCCCTCACCAACCATTTTTATGGCACCATTAGGTATGGGCTTTTGACAGTGCCCAGGTGCGTTGAAATATTTTTGCTTTGCCTTTCTTCATATTTAAAAGTGTGAACCAACTCTAATCATCAAAGGTGTACACGTGTTTTGAAGCGAAAAAGAACATAGGCTTAGACGGAAAATAGATGCCGATGCAGGAGCAGAGGTCATTACATGAACATGGTACATGATGTAATGTTTGTTTTCTCTTAAAAAAAAGAAATAAAGCTCTTTTACAAGACACTACAATGATGCCGCTTTCGTTTTCTTCTGAGGAATCAAACACTTCTTCATGGTGGTGTGTATCACAGGTCAGGGAAAGTAGATTTGCTCTATCCACCATAAGTGGGCAGGCAAATAAAGAAGAAACGAGAAGAGAGGGAGCAGGAGAGGTAACCGCGGGACCTGTTGGAGGTCAACTAGACCAAAGATGAACGTGAATCTCATCCTAATTATCTCTGCACAGGCCGAGACATGTCTTCTCAGAACACCATGGGAGAGAAGAGGTATTATGGAGAGTGGGAGTGTGAAAGTTTCAGTTTGGACATAATGCTGATTCCAAACAGCCTTCAGAGCCAAGGAGGCTACAAATAAAGAGAGGATGCAGTGGTAGCGATGGCACTTTGCCAACTACATCTCCTTGCATATGGAGAGATAAAAAGAGATGCGATTGTTTGTTTTATGAAATGTTTTGGGTGCTGTTTGCCTAATCAGCATTGTGTTTACAACAGAGGGCTGATGAGAGCATGTGTAATAGCAGGTATTATACTTGTTCAAGACCAAGAGTACATTTATATAACAGGCCTATATAGGCAATAATACCCAGTAAACAACACTCAATTAGGCAATTATAGCAATGTCATAATGAGCTGCAGTTACTCAGACAATAAATTACTAAGATGTGTTCTAACATTGAGAATAATTTCTTGTATTCTCTCAAGAACACAGTGTTTTACGTCTTTTCCATGGAAGAAAAAATCTAATTTGCCACCGTGCTCAGCCGAAGGCCCCAAGTAATGGTTTTGCTTTCTTATAACTGGCAAGCTTTCCTTTACACCTAAGGAGCACTTTAATTTAATTTGTCTTTTCAAGATCAATACATGCGGCTGAATTGCGATTCTTTGGAACAAACAGCCCGTTAATAGGCCACAATGATTTTAGGGTGACCATTTTCTGCAGAATCATTTGGTGCATCACTATAGTGGAAATCAACTCTAATCAAGCCAGAGAGTGAGCTTGTGCAAAAGCGTTAAAAGAAGCCTTAAAAGGGCCTCATTTCCTCCGTCATGCTGCCCACAGCCTTTCCATACAGTATGTATAGCGAAGTGCAGGGAGTACTGTGATAGAGGAGAGAATTGGAAGGGTGGGTGGTGAGAGCTTCCCAAAGCTCAGGAGAAGGCGGAGTTGTGGGATAGGATAGAAGGTGCATGATCAAAGCCTATATTTTGAAATCACTTACTTCTCCATTAGTTTGATTAATGGGGGCCGCCTCACAGTCAGACAGAGGCAAGGGGCTTGAAGAATGATGCAATTACCGCTTTTTGAATAGAGGGCTGAAAGGCCTGCTAGAAAGGAGGATCTGGAGGAGATTCTACAGGGCATGCTGAACAGTAGACGGCTGCCTCCTCATCCATCCATCCATCCCCCTCCGCCACCCTGAAGCCCCACGGTTCTACTATAACCCTCCCCCGTGAGGCGGATCCCATCAGGCTAAGTGGCACACCTCACTGGCCGTCTCTAAGCTGGGGAAGCATACGATAAATTGTGATTAATATGTATCTGCGGCGTCTTGCAGTGTTTGCGTCGCATTCCCCTCGATTCCCCTCTTGCATTCTTACTCATTTGATGTTTTTTTGTCAGTATGTATTCCAGTGCATTTAAATTAATGTTCATGTAACGACGTGCATCAAGCAATATGAAAATATTTATCGTGAACACTTCTTGCGTGATAGGCAGTAATAGAAAAGTCTCAAGTTCCATGTAGAGATTTTTTTATAAAACTTAATGGCAGTGATCTCCAAAGGCTTTGAAATCGTACCCCTTTTAATTTGGTTGAGATAATTACACACAATGGATACAACAAAAGGAAGCCACTACATCCTATTGTCATGCCGTATGTAAAGAAGTCTGATCTATACACAAGAACAACGCAGGACGGTATATAAAGTCTTCATATTAGGTGGGTGTTTGATTCAGTGTAGGTTTGAAATTACAATAAAAAATATATATATATATCAGAGGAAAAAAACGTGAATGCAGGGTAGAGGACACCTGTGAAAACGCTGTAAAGATTTATAAAAAAACATACTTTTTATCTGGTCATGGAAGTAGATGAAGAAAAGATTTGTCTCCTTAAAGCGGACCTATGATACTTTTTGACTTTTATGACCTATAAACGTTGTTATGATGATTTATAGTCATGTTTAACCATACTAGATTATCAAATAATGACGTACATGCATTTCGACGTATGCATGCTTACCGTCTGGGGTGTCTGTGCAGAGCACTAGACACTATTCTAGCCAGTCGAGAAGTCACGTGTTCAAAGCGGCTTGACGCTTTGTAACATCGTGACGTCGCATGTAACTTGGTGTCGTCACCACGCGGATGTTTCCATGTATGGTAATGCTGCCACTTTCCTACTCGCGTCTGCCTCGCGCCCTTATAGGTCCATGCTTGCACCTCCCGCCACTGAAAGTGTTCCGGAAGGAAGGTAACCAATCACAACGAAGTTGGGTTTTCAGGAAGGGAGGAGAGGGGGCGGAAATGTCAAAAGCAAAGTGTTTACAGGGCATGCTGGATCGCCAAAATAAGAGAAAGAGCTTCCCGAAAATCTACATAGTTTTTTGTGATGTGATTCGTGTCAGGTTGCTCTATAGCAGTGTAAAACAAGAAATTAAGACCAGAAAAGTAGTATAATAGGTCCTCTTTAAGGCACTAACACAATTTTAGCTTCCTTTATGAGCCACTGTGTGTGGGAGACTACTCCAGAAGACTAAGCAACACATTGGTCAGTTAGAATTAAATTTTACTAATTAGCTTGATCATAGCCCCGCCAATACAATGGGGAAAAGATTAAAGGATAAAATTAATAGAAAGAGATGAAGACATAGCTAGACGGACATGTAAGGCAGAATTCATCCTTGTCAAAGTCTTTATAATGCAGTGTACTGGAGTTGTCAGCAGCATTCACATGGCAACTATTCTGGAAAGTACAAAGGGCATGGTAACCCTAAACCTTATCCTGCATTTATTTCCTAAAGGCCTACTCAGCATGTGTAGTTTTAAAAAATAAATTATTTTTTCTAACTCTGTGTTGTGACTATGAGGACATGTTCTGCTCAGTGCTTTTTAGTTTATTTGCTTAGGGTACAATGTGTGTGTGTGTGTGTGTGTGTGTGTGTGTGTGTGTGTGTGTGTGTGTGTGTGTGTGTGTGTGTGTGTGTGTGTGTGTGTGTGTGTGTGTGTGTGTGTGTGTGTGTGTAAGTGTGTGTATGAAGTGAGGTGAGGGGAAACACAAGCAAAAAAATTAAATGTATGATGCTGTTAAAAAGCTCTAAACCAGGTAATGGGTGAATGTTGGCATAATGAGTCAAGCAACATTCTTGGCAGAGAGAGAGGAATCTAAGTATCTAAGTCTAAATATATCCCCCTGTGCTCATTTACACATTAACATTTACAGTGATTCTCTCATGAACGCTCTTTCAGTTTTAACATCAGAATCGGTTTAGGATTTATTTCAACGCTCCAAATGCAAAATAAATCGACAAATGAAATTGCCAAAGCACTGATCTCATGGCGATATAAAACTCCTACAGGCTTGTGGGAAAAACTTCTCAGAACAGCAGGTTTCTCTCCTGAGGAGTTGATGACCTCTTGCACAAATATCCATAATCCACATCATTACATGGGTATGTGGGAATTATATTCTTTTGTAAACTATTCAAATGTAATAGTCAATCATGTGATACATTATTACTTTATTTTATTTTAATTTGTTGGCATTGTTATACTTTATTGAATAGTTGGGAGAGACAGAGGTGAAATGGGGCAAAGAGGGGGATGACATGCAGAGAACGACCACTGGCCGGATTCGAACCCGTGGTCTGCTGCTTCTTCGGACTAGGCGCTCTACACCACGAGCGCCCCCCCATGTGATTTTATATACTATCTATGGATTTGACATTATTGTAAACTCACTGTGAATGTTGTTCTATGTAAGACTAAATATGAATTTTAGTTAATTAATAAAGGGAATTCCTTTATTACCAAAAGACCTAAGGCAAACAAACAAAAATCAGAAACAGATGCAATATCAAGCTCTTGTGGTTATTTCCCAAAGACATAAGCTCACTGATGATAATGTGAAATACCATGGCTCTACCCACCGTGCAGGTCACAGAGGTTTGGACCTCCTTTTTTCTGAAGTGTATATTAAAAGTCACAAAATATAAGATATTGTACAATGCCATTACTGTCTACCCTTTCTGCAGATGAAAATGAAAAGAAGTTATATCGAACAAGATAAGGACACGGGGAAACAGGAAGACAGGAGGTGATGGAGAAAAGGGAGCAAAGGCAGATACTGTCCATTAGGCCCAGGATGGGATTATCAGTATGTCACAAACTGACCTGATCCAGTTCAAACAATGTAACTACCTCAGAGATACGTGTCTTCTTTGATAATTACATTGGAACCTACCAAACCCCTTTGTGGACCTCACTATTTCTGAAACCCTAGGTAACTCCTTGAGAAAGACACTAAAAAAGTACCTATATAAAAAAGAAAGTCTGCAGGGTCTGTAGTGGTGCTGCAACCCTGGAGCAGTAATTAAGGCTTCCGTGTCTTGCTCAGGGACGCTCTGACATGTGGCGGGGAGACGGGGGATTGAACCACCGACCCTGTAGTTGAGGGTCGACCACCCTACCCACTTACCCACAGCCGCCAGTCTAATGAACTACATCATCTTGTAGACATGGAAAACAAATTATAGTTCCTCACTGTATGATGCTAAGTGAAAATCTCCATATACAGATATTTAGGCACACATGAGATACCGCCATAGCTTTCAGGTGTGGTATTAACACAGACCTGTGAACAAGACATCAAAGGAATATGAATACGCATGTGCACATGTTGAAAACTGATTACATACTCATACACTTAGTGGGCACTTTATCTGGAAAATCAAAAGATATCCTATACAACTGTTCCGCCAACAACGTGCTATTTTTAACTGTATGTGTATTACGCAGGCAAAATACAACTGCAGTAAACAGTTTTTTGTGACGTTAAACTGCATTATATTGAAAAATTATTTCATTGCGGGGGGAATAATATTAGAAACACATCTAATTATAATGCAGGCCAGTTCACAATAAGACTAAATACAACCTCAGTAATAAACACTTGATACAACACCCCTTGGAAAGTTTATACAAATAACATTATACACTTTGTAATGGTGGAATATGTAGAAGAGCTGCTGCATTGTATGTTATGTGATTACATGGGTCTACCTAATAAAGTGGCCTTTCTGTGTATTTCAGTGAGAGCAAAATAATTATAAGAGAAAGTGAGCAGGTAAAACAGCTACCAAAAGGTTAAAAGGACACCTCAACGGGAGTTTATATTTATATTCTCTCGGCATTTGAACATTTTCTCCAGAGCTTTTGGACTCTGATATACTGTGTGCTTGGTACCAATACAGTGCTTGTTTTCCAAGTGGTTGGCTTTGCAATTACCCTTATAACTCTTACTATATTTTGAGACTGCCAGTTGGGAATTGGGCAATAATCCTAAGCCCACAGCAACAATTTCACAGTCACCTAACTTTACAACAATATTTTAGACTTTTGGTTTAATTGTATCTCATATTATGCAACGGGGGAGACAAATACACATAGCCATAAAGATATTTACATATGCAGACAAAGCAACTGGATTTTGACATCCAATTTAACAAGAATGTGAATTATGCAACTGTTTTGCTAAAACAGGCTTGAATGTCTCAACAACACAACAAAACAAAATGATTAAAACACATCAGAGTGCACTTAGTGTTCTAACAAGCTGCGCTTTTTTTGCTTTAACGTACTGAAAAAAAGAGCCTCCTCCGAGAGAGCAACTCTGCTATTTAAAGGGATTCTGACACTTGTGATGTGATACTGTAGAGGTCACAGGATAAATGAGATAGACTTCAACGGTTGCCTTTTACGATATCAACCATTCCCCCTCTTAAAGAAATACAAATTGCCCAGGGGATTTACTGTTTCAATAATGCTAAGCATGCCTCATAATCGCCAACATCAATCAAAGCTTATCACCCACAGTCAAGACAACACAGTGTTTTGAGTGATGCCAGTGAAATACATAAACTGAGTTTTATTTTGTTCCGCACACTGGAATGTATTAAATATTTCCTTTTCTTACTGAGGAGAAACATAAAAGACAAGGTTAAAGTGAACACAGGTGCTATGAAGCTCACAGTCGTTGGCCAGTGGTACCAGTATTATGCTTCACATAACTTTCTTCTTCATCATCATCATCATCATCATCATCATCATCATCATCATCATCATCATAACCACTAGCACTACCATCATTAGTAACACACATGTTCAAGTTATTCACCATTTAAAGGTCCATTACAACATTCTAATAAAGGCTCCTGATGGTGAAGAATGTGCTGGGACAAGCCATCATTTTAAATAGAGCACAATTTAAATTCTCCAGCATTACTTTTGAAAAGGAAAATTATTGATGAAAAGCTCTTTTACCTCAGCAGATGATTCATACTTGTGCAAGTAATAACAATCCATCAAGTACATAGCTTGCCAGCTGCCCTGGTTTCAATTTAAACAGCTGAGTTTGGATATACAACCATTCCTCTTGATTACTCTGCCCTCCCATGAAATATGTACCCTAAGAGGTGGTTTTATTAAGACTTTGTCAGAGTGAAATACTTTGGTACATTGTTGTTTAAGTTAACATTGTATGAAGAGGGCAAACAAGTTTTGAATATTCAAAACGTGTGGCTGCAGAATGTTGCCTAGTTTCTTATCGGCTCCCAGCATGTACCAATAATTGATCATGGACACAGAGGGATATATCTATTATTTACTTGTAACATTTAAGCATATATTCATTATGGGGAGCAATTAATCTTTCCTCTCTGTGCACTTAGTGTCCCCATGTTCTATGGTAATACCACTTTGCTTCTTATGGAGAGACATTACATTTAGTTGAGGAACTTAGTCACACTACCTAAATTGTTTTGCTTCAAGCCAGGGACGAGATTGGAAATTATACCAGGGCTACAAAATGACACTAAAGCTGCACTATCTCCATGTTGCTGAGTTACTGCAGGGGAATACATACAACTGATGGTTGAACGAGTGTATGAATCTATGCCATAATGCAGGGGTTCTCAAAGTGGGGTTCGCGAACCATTGCAGAGAAAGAGTGAGGAAAAAATGAACAGAGGAAGAGAAATGGAGACACAGACCAAAGTATACAGTGCAATAAGAGAGAGAGGAGATGAGGTTACGGGGGGCGGGTGGGGGGTGGGGGGGCAAGGGCAGAAAGATAAAGTGCCCATGTAGAGAGAAACATGAAACCATTAAGATAGGAAAAATACAAAAGAAGGAAAAGAGAGAATGTCCTGTAACAGGGACAGAGAGGGTGAAAGGGAGACACAAAGAGAGAGAGAGAGAGGAGGGAGGGAACGGAGGAGGGAAGAGGAGGATGGGATGTAAGACAATGATAGATTGGTTTCTGGCAGGCTCAATTTATCACACTGTTATTGGGAGGAAAATGGAATAGAGGAGCAGCATTGAGGGTCAGAGGGGAAGGACAGGGGTCTGGAGGTGAGAGCGTTAAGCCAGGAGGGAGCGATGCCAGAGGACGGTAAGCAAGATAACTCCACAAACACTTTTTCACCCCTGGCCTTCAACAGAAGACCCATAGAGGTTATAATGCTCTCATGATTCCACCCCAGTAACCAGCGCCCCACCATACCATAAACCAGTGGTGGACTAAACGATGTTGAAACACTTGCATATTGTTTTTTGACTTGCATTAATATAATTCAGTAGACCCGGGCAAAGTTATCTGGGTGTTTTGGGTGGTTGTATCTATAGCTTTTACCAGTTATTTAAAAAGGGCACACATATTTATTAGATGGGCACATCACAGATTTTACACGTCAGGATCAGATTACTAGTCAGAGGCAGTACTTCTCAGTCTTTGAAACAGTTGCATAATATCTTCTGTGGCTCTATAAGAGAAGAGAACATTGTCAAGTCTGAGAAAAACCTTGCATTATGTAATCAAGGCTTGGGAATATAAATTTTACAGAAAGTGCTTCGTTTAGAAACTGCTATGGCTTTTAAATATGGGCATGGAATGGCAGCTATTATGTTCAAAGTTTAGCATGACTGACCCTCAAACCTGTTTGAATTATCAATAGGGACCGCTGCCATCAACTGAAGAGGATATTCGTCTAAAGAATAATGCTATCAGTAAACACGATTCGATCCACAGACTGCACTCTGTTTGTACAGTGCAGATCACCTTGATAGTGTATAATCTATCATGCTTTGTCCTTTTTTTAAATTTTGCCTGCCCTCCCCTGCTAAGTACTGGCTGTCGCCCATGTGTTGGCGTTGTTTGTCACCCCATAAACTCTCCTCTGATTGCAGATGATGCCCCTCGACCAATAACACACTGTGGTCTTCATTGGTATTCAAGGCCAGTCTAATTGAATCTCTTTGCGGTGGCTGCAAGTGTGTTTTTCTATTGCATAAAAAACAATCAGGCTCAAAAGTACATTTGAGGCTTTGTAATTATACCTGGCCTCACTCATTAGCACTAAGGGAGCAGGCGTAGACGGAACTGGCAGTGATGGATCTGGGGAAGGAATGAGGGCCGACGCAGTGAAGGAGTGTATGTGTTTATGCATCCTTCTGTGTGTGTGCACAAAGGCAGAGGATGTTGTTTGTTCCAGCACTACGCTCCCCTGCACCAACACCATGCTCTCTGGTTCAGGTTAATGAGTCGTGCTGGGATAAACACTTCCAGGTCATAGCCAGCTTGAGGGAGAGGGGAGGCCCAGGTGCCAAGACACAACTGTGCTGCATGCAGGAATATTAAGAAAAATGTGTGGGGAAATTAGCACAGCTACCAAAATAAAATGAATATGATAATTTTTTATTTCTGATTATTTCAGTAAATGATGCTTTATTCATAAAACTAAAAAAAGCTGTCAAAAAGCAGAGTAGAAATTGGTAACAGTAAGGAAAAGAAAAAGTGCTAGGCACAGGAAAAGAAGACAGTCTAGACACAAGGAATATTAGCTACTTCAGGCTGAGTGGTGTTTTAGGTGGTAAATGTTTTATAGGGCAGTTTACAGTTTACCTAAAGTGCTTTTAACTATAAGAATTCATTATATGTTAAATTGAAAACATGGATCACTTTTCACTGAAACTCTACCACCCTTTGTAAGCCTGCAGTCTATTAGTGGAACATTCAAAATAAAGAGTAGATTTGCCTTGGCACCTTCACATTACAGTAAGGTAGGCACAATCTCCAAAGACACATTTTTTTAAAACTGTGATTTAAAAGACTGACTTTGAAAAGACAGTAGTAAAGAATACATACATGTTACAAAGTGAGAGCTCTCTGTCAACATGCAGTTAGCTTTCATGTTAGGAAGATGTGGATGAAGTGTGACTTGAATGTATGCATGCCTGGATGTACGTATTTATATATATGTGTGTGTGTGTGTGTGTGTGTGTGTGTGTGTGTGTGTGTGTGTGTTTGGGGGTGTGGGTGTGAGTTGTGCCCTAGTAGCGTCCATGTCAGTGGCACTGATTTTCCATAGCAAGAAAAGCCATTCTCAATGTCTTTTTCCAAAGCACCCCATAATAGCATGTCAACTCTGGTCACTTTTAAATCACCGTCCACAAGCGCTCATGACAAAAAGATTGAAGAGTCCTTGCCATCAAAACACAATTCCTGGCAAGGGCAAATGTGTTTATTACATCTTACCCTCAACGCTCACAAGGGTCCATTCTTAATCAGCAATTCATGGGGCAGAGTCTTGACAAGTGAATCTGTTTCCAAGCTCGTTTGTAGCGTCAAACTGGTGCTCAGACATGTTCTGAGGGCCCTTCCATGCTTTTGTTGTCATTAATTTTGTGTCACACGGAAGGCATTTTGAAAAGCAAGTGGACAAAACAGAAATAAATAACTTAGTCAAATCAGCCATTTTAATCAAAAGCCGTATGCATTGAATGTTTCAGTTGTCAGAGACATTAAGTGACAAATTGGTGACAATACAAATAATCAAGAATGTATGAGGAAAATGCAGTCATGTTCTACCACATGTCCAGCAGGTCAAGCTCATCTTTCAATGGGAAACCCAGTGTACAGAAACTATTTTTACCATATTGTGACACAGTTGGATACTGATCATATCTATACTCAAGACAGCTACTGTTACATTGTAGAATTTTTATTCCCTCACAAACACAGCGATGCTGCCATAAGACAAGCAAACATAGGACATCGACAATCACTCAATCATCGTCAACCGCATTTCTGGGGTCAGACGCCGGGGGGAGTCAGCTCCAGCTAGGGATCCAAAACTTCCATTTTGCAAGCTACATTATCCAGCTCTGACTGGTCGATCCTGAGGAGTTCCCAGGCAAGAGTGGAGATATAATCTCTGCTCCTAGTCCTAGGTCTTCCCGGGTCCTCTTCCCACCTGGAACACCTCCGAAGGAAAACCCTCAGGTGGCATCCTAACCAGATGCCTGAACCACCTAAGCAGGCTCCTTTCAACGCAAAGGAGCAGAGGCCATGACCTAGCCTGCATGACATTAGTTGAGGGTAGGAATTAAGATTGACTGGTAGATCGAGAGTTTTGCCTCCCGGCTCAGCTCTCTTTTCGTCACAATGGTGCGGTAAAGCGAGTGTAACACTGCCCCTGCTGCTACAGTTCGACCAGCCAATCTCCCGCTTGATTGTCCCATCACTCAGGGAGGCCCTGAGGTATTTGGACTCCTTCACTTGGGGTAAGGACTCATTCCCTACCCGGAGCAGGTACTACATTGGTTTCCTGCTAAGAACCATGGCATCACATTCAGTGCTGATCCTCATCGCTGCCGCTTCACACTCTGCTGCTAACAGATCCAGTGAGAGCTGAAGGTCATAAGCCGATGATGCCATCAAGACAACATCATCTGCATAAAGCAATGAGCTCCTCAGCCCACCGAACTACATGGGGGGTTTCAGCAATAATCAAACTTCAGATTGTAGAGGAACAACGGACCAGTTGAACAATGGGAGAAATACATTGTCCTAACAGTTTTAGAATATATTTTTGAAAAAACCTTGGCCTTTCCAAAGTAGAATTATGATACGTATGAGCCTCTGCGTGCAATATGCCAGTGATGTAAGTCATTTAATGTCAACAGATGATCTCTGAGTTAGATTTGGAAGAAGTTTTTGATTCAAATTTTTAAAAATGTATTATAACCAGTGTTGCCACAGTTACTTTGAAAAAGTAATCTGATTACTAGTTACTCCTTAAATAGTAACTTAATTACTTTACTGATTACTTGATGTTAAAAGTAACTAAATTAGATTACAAGTTACTTTAAACGTTACTTTACAGGTTTTGAAACTCATGTATCTCAATTTAAAACATTCACATATTAAGAATCATTGAAAATATATAAAATAAAGCTTGTAGGCTAGTAGCCTATAGGCATACTGTTTTCAAAATAAAAAAAATTATGGTTTAAAAAATGTAATAATAAAAAAAAAGTTTTTCACCCCATGAAAATAATTGCATTCCTCCAAAGTGCAAAGACAGTAGCAGTGTCTTTAAACTTAACGTGCTTGGCCCTTCACTCTCATGCATTCATTTGACTTTGCTCTGCGATGTGTTGATAGACTTGGTGTGTGCGGCCACCGGTCGCCACGTGACTATAAGTTTCCAAGTTTAAAACACTTCTATCTCTTCAACGTCACCGTACCTGAAACCTAAATATCCCCATAGCAGGCGCTATATTTCATGGGGGGAAAACGTTTGTTTTGCGCCACAAGTCAGCTTAAGGTGCGAACACACTACACGTGTTACATGCGTACAGACGCGTATAAAATTGTCAATTTTTCCATAGGGAACCATTGGTTTACACACATACATACGTTACTCGCGCTGAAGCAAAATTTTTGCCGCGTTAGCCGCGTATGAGCCGCGTATATATGCACCTAACGCCCCTACGCGCGGAGTTAAAACAAATGTACTTTTTACGCTCCTATGCGTGACGATTAGCCGCGTTGGCCAATCAGCGTTGGGCTTGACCCGACGTCACATACATTGGCACGGTCGGAGAACAGTATACACAGAGGCTGAGAAGCACCGAGGAGGAAAATGTATTACAGGCGGCCCGGTGCTGTATGACAGCAGCTCGGGAATAGAAGACGTGGGCAAAGTAAACCAGGAGAATGGAGTTCCTGGTTAATTCAGTGAATATGTGTGGCTGTGCTTTAGCCGATAAACCAAGTTAGCGCCGTATAGCATTAGTTAACTCACCCGGTTGTGTGCGGGCGGCTAGAGCCTCATATTATGAACCCAAACATGACGGCTATGTCCGGGGGACTTTCACAACAAGTACAGCGAAGCACCGGTGTTGATCTACGCCAGCCACGGTCCCCTGTCACAACCAGGTAGGGTAATGTTGGCTACTTGCCTTTATGTTGTGCCGCCATGCACCGATGCTGCTGTAACTGTGTTTGTTATGTAGCTGCCGTGAATATGCAATGCTGTTTTAATGCTAGGCTATTTGTGCTGTTCAGTTTGTCTTTTGGCACAGTTGGGTCGGGTCTGATCGCAGCCATGGTTGATTAGGGGAAATACAGTATCGGGAGGGAAATAGGCACGTTACGCGCGTAGAACCATTTTTGACACAAAATGATCAAGCAACATTTTAGCTGCGTTACGCACGTAAAGCATACGCGGGTAACGCCTGTAGTGTGTTCGCACCTTTAGACTCAACCGTAGCGCTGCTGCACACACACACACACACACACACATACACACACACAGGCACACACACACACACACTGCATGGCAGAGACGAGGGGCGCTACCAAAAAGACGAGAGGAGCGGTTGGAGCAGTTGGAGCGTTTAGAGACACATGTGCGCACATTTATTTACATTAAATCGCAATCGCAGTCATTTGTGCAGTTATGCAAAATGTTTTACTAAGGAAAATGACAGAAAAAGTAACGCACAGTGACTTTGATGAGTAACTTTAATCTGATTACTGGTTTGGAGATAGTAACGCGTTAGATTACTCATTACTGAAAAAAGAGGTCCGATACCGGCATCACTGATTATAACAAGGCACAACCTAGTTTTGCTGCATTTTTTGGGAAAACAAACTGCATCTCCTTCCAGCCGAGTTCATTTTAACTGTCACACTGGGAGGATTGTATCATAAACCTGCGAACAGGTTTTCATCTTTTCCACATTATATGTGCAGCCTGGGACGCATTCACACATTCATATGGTACAGATTAAAACACTTACATCTGTCAAAATCCATTCCTTAATTATCTCTTTTTCCACCGACTCTAAAATCCCCCCTTCTTCAATAGGTACTGTCTGTCTACCATGCAGTTAGGGACTCATCTATTTTTGTCACTCTTCACAGCTATATCTTCCATTAGATTGTACCCATTACTGTTTCATAGAGGTGCTTTATTATGTTGGAGGCCTCTTCTTGGGCCCCATCTCTTTCTCATCTTTGACCTTTCTTCCTTACATCCATCTCCCCTGTCCCTTGTTTCTATACCTGCCTTCATATCCATGTTATTTGCCCACCCCCTCTTTATATTTATATTCCTATCATCCCCTCTTTATCCTCCTACCACCCTGTTCAGCCTCTCTTTCTGCCTCTCACGTTCCCTGGCAGCAGACAGCAGGGCTTGTCACTCTTGTAGCTTGGCAAAGCCGCACAAGAGGCAGACCTTACCGAGCCTATCTGCTCCATCCATCAACTGGCCTGCAGAGCTGGCATGCCAACTGACACCACTCATTCTGTTTCCCCTCACGTCAACACCTTAAGGAGGTCTCAAAAGCACAAAGATAACACATGCTATAGAACATGAGAATAAGGTATGATATTTTCTAAAGCTGTTGAAGACTAAAATACTCACAGGCATGAGATACTTAATTCATCACATTCATTCATTCATTCACCTGCTTGCTCCTGAATAGTAATACTGTCTCAAAATATACTAATGCCTGAGTAGTAAGAAATATTATCTTTTTCACAATTTGCATTCACTAGAGGTATTTAAATTGAGTAAAGCATTTTGATCAATGTTGATGAAAATAAATCACTAACTTGCAAAGCCAGAACCCAGAGAGCCAAAAATATAATGTGGGTGTCTCCAAGATATATGGCTTGGAGCTGCACCGTTGACAATTAATTGAAGTGACTTTGGTAACTCATTATATGTGTCAAGTTTTCACGCCTAAATGTACATCGTTTTATCAAAGTGACTTAGCAAATGCACACTAATACAACCCAAGGACATAGCAATGGGACAGTTGAAAGCTTAAAATTCCTCTTTATGGCCCCTTAAAAGGCTTGCGTGACTCAAGTGAAGTACTACTATCGTGGTGGGAACAGAGAGCAGACCGGTGTCAGGGACAAGGCGGCACTGAAGCTGACAGAATATGCTATATCATTTCATGGACAAAACACACAAGAGATGGGATGGCGACTGTTTGCAGTTTTTCCGCATAAAACCGTAAACAGTGTCAGTTACATATACGTCTTGTTCAAGGGATGAGACATGACTGTGGCATGAATGTAAATTAGAGATGTCTGACTCATACTGACTTGTATGAGAATATATGTTACCCAGGGACATATTGTAGAGCATCATCAGAACAGAAAATAACTGAATATATTGTATGAATTAGGATGTATTTTGCTTGCACTTATGTCCTTTAATGTTAGTCAGTTGAACTATCAACTTGATATTAAAAGTTATGAGAATGGTCTAGCTGTATTGGTCCTTTGATTGACTGTCTGCCTGTCAAAGGTACCTTTCTTTCACCTGCCAATGCATATGGGGACATTTTTCCCTCATCGCCATCTGACCTTGTAGATGAATAAGTGGACATGGACAGATTATGAGAAATTGGGCCCCATGGTCACACAGATCTGTAAGAGTTCCCATCCCCCTACAAACGAGCAAAATACCTAGACTGAAAGAGACATGGCTAGATCGTTTGTAGTAATTTTGCATCTCTTTATAGTAATTGTGCGTCTCTTTATAGTTCTTTGTCTCTTTGTAGTAACACATGTCTCTCTGCAGTATTTCTGTTGTTCATTTCCATCTCTTTGTTTTCGTTTTGCGTTACTTTGTTGTTGTTCATGGCCATTTTGCCTTTTTGTGTCAGCATTTCTGAAAAATGTGTATTGTCAAAATCACTTTGTCAAAATCAGTGAATATATCCTCACTACTGTGCTGTGCTGTACTGGGTGTGTCTGTTAGCTGAAAAAAATCCATTGTTAATACACAGTCTAGGCTCTTCAAACTTCAACGCTCTTCTTTTTGCATTAATTTTCGTTTCTTTCAGGTCATACCTGATCTCTTAATGGCTGTTTTGCATTTATTGGTGGTTGTTTGCATGTGTTTTTCTAAGCCTGTTCAGTTATCCGTCTATGATGGAAGGTCAAAAAAATGAACAAGTGTTGATAGGGCAGAACAGAAGAGAGGAAAGGAAAACAATGGAGCTGAAAAAACTCACAGCTTAGGGCACACGGATGACAAATTCAAAAAAAGCAAGAAACAGAGAAGGTGTCCGTGGTAAATGGGGGCCTAATCCTTGCACCTTTCACAAATTGTGCAGAAAAAAAAAGATTTATTGTCCGTGAAGAATTTTTTATCAGGTATTCTGTCGACTTCCAGTCACCATGACAACTCTAAATTTTTTTCTCCTGCTGAAACGGTTCACGAGGACTTAACTCTCCAAGGTGTCATCACCATTCTCCTTTCAAGTATTTGCATATTTACATTTTCTCGCACAGTTTCTCTGACGGGGGCAGGGTACGCTTTGTGACAACACTTACCAAGGTATTAATGAAGCTTTGATGAGAAAACAAATCTCCACCACTTTTAATATATTAACATATTCACAGGTGCATTTGGGAGCTGTGCTAAACGTGAAGCGGTGCTTATTTGTTAGTCCCCAAGATGCCTTGTTTTAATTACAAGAAGAATGATAAAGAGTATACTTGGCTAGATTAAATGCAATATAATGAGACAAAGAAATGTCTCCAGCTGTGTGTGTGTGTGTTTGTTTAATGTGTACTAAAACAGAATTGACTGGGGTATAGGAAAAGATCAAAGCAGTATTTCATTATTGAAACTTGAAAGCCTTGGTGTATTCAAAACCTGTGCTCTGATTTATTTGTCTGCAAGGGCTTCAGTTTTAGATTCATATTTGAGCATTTACACAGGCTTTGGAATATGGACAAGACTTAAATTAGTTATAGACAGGATTGCAGTACATAGCACATCACTACCACATGTCTCATAACGATTCTCTGATCTTCCTGTGATCTTTAAATGCAAGTGAGCTCCAAATGTCATAAAAATACATTTGGACCTCCATTTAATATTCCTTTTGTAAAGCATTTCAATACACCAACATGACTTTTGTAGTGCTTTCCATCTATACTCTTGCACCAGCCAGTCTTCACAGAATCGAGATGGTTACGTAAACTCATGGCTTATTCAAATGTCTTAATTTGAGAAAATACCTTCTCAAAGCAGAACTTTTAAAGTATAATAAAACATTCAAAATGGACATTTAAAAAAGATGTATTTATTTAAAACATACCATATGTGCAGTCTTTCAATAATCTGCATCCTTGTATATTATATAAGGAATTATATATTATTTTATTTAACATATTTTCTGTAAAAATCTATGTTGAAAATGTGTGGATCTGTTTTTTGATGCCACATGTATTGCATTGCTTGTTATAAACCAACATCCTTGGTCCTCTAACTGCCTGATAAGCTGAACCAACCAAGCATCATACATGGATATGAATAATATGAATGAATCTGCCTTTTGGTTAACAAAAAAGGCATAATTAAATAAAAGTTAATATTGCAACATGGAAAATACATCGTCATTGGTTTGTTACTATTGAAAGGATGGCGTAACAATTATCTACAACCATGTTTTAACAACCCTTTTTTTCTATTGCCCTGTATTTGAGGTTTACATTTTTCATTTGAGTTGGCAGTCTATCAGTGTTTCACTGCCTGTGCCAAAATAATAGAATAAACAATGTCAGACAGGGACGGTTGTGCTGTTCAGAGCAAGCCACACTTTTTTGTTTTGCCATATCTTTCACTGTCTCCAACATTACCAATGACATGCAAGTCTTTTCTTAAATCATGCCACAACACCAAGCAGTATTCATGAGTAAAAGCTCTAAAGGAAAACATTCCACTTCTGGATGAATTTCATGGGAAGAACATCACACAAAAGGTAAAAAGCACCTATCCCAATTAGTTTTAGTTTACTAGTATTTGGGTCAGCCATGGGCACAGCAGTTCATCTCAACTGCTAAAACTCAAAAACATTAAGTGAAGGAGAAAAGCGGAGAGGTCAGTAACCGCTTCCAAGTTATAGGATGTATGAGCTAAGAAAGACGTGAATCTTTTCTTGCGGCACACTGTTGACTTCGACTTGTTTGAACTTTGCCTGTGGTTATATAGAGTGCTGCTGATCTGTAAACAAAACTCTCATTCACTGGCAGTGCAGAGAAGGTTGAATGACTGTGGTACTACAGAAATACTGCTTCTGCTGTCTAATCATATATTTGGAACATTTGTGGCAGAATATTGGCACCTGATGTGTGTTTTTTTCCCTCGGCCAGAGGCAAAAACTCATCTCCGTTTGATCTTTGGCTATCTGCTTTCGGGTTTTGTAAGAACTCCACATGGGTGCAAACAGGCACTTGCACATTATTTCATCAATTTCTTTTAAGAAGGTGAGGGGTCACTATCGTTGTCTTCGGGGCAAGTTTTTTCAGGCCCGGCCCTGGGCATAGGCAGTATAGGCAAATGCTAGGGGCGCATCCATCCGCAGGGGGCGCCGCTACAAAAAAAAAAGAGAAATGGGCTACCAAAACTTTATTTTAATTTTTTTTACTAATACTGTTAATACTATAATTTCAAAATATGAGTTAAGCTTAAAATATGACAACTACTGAGGATAGACAAACTATAAAAAAATTGAAGCGCCCCCCCTCTCCTCCGATAGACTCTTCCAGATTTCTGGCGATCAGCCAGGTATCTGAACGGTAACTTCACCGGTCGGAACCGGAAGGAAAGAGCGCACACCATGTCAAAATGACAAAAGCTCTCTCGTGCCAAGAGAAGACTGAGAAGGAAAAGAAGAGGAGGAAAAACGTGACAAAGACAGAGGTAGGCCTACAGTGACGTTAATGTGATGAATGAATAGTGTGCTGCATTGTTTTAGCCGTTGTAGGGGCAGTGTGTTAACTTGCTAGCTTACTTTTGGAAGATGGGTAACGTTACTCCCAGCTTAAATTCATCAGAGGCATTTAGAAAGATTTTTCATGTAGCCTACATCCCCTGTCATAATTTGCCAAAGTTTGCACTGCTTGTAATGGTTATTAGAAAGCTATTCCTTTTCCACTATAATTAATGGTTGTCAACCTTGGGTTTATTGTGTTAGTTTACATCAGTGTTAAAAGTGTACAGTATAATAACTGTTAATATTGCATACTTGAGGCAAGTCAAGTTTATTTGTGAGGCACTTTTCAACACAAGGTAAATCAAAGTGCTATACATAAAGCCATGAGATATCATCAGAAGGCTTGATTCTGATTTAATAAAAAGCAGGAGCAAACTTTTCCGTTTGATTGTACCTTACCTAGGCCTATAGCTTCTCTTCACTCTGGATGCTAAACTGCATTTCCATTTTAACCCATTGATGACTATGGCAATCTAGGATGCATGTCCTTAACGCCTGAGGGTTTTCTGAAAAAATAGTAGGAATTGTCAAGTCTACCAAAACCTTAATATCTAAGCCTGTGTAGCACATAGAAACATGAAATAAAATACATTTAAAAGTTAAGGTTCACAGGTTTTATTTAAACATGCTCCCTTAGCGCTTACAAACCAACAAATATTTCTAAAAATCGTCAAAATGAGATGAATTAGAAAATTATTAAATATTGTTAATAAATAGATGCAATGTGTTGTGTGATTTTCGTCAGTAGTCTATTGTAGACCTTGATTCTGCGCACCAAACGCCACTAACTGTTCTGTCGCCGACATAGCTGGCGTATTTTTTTTATTATTTTGTTTTATTTTTTTATTTTTTATTTTTTTGATTGACATGATTTTTGGCAAACCACACAACTTTTGGGTGGTCACGTGGTCTTAAAAAAATCAACAAAACCCACATCATGTGTATTTGAACCAATGACAGTGCATTCTATGCTGGGAATGCCATGAAAATTAGATAAAGTAATAATGCTGCGCGACGCAGCATCAGGCAGGAGAGCCAATGTGGCATCGCGCAGCAGCCGTCATCAATGGGTTAAAGCTTTTCACCATGTATTAATATAAATAATGTAACAACATGTATACTTCTCTTTTCTCTTCAGGTTTTCATTTAAAATACTTTGAGCCACCTGTCCTGCAGACATCTTCTCCACCTCAGCACAGCCCAGGGGCCGGTTTCCCAAAGCCTTCTTAGAGCCTTCTTAACGCTACGTCATTCGTAACCCCTACGTAGAGTTCCTACTTAACGTTTCGCCTGTTTCCCGAAACGTTCTTTGCTACGAATCTCTTTCGTACGTCATACGTTGGTAAGGTTGGTCTGGAGCGCCCTCAGAGCCTTCTTAGCTCTACCGTAGGGATGTTTCAGCTCTCGTTTGTCGTTTAACTAATAAATCTGAATGTATTTCATATCAAACGGACACAGCGATGACAGTATTTAATAACAAACTGTTCAAAACGATCCAACTGTATAGTGTATATCACGTATATTTAAAGTAGGCTTAGGCTATTATATATTTTAGCAGAATACCATTAACTCTGATTCACAAAGTGTTCAAACTATATGCACAAGTAGCCTACTTTTTAGTCATCTAACTGACTTGACAATCAGCATTAACTGAATGGATGCGATGTCCCTCAATATGAAAATACTTTATACGTGATACACTATAGCCTACAGTCGGATCGTTTTTATCAGTTTGTTATTAAATACAGTCATCGCTGTGTCCCTGTGATATGAAATACAGTCAGATGTATAAGTTTAATAACACAAGTGAAAGTCCCTGCGATCGCTGTGGCATCGCGAGAGATACAAACCCCCACATTTCCTTCCGTAAAGCACCATGCGTAAAACGGACACGAGTCACATCCCTGTTGCGCATGGAACTGCCACAAGTCATTCATGATGAAAATAATTGCTGTAAACAATCTTCATCTCCTCCGCTGTTTCTATATTTTCAATATCTTTTTTTAAATTAGTATAGGCTATGGTAGTATGTTCGACATGGTTAACACTAGAACCTGCGCACTGTGTTCCACACCGGCTCAGCTGACAGCTGAGAGCTGTCTGCTGAGCCCGGGCAGAGTGCGTCGGATCCTCCGCCTCAAAACATGTAAACGTGCAAAAAAATGAATGAATAATCAATTAGAGCTTACCTTAAAATAAGTGTGCCATGTTACTGTTTATTGTATTTAGGATTTTAGCTCATTTGGACGCTGTTTGGGCCGTCTGTTTATTTATATAGGCTATTGGCGATATTATGTCTACTTTCAGTTTCATTACTGACCCACCAAGTAACGTGATTGGTGTTCTTAAAGATACTTAGATTATAAAACAAGAGTTCCAAAACACAGATGATGATTCAACAAACTAATTTATGACTTTATATTACACTAGAAATGCACGGGTAGATTTGATTAGACAGCATACAGATGCAGCTGCGCATGAAATGAGCAGGAAATGGATAATCGAACTCGGAGCAACCGATTTCAGCAGTGTACGAACGACGTAAGGAGTGTTTCTCCTAAGACACCGTTCGGGAACCACGACTACAGAGGTAAACAACTTTGGTAAGTCATAACGTAGGAGTCTTCGTAGCTCGCTAAGAGAGGACGTTATCGGGAAACCGGCCCCAGTGATGTAGCATGAGGAATAAAGGCTTCACCAATAGACCCAAAGGCAAGAGTAGTCAGGCTGTAGCAAGGTGAGGTGAGCTTGTTGAGATATGAAGATGAGGTCTTAACATCTAAATGTAGACAGCTCTCTGTTGGAATCAAGTTAAATAGCAGTACAAACCAGAGGTCTCTGTCATTTAATTTTGTAATATAGCTTTTGTGTGGAATTGTATTCAAGGCAAAGTTATGATTTATTGAAACTATACTTGTAATAGATTATAATTTTAAATGTTAACGTCTGCATTTTTTTGTGCAAATCGTAATATTGTATTCATTTTTCAATGTTATGTCACTTGTTTTGTAATATGTTTTTTTATTTTGTGGGTTATTTTCTATCTAAAATAAAATGAAATGTCAAAGACAAAGACAAAGCTATCCAGTTCTGTGTGAGTGTATGAACAGTGGTGGACCTGACTGCAATGCAATGGGGGGCGCCAGCTAAAATCTTGCCTAGGGCGCCAAATTGGTCAGGGCCGGCCCTGAGTTTTTTAATTAAAAGTAGGCATTGTATCTCCTATTGCTCAATTATTTTTTGCTAGCTATTTCATTTACTCCAGCTCGTTGCAGGCAATGAAATGGTTGATTAGCTGTCGGGCCTGCTCTGTATCTGGCTCCTTCACCGTCTTTCTGCTTGTGTGGCTAATCCGTCAGTGAACAAAAAGAGCCAGTAACGTAGCCTACCTGGTGGATGAACACCTGTGCACCTCGAGGGCTCATGAGCAATACGGCCCGCCTTAGAGTGTCCCGGTAGCGGTTGAGCTCCTCGGTGCGCATCGTGTTGAAGAGGTCGGTAAAGACTCGGCTGACGTTGCGGTCCACCCTCTGCAAGGAAACATCCAGACCCAGCCGAGACGACTGGTCCATAAAGGTTTGCAAACCCCGGATATCTGAAGGAGGAGGGGGGGCGGGGGGATGACAGATAATGAGTGGTGGGAATAGAGACATCAACACACAGGGAAAGACAAATACTTGGGGTAGTTGCAGGTGCCATGCTAAACAGTAGGCTACTTTATTCCAGTGGCAGTTAATCAGAACTGTGGGTAAACAACCAGTTCTTTCAACACCTGCACATGCACTCTATTTTCAGGCTTCGTTCCAAGGGCTTCGTGGTGGGATTCGTCTTTTTCTCCTAAACTAAAAGCATGACAAAACAATGCAATCGCTCCTGTCTTTCTGTTCCCTGGGGTTTACAGGATATTAAACTGCAGGCAGGTGTTGCTTTCCCCAGAGATATGTTTGTCTGTGTGTGTGTGTGTTTGGTGTGTGTGTGTGTATGTGTTTTCAAATGAAACCACTTAAAAGAAGTTTGTGCTGCATAGACAAATCAAAGGTGATATGAAGCAGAGGGCTCACAAAAAGCAAAGCAGTCCCAGCAGTCAAACGGGGAGAAGCAGCCCAGCATGTGCAGAGTCATGGCGCATTGTTAAAGAGAGATTAGGAAAAGCTCTGTTTGTGTGTGTGTGTGTGCCTGTGTGTGTGTCTGTGTGTGTGCGTGTGGGTGAAAGAGAGAGATTGAGATTGTGTGTGTGTGTGTTTGTGTGTGTTTTCTCCCATTGCATCTCTAGAGGTTTGGTGAGTCATCAAGTCAAGACGAGATACAGAGGCACATAAAGCCAAACTGGCTCAGACATACTGTACATATGGCTGCAATAATGCACACACCCAAACCTACAAAATCATCCTGTTGTAGTGTGTGTTCCTCATTTCACATGATAGTTGTTCGATGCTTAGGGCAGAAACTGGAAATTAGGCTAAAAAGAAAGCCCCTGACCTGGTCGGAGCAGTGAAGCAACATATTGGTACATCAACCCTGTTTCTCAGTCTATGTCTTTGGGCAAAGTGAAACAACAATAGAACCATTTGTTGTATATTGCAGTTTATTTGTACGGTAAAATAAATACTCACACAAAATAAATCTTCAAAAGGGCAGAACAAAACATGAAATTAAATCATTCATCATTTTTGAAACGTCGCCAAACGTTCACTGCAGCACTCTTTGAAAACTATTTTACGCGCACGCACACACACACACACACACCCCTATTTGCTTTCTTTTTCTCTAAATTGAAACCATTACCCTAGGTGGTGTTACTTTGGCTACAATGGGCAAAGGCTCAACCTCTGGGTAATCCCTCCTTTTCTTAGAGCACAAACACAATTTGTAAGTTAATCAGGATGCCTTCCCTCCTGTTCCACGACTGGGCCATTGCAATTATATTTGGCTCTAATGTATTCTTGATACAATATTCAGCTGCAGCAACATATGGTGATATTGACTATGGACTACATATAATCACTGTTATACAAAACCCAGAGGGTATAACCGAATAAACCTTCTGTAAATTTGTGTCGACTCAACAAGAAAACAATCAACTAACTCCTACACAAACTAACAAATTGCAGAGATAAAGAAAAATGTATTACATATCTGAGAGGCTTCGTGAACTCAGCTGACCTCTATGGAGAACTGTCTACGAGAGTCTAATCATGAATGACTGTTGTACAACCAGCATACATTAGAAGAACCTGCACACCTTTAAACAACACAGATTTTGAATGTAACATATCTATCTAGTAAAGGATTAGGAATTTCACGAAGAACAATGCAACGCAGATTGGCGATCAAGATGAATGATCAGAAACTACATTTTGTAACGGAGAGTAATGTCTCTGTTGGTTAAAAATCTGTGCAACACCCAAATGGGAAATACAGGAAACATTCTGTAACAAACACACAAACACACAAACAAAGTTTTTAATCCCATTGAGAGCCGGGGGAAGGCTAGCATGCGATAACTACTCTAGGACCCCAAAAGAGAAGATCTGACTTCAAAGCCAGCGTTCCGAACCGGTAGCAGGCTTTTCCTCAGGGCAAGCGTGTCAGCCACGGACAGCACTGCAGAAAAGAGGATTAACGTGGAATTAAAGGTCTGATTTCTGGACATGTTTACCCAAGCTTCATTGCTGAACACAAATCTGCTTCTGAAAGTTTTCGATATCAAAACTTAATCCGTCTCTGCCCCTCCTGTATCAGCATCATGCTCCTCCTCCTATGACAGACAGGAACTTTCCATGTGCTCTATAACTCTCTTTCCCTTCGCTTATCCTGTACGCATCTACTTTGATAGAAATGGATACTAGATGGAGGGAGACTGATATCTATGCCATGAGGTTGCTCTAACATCCACTTTAGCTCTATCTTAGTGGAGTTGTAAGTGAAGCGGGACTCCCTCTTGGATTGGAGCAGTGCAGAAATGAGCATATCATGATCAAAGGGCTCAGAGGTTTTTACTGAGCTGTCAAGCTGCTTTGCAATCCAAGCGGAAAAGCCTGAGAAATGGCTGCGCTACCAGCCTGTGTTCACTCACAATGGAGATGAGTCTGTTTAAGCAATCACTGTTATTCTTGCAACAACAACATCATCAGTTAATTATATACCTTTTTTTATTTATTTTATGTATCAAGCGCTGTGTGTGTGCCATGCATTGCCTCAAGAGCAATTACAGCAACAGAGAGAGGGAGAGAGAGCGAGAGAGACAGAGAGAGAGAGAGAAAGCAGAATGTGAGAAATGACTGTCATGAGATCTCTACTAGATGCTAACATATGATTGTATTTACTATCTGAATAAAAGAACAAGAGATTTTGTCATGATTAATGTTTGCTTGGGGCACAGTTCAGTTCAGCACAGCAGTAGTTCAGTACAAAACAGTTCCCCAAATCATCTTATAGCAACTTATTCTTGCAGTCTCAGGAGAAGTGAAGCTTATTGTTTTCTTTTTCTTGTCAATTTTCTGAGTTTTTTTTTTAAATGTAAAATTAGTTTCAAAATGTTTTTCACATTTCTCTACTTGACATGCCACATGCATCCACAAGTTAGTATTTTGGAAGGCAAGCAATGCAATCAAAACAACCATGATGAGGACATCTTGGGGACAAGAAAAGCTTAAAAATGTAATACATATTAGCCGCTGATTTGACTTGACCTGCGACCAGAGTAAGCAAGTAATACAGATTTGACATTTGGGTCACTCGGTCAAAATATTTTAGCTGAAAAAATAAAACACTTTATTTTTTATTTATTAATGATCAAATACAATCAAATATTGATCCCTACACAAAAGGGATCAGACATCCTCTGCAATATATCAGCATTTGAGGGAACTTCAACAAATATAATCTGTTTTATTTTTTTACTTGTTATTTGTTATCAGAGGACAGGTTGTTCAGGGTACGTAGGTATGAATTGTATATTATGTGTTATGAACTGGGCTGTGCAGGCAACCATACCCAACAGCTTTCTGAAGGGAAAAATTAGCGTAATGCTGTTATACCATTCCAAACAGCAAAAAGAAAGTGTGACCAGTGATCTGTCACAACAGATAAGATGAATGGCCCCTTGGGGTGTGGAAGGCACCTTTGACTGGACCTTCATAGAAAGGCCTACTAATTGTCCTGAATTGTTCAAATTAAAAATTTAACAAATACAGTAAAATCAACGTGAAGATAACATGATGTAGCTATATCCAAGCAGATGCTTACCTACAGTTCCCTCTTTGATAACATAGAATATAAAAAGAGAAATGTGAGGCTCAGAGGGGAGCACGTAACGAAGACATGCCCTTAATGGCCTCTGGCAAGTTCTTGAAAGCAGCTGTTCTCTATTGTACTTTTGATAGGCATGAATATATTGTGTCAGTTTTTCTTTTGTTGGTCAAAGACCATAAAAATGGAAGGAAAGCACTGTCAACAAAATGGTTCCAATAAAAGCTGTCTGGCCTGAATATGTAGAGCGTGCTGGGCTGGAGTTACTGTGCCGGACTGAAGGATACTGTCCAGTGATTGCATTTTTGGCTTATCTCTCCGCCAAGTGAGTTTTAGTCCAAGAGGGGTATAAAATTAATTGCCCTGCTTAAATTTGGCTGACATCCTTTTGGGATGATACAATGTTATGGGCTTGGAAGGGAGAGAGGTTGGGCAGAATGCAACAATTGGAAACATAAAAATCTAATGATAAAAACTGGAATGAGTGCAGCAAACCAGATAAGTCCTGCACAAGACTGCAAGGTTAGTTTTCGTGAAAGCTTTTTTTGTTTGTTTTTGAAGCATTATTCAAAATGAGGTCAGTGTTAAAAGAAGGCAAGGCAAGGCAAGGCAAGGCAATTTTATTTATAGAGCACATTTCAGGCACAGGGCCACTCAAGGTGCTTCACAGGGTTAAAATCAAATAAAGAATACAAATACAAAAAAAAATGAACAAATTTAAAACATGGATAAAAATACAACATTTAAATAAAAGAATTAAAACATTTTACCAAAAAAAAAAAAAAAAAAAAAAAAAAAAAAAAAAAAAAAAAAAAAATTACAGGTTAAAAGGGAAACAAGAACGTTTTGAGACCCGATTTAAAAGAGCTGAGAGTCTCAGCGGACCTCAGACTCTCTGGCAGTCCGTTCCAGACATTGGGCGCATAAACGCTGAATGCCGCCTCTCCCTGTTTAGTCCTAGCTCTGGGGACTTTTAAAAGACCTGTCCCAGACGACCTAAGGGCTCTGGGCGGCTCATAACGTATCAGCAGATCAGTAATGTATTTTGGCCCTAAACCATTTAAGGCTTTGTAGACCATCATCGATATTTTAAAATCAATTCTTTGAGTGACAGGAAGCCAGTGTAAAGACCTAAGAACTGGGGTAATGTGATCTACTTTTTTGGTCCTAGTGAGGACTCGAGCAGCAGCGTTCTGAATTAGCTGAAGCTGTCTGATTGAT
This sequence comes from Hyperoplus immaculatus, assembly GCA_949357725.1. Classification (NCBI taxonomy): domain Eukaryota; kingdom Metazoa; phylum Chordata; class Actinopteri; order Uranoscopiformes; family Ammodytidae; genus Hyperoplus; species Hyperoplus immaculatus. Next base: position 22,851,523 of record OX442358.1, on the reverse strand, counting down.
TTTTTAGGAAGGCCTGCAAAGACACTATTACAGTAGTCAAGTCTACTAAAAATAAATGCATGGACAAGTTTTTCTAAGTCCTGCTGAGATATTAGCCCTTTAATTCTCGATATATTTTTAAGGTGGTAGTAGGCTGACTTAGTAATTGATTTAATGTGTTTTTTGAAATTCAAGTCGGAATCTATCACTACTCCAAGATTTCTAGCTTGGTGTGTGCTTTCTAACATAACAGATTTAAGCTGTGCGCTGACTTTTGATTGTTCATCCCTGGCACCAAAGACAATTACTTCAGTTTTGTCGCTGTTTAATTGAAGAAAGTTTTGGCACATCCAGTCATTGATTTGTTCAATGCATTTACTTAGTGCTTGAATCGGACCATAGTCTCCTGGTGATATGGTTATGTAAATTTGTGTGTCGTCTGCATAATTATGGTAGCATAATTTGTTTTTGTTCATAATCTGAGCTAGCGGTAGCATGTATATGTTAAACAGAAGAGGCCCAAGAATGGAACCTTGGGGGACCCCGCATGTAATATTTGTTCGCTCGGATGTGAAATTGCCTATTGACACATAGTAGTCTCTTTCCTTTAAGTATGATTCAAACCAGTTTAGCACAGTTCCAGAAAGTCCAACCCAGTTTGCAAGTCGATCTAGCAATATGCTGTGGTCAACTGTGTCGAACGCAGCACTGAGATCCAATAAAACTAATACAGAGCTTTTGCCACTGTCTGTGTTTAAGTGGATGTCATTGAGGACCTTAACCAGAGCAGTCTCAGTGCTGTGGTGTTGTCGAAAACCTGACTGAAAGACATCAAAGCAGTTATTCATTGCTAAGTAGTTATTTAGCTGATGATGAACAGCTTTTTCAATGATCTTGCTTAAAAATGGTAGGTTGGATATCGGCCTATAATTGTTCATGAGTGATGTATCTAGATTTTTCTTTTTTAGGAGTGGCTTGATGACAGCTGTTTTCAGGGCCTGTGGGAATACACCAGTGCGAAGGGACATATTGACAATTTCTAGGACATCTGAGGCCATACAGCTAAAAACAGTTTTAAAGAAGCCTGTGGGCAGAATGTCAAGGCAACAGGAGGAGGAGTTCAGGTGTTGTATAATGTCATCCAGGTTTTTCTTGTTTATCAGAAAAAACTCTGTCATGGCATCTGAATTTGTTTTAAATGGGTACAGAGATAAAACATATCTTGAACCTGGTATTGATGCAGTGACAGCTTGTCTTATTTTATGAATTTTCTCAGTAAAGAAGGAGGCAAATTCATTGCAGGCCCTCGTGGAAAGATGCTCAGACGCTACTGACACAGGAGGGTTTGTTAGCCTGTCAACAGCAGCAAACAGGGCATGTGCATTGTTGCTGTTTTTGGTGATGATGTCAGAGAAGAAAGACTGTCTTGCATTTCTTAGTTCTAGATTAAACGTGCGTAGTTTCTCTTTGAAGATGTTATAGTGAACATTTAGATTTGTTTTTCGCCACCTGCGTTCTGCTTTACGGCACTCTCTTTTTTCAATTCTGACCTGAGGGGTATTTCTCCAGGGGGACCTTTTTTTACCAGAGATGATTTTCACCTTGGTGGGTGCAATAGCATCGATAACATTTGTAATTTTTGAGTTGAAGTTACATACAAGCTCATTAACTGAGATACAGGGGAGGAGCGGGGACAGAGAAAATGCCTGGATAAATTGTTCACTCGTGTTTTCAGTAATATACCGTTTTTTGATAACCTTTGTTTTTGCAGTTGTGTTCAAAGATATTGTACTCCCAAAAAACAAACATGAATGGTCGGAGAGACCCACATCAGACACTAAAAGGTTTGAAATGTCCAGGCCCTTTGAAATTAATAAGTCCAGGGTGTGACCTTTGTTATGTGTAGGCTGGTTTACGTGTTGGGAGAGTCCAAAATTTTCCAGTACATAGCATAGTTCTTTAGCACTTCTGTCCTCGGGTTTGTCCACATGTATATTAAAATCCCCAACAATCAATAAACAGTCAAACTCCATACAGATTACAGACAGTAGTCCAGTAAGGTCATCAAAAAAGTTTGCACAGTATTTAGGTGGCCTGTAGATATTAATAACAATAGCTTGAGAGGCTGAATTTAACTTGAGAGCCACATATTCAAATGAAACAAAGTTTCCATAAAACATCTTTTTGCATGTTAAAGATTCATTAAATAAAATAGCAACTCCACCACCTTTCCTATGAGCTCTGGCCTCACTCTCGAAAGTGTAGTTGGGGGGGGTTGACTCGATAAGAACAGCTGAGCTGTTGTCTGGGTCCAACCAAGTTTCAGTTAAAAACATAAAATCAAGATTGTGCTTGGTAATAAAATCATTAATTAAAAATGTTTTACCTGACAAAGATCTGATGTTTAACAAGGCCAGACTCAGTGTGTTTGAATGTGAAGCATTGTCAGCCCTATTTACTACAGCAGACTGTGGCTGAAGGGGAATGGATACCAAGTTTGACAGGTTTGCAGTATTAAAGTGACAAGTGTTTCTTGTACGTATTGTCGGGTTAGTCACATAAACAGCAACAGTATGGGGAGGTGAAGTAGCCAGTAATCTACATGGTGATGCCGGAGGTGGACAGTAGCTGGGGGAGCTAGTCACACAAACCGCAGTATGGGTCACTGGCGATGAAGGATTGAAACCCAGTCCATGTTTTCTGTCCTGCCTGGTGAGCTGCTGCCCGACAGAAGCGGTGAATGGCCCAACAGCGGGCGAGTCCCGATGACGTGGCAGAGGCAACCGGACGAATGGGAAGGAGATGCTGATGTTGTATCCTTTCCCCTCAGCCGTCTCAGTGGACAAGACGGATGGGATGAAGCCGGCAGCCTTAAAATCCACTCCGCGCAGGTTGTAATCCACTCCATGAAATCCATCCAGCCGGGACTGCGGGGATCTCGCGATGTTGTGTCCTTTGCCCTCAGCCGTCTCAGTGGACAAGACGGATGGGATGAAGCCGGCAGGCTGACCATAAATAAAGTTTCTCCCTGAGCCTCTGTGTATATATCGAGGTCTACGCAATAGTCCTAGCTGCTTTATGGTGGAAATACAGGGTGGGATGGAGCGGTTGTTGTACTTCAGCAGCTGTGAGGCGAAGTAGGTCAACATCGAACCAGCCAGAGTGATGTTAGCCTGTTAGCAGCTAGGTACGGACCCGAAGCAGTTGGAGAAGAGCTGAGAGGCAGTGTAGAAAAAGTGTCGAAAAATCCACGATGAGACTGTAGAGACAGCTTTGCAGGTTGCCCGGGGCATATTCCTCACCAGGATCACCGAAGAAAACGCCAGTAGTGACCAGGAAAATGTCACTACTACTACTTGTTTTTAGCCGTTGCTAGGGACGCCAAAATAGCAAGTGAGCTACACGGCTCCTCCACAACAACACCGGAACAACCAAAGACAGTCCACAAGCCTGCTTTTCGATGTTGGTGTAGCCCGCAGGGAACCAAGAAGAGACCAAAGGTCCACAAAAAATCACTTTTAAAATAAAATTGGCCAAAATTGGCCCAAAAATAGCTTGGAGAAGCGGCGAACAGACAGCGCCAGCGTCCTCTCCAGCTGATGTTTTTTTTCAAACGTCGTTTTTTCAAAGAAGGGGTTAGAATAATTGTTTGAGGCACTTAGGTGAACTGCTTTTATAATCAACTGATTGTTGGGCATCAACACAGACCACATTCGGTCTTATTTTACGTGCATAGTCATCCAGGATATTTATGTTTTTATTTGTGAGCAAGGAGAATAATGGAACAATATCCATACACAATATCTGCATATGTCCTACTCCCTACAATTTCCTACTACCCTGGTGATTGACATTTTCACAATGGTTCCTGGTGAACTCTTCAAGATGAAATTCATACAGGCAGTAATTTGATGTGAAACCATTCCCTGACTGTCGTATATGTGTATACTGCATTACATAGCTAGAATTTCTCATGTATTTTCCTTTACACACCTTTTCTTCTCTATTTTAGTTTCTATTTGATCTTCTTCCCCCTCTCTATTCTTATGAAAGATCAATTACTTGAAGGTCACCTGCATGTTCAATCCAGGTGAAAAATATAGCCAAAAAGAAAAAGAGTTATAGCTGGATATGTAACAGAACTTATATGGCGAGAATGTAGCTTTAAATAAGATAAAATAAAACAAAGAAGCATCTCACTGCTGGCTAAAAAGAACCCGCTTTATTTTCTTCAATCTGTCACTTATTCTAAAAGTCACATGACGTACTTCTTGTTTCTCCACAGGATCTATCCGCTCTGTACAATAGGAACCACCTCCTACTTGGAAGTAGAAGCAGTTAAATCAATCTCACACCTAATCCAAAACTAATTCTCTCCTCCTCTAGCAGAGATATAGTCATCACAGGGTGGGCAGAAACTGACTTGGCAGCTTCACGGTCATTTCTGAGCACGTTACTTCACACAGGCCTGTCTACTGAAATGCAAAAGAATCAACCCCGTCTTCAAGATGTTCTACAATTCTATGCTCTCTTTGTTATGATAAAATGAGAAGGCACATTTACAGGAGCTTTTGTTTGCAGAACGATGCCCACTGTCCGCCTTCTCACACAGAATCAACAGCTGCCTCCCGTTTTCCAAGCTAGCACGACATTAACCGCATTTACAAAAGCATATACTGTATTACATATCAAAACATCTTTAAAACAAGACGGTCTGCAGCCGTCGTAGCATTAAACACAAAGAACTGAAGACAATGTCATTATTTTGCATGGAATTTGGTCATAAAACATAGTGGCCAACTGGACAAATTTGAATTTTGACCTGATGGTGGTGCTTTATATTGAATAAGGATTACAGAAATTGTTACAAGTCATCCAGAGGGGGAAATTAATGTCTCCAATGTCTATCCAATTGTTGTTCAGATATTTCAGTCTGAACCAAAGTGTTGGACTGGACAACCAACAGGCTGAAATCGTCCTCCCTGGAGCCATCATTGTAAATCACTAGAGCAGGCAGTTTTGGTTGAATTGGTAAAGACTCAATCCGATGGTTTAGGGGTGAATGTAAAGATTTCATGTCAATTTTTCAATTCTAAAATAATGGAAGTTATTGAACGGGCCAAGATGACTCATCTTGGTGGACTTAAGGGGCTGTAGAGATAGATAGTCATGTAAAGAGCCGCCATTCTGCTGAACAGTGTCTTAATAAAGACATGGATGAAATGGAAAAAAAAGAAAGGAAAAAAGCAGTGATGGGAGCATGGACCGGTGCTAGGTCTGGTCATGGTTAAATGTAAAACAAAATGGAATAAAAACAGATCATTCGATTCAGAGTATCATTAAAATGCAGTGACAGTCCTACAGCGAACAGTTGTGTGGAAATGAAAGAAAGCTTTATTTAATACCTGAGCGATCCAGTTGCTTTGAGAACAATGTCCATAATGCACAAAGGGCTGCATGGTGTTTGACGGTAAAGCAAGAGGTTGCTGTCAAGTTTGTTTTTTAGTCCTTTTTCAAATAAAAGCTGGAGCACTGGACTGCACTTCAGCACTGCCAGGGCATGGCTTGAATCTTCAAAAGTATTTTTTTCTAAAGAAGCAAAGCAGTATTGACTATAGCTCACTGTTACAGATTAGAAAGAAAGAGAATGACAAAAAGAAGAAAAAAGAAAGGAACAAAAACAACTTAACAAAGAAAAGAAAAGTCTGGATCTTAAAAGATGTAAAGGGTATTTTGGTTAGCAATGCTGTTAAAGGATTATCATACATTTGTCTTCCCTCTATTTTGCTTGAAGGCATACAAGGCAGACCCACATAAGGATTCTCTACAGTCATGGCACAATGTTTTCCAGCTACTTCTGGAGCTACAATAGCATAATAGTAATGTTATTTCTGTTACTTTTCTGTTAAATTATGGAACGCAATCTCCCTCCTTCACAACAGAGAATCAATTTGAGAGTCAAAAATGTAAAATGACAAATGGAACAAGAAAGTGGTGAAGCCTTAGAAACTGTTCACATAGTATGCCTTTCACACAACAGATGCATTGGTGGAAGATGAAATGAATCAGCTTCACTGACACACTTCATTACACAGAGCTAAACTTTGCCCTTAAGGTCAGGGAAGCCAGTGGTATAAGCTGAAATAAAAACACATTTCTCACCCCACACACTTCTAGTGCAGAGCCTAGTGTTGCTCTCTCCAACCAAGAACAAAGGAGTAGAAGATTATAATAAGAATTGCCTGGATACGTGTAATATCGATAATGACGGTTAGGACAATGCATTGTATGTAATGCTACAGTGAGATGCCTGGGGCAACATGCAAGCTCTATCGTCTTTAACATCTGCTTTTATAGACTAATGCACCATTCGCAAATTGATGAAATAGCAGCCAAGCGAAATACAGCCAATAAGTCTCATCACACCACATCTAGGAAGGCCATCACACAAAGTTCTCTTCTGCTTCACTTGTTTGATTAAGATGGCTTCGGAGCTGCAGTCAGGCTTCTGATAATGGATTTGTAAATGAAAATATATTTTCCCAATATGTTGGAATCAGTCTGACGGTCTGGTCATTTAGGTAATTGGGAGGGGTTTAATATCTATAATAATAATTGAGGAATATGCTATTTCTAATCTCAGAAAGAATAAAAAATATAAATATATCCCATCTTCCAGTTATATTATACAGTACAGTAGATGGAGATACACAGACTGGGCATGGTTCTGCATGGGGCCTTGTCACAGTCACAGTCAATCAGCACATTTGATTATGGCTGAGGGGGAAAAATTAATTTCTTGGAAGTGCTGACCAGATTGTACAATCCTAAATGTTACTGTAACTGCCATTTAATGGGTAAAGTAATGTCTCACCGTCTTATTTTCAGTGCATCAGCCAATGAGCCATAGGTTTTATTCTCTCATTTTGTATATAGGTATAGACTATTGATGGAAGTATCACAGTAAAAAACTCAATGTACCCTGTTATTATAATGTTCGAAATAAAACATTATACTACAGCCATGTCTGTAGTACAGCGGTTCCCAAACTTTTTTAGCCGCGCACCCCCTTCTATGTCCCAACCGGGTTGACGCACTCCCAATCCCCCACACCTTAAAAAAAAATAAATGCAACAAGCTTTTTTATAGCCATATTAAAGGTGGCATGTTCAATCATGCTCAAATGACCAGAACACACATGATAAAATAATCACGATCACAACAAGGGGCAGAAAGCAGATAAAATGGGGAAACTATTTTAGCCTAATATTTTGAGTCACGTTGAGCAACAATTGCAGCAAGTTTAAATGACCGTGGTAGCAAACAACCCCGTCATCATAACACTTGTTATGGAAATAAAATTAGAACGCCAGTAATTTTAAATAAATTGCGAGAATGAATGTAGAGGCCACAAACTAAGTGCGCATATGCGTAGAAGAAGATAACTTCGCTTCATTTAGAATAATATTTATTTATTGATTAAAATTCAAGTTTTTGATTCTAAATTTTACAAAGGAAATGTTTATTTACATGTCTTTATTGTGTGGGGAAAAAACACTGTACCCGTATTGGTCCGAGTATAAGACAACCCCGATTATAAGACAAACCCCCCGTTTTTCAAAACTCAACTCAATCAATTTTATTTATTTAAATAATATACGAAAATAAAAACGCATTGAAAAAAACACTTTTCTTCATTGCAAATAAACAGTAGGATAGTGCAAATAGACCGAACTCTGATGGGTTCACCACAGACTATTCTTCACACGCAAATTCCTCTGCCCCGCTGTGATCGCTCTCGCTGTCATTTCTCTATGCTCTGGTTGGGTTGTGGCATAGCCTCATCCTCGCTGCTGTCCTCGGCATCTGAGACACAGAATTTATTTAATGCTCATAGTTAATCACATAGCCTAGTGCTGAAACGAAAGCTATCAACGCCGTGGTTTAAGGCTGAAATGATAACCGGGGCACGTTACAGTTGTCGAGGGGAAGCCCTCCGAGATCTCCGTTAGTTTCAGTTTACAGCCGACAAAGTGACAATCACAGCGACCGCATAGACAGAGCATCGACAGTGTTTTAATGAAGCCTCTCATTCTTAAAATCATTAGAGCTTTGATGCAAATGATGAAATCTGAACATTACAGCAGCGGTGCTGGTGCGTAAAGGACAGCGCAGTTGGCATCTCTCCTCAGCACAACTGCAGCAGCTAAAAAGCCACAGTCGATCGCTCTGCCGATTCCTGCCTCTGACACGTTGACTCGCAACATAATGATTTGAGGCTTTGAATCGGCTTTGTCGATGTCCCGTGCCTCTTTTTTCTCTCCACACAAAGCGTTCTCTCTCCAAGCGCGCAAACGCCCCGGCCGCTTCTGAGAGCACAGCCAGTGTTCCACCCGATTAAAAAAAGAAAATAAACACAACTTGGAAAACACGACCCGACTTTTTACGACCTATTTCCGCGAAAATAAAACCCTCTTATACTCGGACCAATATGGATTGTGTAATGATCAGACCGCCATTACATTTTTCATCTCGCGCACCCCCTAGCAGCAGCTCACGCACCCCCAGGGGTGCGCGCACCACACTTTGGGAATCCCTGCTGTAGTATAATGATACATTATGGTAATAACAGGTGTTCTGCACTGCGGTTGATAACTCAGGATAAGTGTCTATACTTAAATATAGACTATTGGGATACCTATAAAAAAGATTCCCTTTGCCATCGCTTGTTATCAAACTTGAGAGCAGTTTTAGGATTGCGACAAACAAGGATTTTGATCATTGTAGAGCAGCTCACAATATGATAATTAAATTTTCTTATATTCATATAACGTATGGTGGTGGGCAAGCAGCTAAGTACTTTTGGTCTTTCAATTTTGTTTTATGATAGTCAACAGAATATTATATTTTCTCAGTAATTTTTTAAACAGAAATACTAGAAATTTACTGGCTCCACATTGTCAAATTCTATTTTTCTCTGGTTTTCTTAGTCTTACGTGATTGTTTTAAGCTGGTCTGACAAAACAAGCCCTTAAAATATGTCACATGGCACTTCGGCAATTTTTTCACCAACTATTTTATGATGAAACATTTCATGGAGATATGAATCATCAAATGAAACTAACCATTAGTTGCATCTCTCACTGAAACAAATGAATCACTTGTGTCTGCTCTATGAGTAATACATTCACATGACGAAGAACATAATTACAAACTGCAACCAAAAGTGTCTGCATCACACATGGAGATGGCTTAAGAATGTGAGAAAATATCTTGAAAGGAACTCTCCTGGCGAAGGGGATGTCACAGTGTCCTGCCCTTTTCATGCTAAATATAGACAGAGAAATGAAGAGAGAACAGAGGAAGGCTTTGACAAGATCACACTGAGATCCTGATCTGAGCTCCTGTGCTTTGAGTGAGGTGACACAACCTCATTGGCCCTGTTTGATTATCACAGATCTGACAGCATGTGTTTGAAGCGGGGTGATTTTCAAAATATATTTCTGAATTTCTGAGTCTTTAGCAATGATGAGAAAGGGGATGGAAGTAACCAATAGGAACAGAGACAGAGAAAGTAAAGTGTTCTGATTCCTTTTAAACCAAAGAAAAGCAAACTACTAAACACAAATCTGATTGGAGACATGTATCACAGACATCAAGTAGATTTTAATGTTGAAATTCACAAAAGAAGAGCAAAAAAAATATATACTTTTTTGTTTACGTTATTTAAATATCTTCTTTCAACATTCTCCTCATGATTCACGGGCAATAATTGACTTGTGAATTTGATTTAATTGGTGGCCAGATAATGCTTTAGACTTATCTGCCAACCAAAAAGGGAATTTGTATTCTTCTTTTATAAAGCCTAATAATATGTCTAGTATATATTAAGTGGATTGTAAGCAACCAGCAGGCAATTCAAAGTAATTGACTTGATAAGACACAAACACAAGACACTTCAAGCAGGAATTAAAACAATGTCAACTCATTTATTAGCTTAAGGGAAACATGAGCCATAGCTCAGGATTTAATCCCAACAGTGTGGCTGCTAAAAGTTTATCAATGGAAGTGCATAACTGATTTTTTTGAAGGGCTTTAAAGTTAGTCCGAGTACATGTTTGGCATTGTTATGAAAAGCTGCATCATTGTGTTTAGATTGAGACAGTTGGTAGACCACTACCAGATGAACTGCAAGTGTCTCAAAGGTGTAGGGGAGAACGGGGTAATTTGTCACGTGGGTTGGTTGTCACAATCGTTATATCTCGGAACCAGAAGGCACTGTCTGTGAAATTTTGGTATGTAAATATCCAGAATTGGGATCAGAAGTCACCTACATAGTCTTCTTTGGAGTTAGACTGCTCAATTTGAGGTGAGACGACTGTTTGTGTTTTTCATGTCAAATTGAAAATAGTTAGCTCCTCAGTATTTTTCTTCTAGGCTTTTACACAATGGGTTTATAACAAAACATTTGTTACCCATACAAAGTGTGAAGGGTAAACTATAGTTTAGATTGTGGTTAGCAAGCTAATTAGTTGTCAAATGGTTGTTGGCCTTGATGTTAGCAAGAAGTTCAAGTTGGAGTTGGTCGTCAAATTTTTGGGGGGGTTGGTTGACACATGTTATCTCAAGGCTGCAGCTGGAAAATGAACCCAATAACGAAATAAATTGTCAAGCTGTATCCTCACTGACAGCCCAGAGAAGGAAAGAATAGAGCAGGAAAAGGCAGCTAGCATGCAAAAGAAAAAAGGGCAACACAATCAAAACAACCCAGTGCATCCCAAACTAGACCAGCTGCCAAGGCTACAGTAAGTTATGTAGGCCTATTTGTCAACTTGACAATGCAATTAAACTTTCTAATTTAGTTCTACTTGCTTGCCTTCTTTTTAAGATTTTTCCCATTAAAATAACATTGTGACAAACAACCCCATAGTGTTTGACAACCGACCCCTTGATGGGGTCGGTTGTCACAATGTGTAAGGGTGTCTTTGATTAATTTCTTCTTTATTACAATAAGATAGAAAAAGTGAGGGGTACACATTTCAAGCCAACACCTTAAGCTTCAATGTAATGTAGGAATGACTATTGAAAGATGTTTAGGTGATAAGCAATTCTCACTAGAGTAAAAAGTGTGCCTACTTACCCCATTCTCCCCTACATTGTTTTTGGTGTGAAGTCACTAAAATAATCATTGACAATAAACTGGATTGTAGGTACTGGCACACTACGAGGGTATGCACAAACAGGAGAATTGTTGTGATGTGTTGAATAAGCTGCAGCTGTCAAGAGAGTATTCCTCTGAAAAACTAATTACAGTGGACCAACTTTTCCTTTTTTCTAATTCTTGTCATGAATTGTCTAATTCTTGCATTTCTCTCTTACTATACTTCTTTAAAATATGACTTTGTTACTATGTTGATTTGGCATTTTGACAATTTGTCTCAATACTAATTGAAAGGCTACCTTCACTTTATACAAGGGAGCCTTACTTAATTAGTTTTGTGTCAGTGGGTTCCTTTTATAACTAGTAGCCCTTTAACCCTGTTCCTTAAAAAAATCCATGCTCAAGTCTAAAATTCATATTCACCAATGTGTAACGTATACAAAGATATTTTCCACTTCTTTTAATTAGACCTCTATTATGAGTGTGTACACACTGTGTTTGACTGACATCTCCCTCTCTCTCCCTGGTGCATTTATTATTCTCTATGGGGTATAAGACTGTGTCTACCTGAGCAGATCCACAGTATATTCTCCAACAAAATAAAAAGGGAAAAGAAGCCTAATCAGCCAGACAAGCTGAAAGTAGTGGTGTAGGTGTGCAGCGCTGTTTGTTGAACCTCATATTTTGTAGCTTGTATTTTTTTTATAAAATGTACCACCACACACACAGACATACAGACACACACACACACACACGCACACACACACACACACACACACACACACACACACACACACACACACACACACACACACACACACACACACACACACACACACACACACACACACACACACACACACACATTCTGAGTAAAACTGTGATTTAACTGCTGCAGCCATTTCTCCCATCGCAGGCTCCAATTCAACTTTCACTTTCTGCGCCAACACAGATTAGCAGACAGTGCTTTTCTCTAGGCAGTGGTGTGGGTCACAGTATTACTGCTTCAAGGCAGGCACCACGGGTATTTTGACCGTTGGATGATGAGGATTCTAATTAGCCGCTACATTCCCTAATTAAACAAGTGTTGAGTTAAACAGTGTAACACAAGCGCAGATGTCAATGGTGTCGACTTTGTGGCACCTAATTTAGCGGCCTTAAAAACGGCTATTTGGTAAGAAGTAGTTTTCCCATCCATTATTTCTGTCCAGCACTGCCTCGTTAAACTGAGCCTCCATGCATTAGACATAGGTTCCCTCTCACAGGACTTGCAATTTATGGCTACAGTGCATTGTGCTGGGGCGATATGTTATACATAAAGATGGCGATAGGATATAAATCAATGAATGAACTTTTATTGCACAGGGAAAAAGTGCTTTATAATTCCTCTGAATGCAGATAGGTGGATGATGGAAAAACAGACAGTATGAAAGCTAGCTATTGAGTTAGACAGACAGCTTGCTAGTCAGACAAATAGGTAGCAAGTTAGTCAGACAGACAGACAGACATAGATCTAGAAAGACACACAGTAGAGACGTCCTACTCATACTAATGTTGATGTCAATTTGAGTATGTGACAGTTGCATATGCGAGTCTGTGTAGGCGAAAAATGCCCAGATGAGTACTAACTTCCGGGGAGATATTGTGTATGGATCGATTGGATACTTTTCCTACTCAACCGCTCCACAATGAATTGCGTCTTTTCAAAGGGCATGGACGTTTTTTTTTTTTTAATTCTTTATTGCTTCAGTATACGTGTTGTGTCTGCCTTGTTTCTCTGCGCCTGTGTTAACAGAATACAGGAGTCTATTATACACAGTCTATGGAGCAGCCACACAGTACACATTGGCATCAACACAACATTCCAGCTCAGGAGTCTCGCCTTTTATTTTTCTTCTGTCTAAACTCAACATTAATTAAATGTATTATAAAATGACGTGCATTGCAGACACTTCTACTGCTTTTCCATAAATCCTCATCCTGCTATGCATAAACAACACAAGAGTTCCTTGACCTATACGTTCCTGGGACTTTTGGTGGTAAAGTGGTAATAGCAAGACAGAGAGCTAGCTAGGTAGCTAATCATACAGAAAAAAACAGACAGACAGCTGCTGTTCCGTGGGATTGTGGGATTTGGATCGATCCAACCTCAATGCTGAGAATGCATTTTCCACAAACTGTGTAAATGTCAGAGATAAATCCAAGAACAGATCTCTATAGCAGTGAAACAGCATGTCACGACATGGAGGAGTGTGAAAGTTGGACATTTGTATTTGTATGGGTCGTTGATGACTGTATTCTCTCCAGGGTAATGCTATACTATTACACTATATCAATGGTAGCTTCTACTGTAGCCTACTGTAAAAAATAAAACAGATTTACACCCCTCACTAGATTGCAGTCTTCCAAGTAGTAAAAAGATTAGCCAGCAGTGGCAAAGTAACATCTGAGGAATGCCCAGTCAGCAATAAATCATTTTCATCCTTCTGCCCTTGTGCTGCCTTGCCAATCACTCCTCCATCCAGTCCTTTGCATTTTTGCCAAATATAGGTCAAGAAAGGTCTTGTCCACAGGGACGTTGTGGTGAGAATAATGAGACAGAAAGAGTACAATAGCCTACTGTTGGGACACACCATTCTCTGATGCCACAAATGAGCCAATTAGGCCGCAGCCTTGTCTCTTCAAGAGGAGGCTACTAATGATGAATGCAGCCATGAGATTTTGTTTCCCCCCATATATTCTGTACTGACCTTTGATTGACTTTTTTTAGCATTGTGCATGCACAGCATGTGGGTGTTTTTGAGAGTTGGAGTGCTGATGTTCTGTCATCTAATTTCCAACTCAAAGGATTCTTTTCAGCACATGACTTCTCAGTGATAATAGGGCTTTACTTCAGCAGCAGTCTGATCTCCCCCTGACACCGGAGATAGTTTGGGAGCATTTGCATTGAAATGACCGAGCTAAGATCATTTTTACATACAAATGCCATGTTTATAGGATATTTGGACCTCAAACTGCGCTCTCATCCATCTCAACTCACCGTAGTCGCTCTCGTAGAAGATGATGAACTTCTGCCAGTGCAGTTCTGAGACCAGGGTGAGCAGGACCTCATTGATGCGGACAGGTGGACGTGCGGCCAAGGTGTAGCTCTCTCCGTCCGGGCTGGGGTTGAGCTGGCAGGCAGCGCGGGGCGAACCGTCCCCATTTTTCTGGATGAAGATGTGGGGGATGTGCATGGCATCCGTCAGAGACTGCAGGGCACTCGCAGCTGCGCAGCCCGTGGACGTGACCAGAGCAAGGATCCCCTGGTTCATCAACTCACATGCTGCACAGGGGAAAGAAAAACATGGAGGATGAAGCCAAAGGAGCAGAGAAGGACTTGTGAAAGGAAAGGAAAAGGGCATGACAAGGTATTAAAAAAAGCTAATCAGAATCTTCTTCTTATAAGAATGCCGTACATAATTCAAGAAAGTGTGATCAGCTGCGCTCCAGAATTCCACATGGTGCTTTTTGTATCCTATTTAGGATTATGTCTGAGCCTCTGCAGTTGAGAACACTGACGTTGGTACTGAAGTTGTATTATAATGTGTAGAGGATAGATTCAGTGTGTGTGTGTGTGTGTGTGTCAGACTGATCAAAGTGAAAATGCCTCCTGAAAAGTAACAGTCAATTGAAAACAGCCGATTAAAGAGTTACAGGTGTCGGGTCGGTTCTCAGAAAAAGCACAGAACAGTGACTGAGTGTGGATAATCAGTCAAAAATACAACTCAGGAACAATTTTGCTATATAGGAAGTTGTACACAAAATAATGTCTTGCATTTAATATTGTTCCACACCCTTCACACTCTTTCTCTCTCTTTCTTGTAGGCCTACAATATAGTGGAACATCTGTAAACCAGCAAAGATTTAGGCCATAGACATGCTTGTGGAGACTGTCCAGTCTTAAAGTCCCTACATACTTATTTACATATGTACTTAGAGGAGGGGGGGTAATTTTGTTTTGGATCCTGTTTGGGCAGGTCAAAATGTCTGCTGGGACCACATGCCAAATATGTTTTAAATAAATGCTATATTCTACACACTATTAATACCTCTGAATTTGCAGATAAAAGCTGTTTACTCTAAGTGGTAGTACATATTTAATAACAATTGACTTGAAGTTGCAGTGATTAAAGTTATTGGCCATTCATTATTTGCTTTGCAAATTATCTGATCAGTGAAGATGGTTCTTTCAATCCAATCCAATGACAATGAATTCAGTGCATACAAAAGAAAGCTGAGGTTTCTTTAATAGCACGGTCAAGACTATCCAAGACAATTTAATTTTCAACACAATTTCTTGCATCTAAAATCAATGCAGTATTGAGTTCTGTTAAGGTAAAATAAAGCTTGTGAACTATTTTGTATTGTGCTTTTTGTTATAGGCTACAGCAGATTTTCAAGTGCTTCAACATTCATCTTCTGAAAAACAGATCACCAAAAGTTCTAACCTATTTCGAAATAATAACTGTGCATAAGACAATTTTCATACCAGCTTTATTCTAAAACACTACTTTCGAACTTGAAACGTAAGCTTTTATTGTACTCATGTTTCTGAAAGAAAATCACACATGCATTGCTGTTGACCTTGTCTATCCTTTTTGTGTAGTATACAAACCATAGAGCAACATTTATTATTATAAACACAGAAAAAAGACAATTAGCAGGAAAGAGAAAGTGATGTTAATCCGAATGCAAAGCATAAAGAATATTGGATTTGCATTTCATTTTCATTTTTAATTTCTTTGTTATGAGCTGCATAATCACTAATACAGGGATGGTCTTAGGTTGCATGTGGAACAGAGGACTTTTGTAATTTCAGCCTAAAAAGATGAACATATCGCACAAAACAGCAATTAAATGTTCCCTGTCTGCTTTTTTTTAATACTACTTAATGATACAGTCTACTTCTGTGAAATGAAGCAACGATCAACACACCATATTTTATCCACAAATATTGATATTGTGCAATTTAAGAACAGGTAAGGTAACAGGTAAGATACCATCAAGTTAAATCCATGATACCAGAGGAAGTGTGAAGGGGAGGGGGAGAAAACGGAGTGGTTTGGAGGAGAGGCATTAGGGGTAGGTTGTGAGCTGAATGAGGGGGGAGGAGGGAGAGAATGGGAAGAGTGATAAGAGGGGGATGCTGAACGGAGCCATACTAGGAAAGGGATGTGTACGTGTGTGAATGTATGGCAGAGGGGGAGGACTATTAATGTGACAAATGACGTTTTCATTTGCTGACTGCAAGCACAGGACTACATTAAGACTCTGTAAATCATGAGCACAGGGGGAACCAAATAGCATACTGGGGATGAGCGGGGATGTAGGAAAGTCAGACCGCCGCCGTTAAGGGGAGATGCACAAAAGTTATTCCAGTTGGAGTAAAACCAGGAAAAGTTTGCAACATGGAGGGAACAAGTTCAAGACCAATGATTTGCAGCTTCTGCATGAATGCTTAAGGAAAGTACAAGACAGACTATGTTCTTCTCCAGAGAGGGGTGTGTGTGTGTGTGTGTGTGTGTGTGTGTGTGCGTTCTCAACATAATGGTAGCAGTTTTACTTTACTCCATTTCTTTATTCTAAAACTTTAAAACTTGCATCGCGGACAACAACTTCGTTATCGCTGGACAAGGTAAAGCTGTTCTTCACATTGGTGGCCGACGAGAAAATCCAGCATGAGCTGGACAGGGGCACCCACAATGAGAGACTCCACCAGTGGCTTGCCGAAGGGAATGCGGTGCACACAAGCATGTTGGTTAATTGCACTTTAAAAAAATTAATAAAACTATAAGGCAGCCGTCTATGACGTCTATCACGTTTCTCTCGGTGGTAAAGGACAAAACTTTACTTTATCCAATAACAAAATGTGCAAAAATAGCCCTGATGACAGAGTACAAACTCAGTTAGCCGCGAACGTTGCTTTTACGACCAGCTACACGGAATAGGGTGCTAGCACTATGTTGGAAAACCACCTCCAGAAAAGGACCCAGTCCCATAAGCAAGTATAGTAGAGCCATTACCATGTAGTGGAAAAGCACAACATGTTAGAGAGCAAGACAAAAAGAGAAAGCTACACGAATGCCAACATTTGCAACAAAGCACTTGGCAAATATTCCTTGCTACAACAGGAAACGCTAATACTCTGCTCAGTAGGAGGGCTCGTGATTGACAGTGATACAAATATAGAGCAAGCTTTAACACTGACAAAATGCCAGTTGGTAACAATAAACTATGTATACGCAATCAGAGGCATTCTGTTCCTGAGAGAAGCAGGTTCACTTTTCTGATATGCAACCCACTCACTATAATAACCATTACAGGGTACGAGCTTATTGCTGACAGCATTCCAGTTCAAATATACTTCATGTAATATTTTTAACATTAATACATAAGAGCTGAATCTATAAACAGAACAAAACATTCATCATCAACAGTTTTGATAATGATGTCAAATGGTCTATGAAATTTAACAGACCAAAAAAATTGATTAACGAAAGAAGTAATCAAACTGATGAATTGATGATGAGTATAATTGTTCCTTGCAGCCCTTATACCAATCACAACCAAAGTCATTGTGATATTTTGGCATACTTACTGAAATCAAAACTGACACAATTATATGAAGCTGCTGTACCCATATTTAAACTATAATGTATTTGACTAGTTCCACCATGATCTAATTCAAGAAATTCGAACATATTTCCTTTAATTTGTTTTAAAAAACAGTAAAATACATACATACATACATACATACATACATACATACATACATACATACATACATACATACATACATACATACATACATACATACATACATACATACACATAAATACAGTATATAGTGTTTTCTAACAGAAGCCCCTTCCCCTGTCTCACAGCAACTTTTAGCACATTGTGGCTTAAGTGTGCCTTCAGCCATTTTGGCTTCTTAATGGATACCCCGGGCCCATTATACAGCAGACAGCGCACTGACAAGAGGCAGGAGTGCTCCAGTCATTGGCAAAGATGATAATGGTGGAATAATGACTATTAAATGTTCCCCCAGAAGTGGAGAGGGGGCCATCACTCATTTTCTGCTGGCTATCTGACATCTAATGTCAGCATATAACAGCACCCCAAAGGAATAACCTTCCATTCCGTCAGGATAATGCATATGAAAAAAATATTTAAACCATTGATCCATTATAATTATTTATGCATACACTTTGTGTATGGATGGTGGACTTTAAAATAGTCAACAAGTCTACTATAATTAAGGGAGTTGGAATGGGGGGATGCAAACAACTGTAGCTTTCTTCGGAAATAGAGATTTACTAATCTATAAAACCCATTGTGGTAATGTTTTACTCATTAATGGTACAGTTGATCGTTATGAATTCAGTGGAGTTGGATACATTTTCT
Organism: Hyperoplus immaculatus; assembly: GCA_949357725.1. Lineage (NCBI taxonomy): Eukaryota > Metazoa > Chordata > Actinopteri > Uranoscopiformes > Ammodytidae > Hyperoplus > Hyperoplus immaculatus. Next base: position 22,832,934 of record OX442358.1, on the reverse strand, counting down.
CATATAATCACTGCATATTTTGAAAACCCTCATACAGGGATGTTCAGGGACAGCTTTGTGGCCCTTGTGACACTTTTCATGAGCGCATGAAGAACACTTTTATAGTCAATGTAATTTTAAGTCTAAAATAAATACTACATAATGTAGTACAGTTGTAAAACATAGAAAAAAACAGCCTTTGTGATATAACGCTAATCTGATGTTCACCTTCAAGACACACCTGCTTCTTCAGTTTGTAGCTACTCATCACTGCATTAAAAACAAACATGACCTTACTAAGCAGCATAGGTGAGCTGGAACACTAAGTACCAATTTACTGCAAACAACTGCTACCATCTGAACCAAAAACATGTACAGTCCATCAGTAGAGTGCACACTCTGATATTTAATATTCAAAAACTACAATACAGTGTCATTAACAAAAATAATCAAATACATTTGTGCCACTGTGTGAATACAAAATTATAGGAAATAAATACAAATAACATCATATCATCAAAATATATGCAAATATAACCAGCAAAAAGACACAAACAACTGAATGCTCAGTTATAAATCCCTACAACCTTTTTTCCATTAACGTCTCTGCACCACTTATTTCCTGAGAATATTCTGCCTTCTTCTTGCCATTATCGCTATATTTATCACTAGGCTATAACTTCAGAGGGACGTAAGTGACCGAGTTAGGGGCACATAACACGGTGAAAACGTGACAGTTTTCCTGTTTTTGGTTTAAAAAAAAACCCCAGACACAATTTATCTGACATCTTCACTCGTACAAATGTTTTCAGAGGAAACGGGACGAAATCGCGGTAGTAGCAGTGTAGTAGGCATGCCAAGCCAATAGTCAGCGGTGACACTTAGCCTAGTATATAGCTCTTCCGGTACAATTTGATGCATAAAACTTTACTGTAACCGGAAATTAATGCCATTAACGTTCATAAAGCGGTTGGTGTAAGCTTGGGGTTACAAGTATTGTAAATTACAAGCTTTCTGTCCTCTTATTTCACCGCATTGAACTTGTGAAAACAGAAGACATGCTGATAGTGAAGGGGCTTTGTGAGCGGCTACTTTCCTGTTAGTCGACTCACGTTTGTCCAGTGAAATGCTATTAATGTTTAGCCAGTGAAATGCTTTTACTGTGAAGCCATAGCCTTAATGCTCCTTTTGTTGAACAGTAACTTAATCCCTGTGATTTACAAGGGAGAGTCATCTCTGAGATAAATGCTGCAATGCTGTCAACGCCCCTCTACCCTGCAGTGACAATGGTGTAATTCTGATCTTAGATCTAATTGAGATGTCTTTTAATACGTGATTAAGAATACAAGGTTTGTTTTGTATTGTCAGAGACTGTTTGAAAATGCTTTGCTGATATTTTAGTAAAGATAAGCAGTGAGCACCCCCTTATTTCCTCAAAATTTGAAATAAGGAGATATGGTAGATGTTATACCTCATTATGTAAATTAGAATGGGATCAAATGGAAGAGTTTGAAGGACAACCAATCAGTGAATCTTCACTGATTTTAATATTTCCATGATGAAACTGCACATAAAGGCTGTCTTCACGAATCAACTTGAGTTTATATTGTTCAAAAGTTGGAGCAAATATGAATATAGCACAAAAAAAGAGATCTACATCAAATATTCACTGTGTGAAATATCTCCTCTTTTCAACACAAATCACTGTTTACAGCAAGTTCTAAGATTGAGATACCCGTTTGCTATTGATCATGGATGATTTTTAAGCATTCAGCAGGAAAAACTGGCAAACAGCGGATTTTCTTTGTGTGTTTTAGCTGGTGGAAGACTCATAAAAGCATCGAGTGATCCATATTCTGCCCTTCCACTTTTCCATTGTGCAGCTTCCCTCAGCATAATAGCTTTTCACCACACAGAAGGGAGAAATGAGATAGAACAGTATAACATGGCATCTGGACTGAAGTTTAGTTACATATTTTAAGGCCAAATCCACAAAAGGATTGCACTGCTAAACCTTTGAAATATGAGAAAAAGATAATGTCAAATTCACAAAGCTTGCGCTAAGAGGGAAATACATGCAAACTGTGGGCGTGTTAGTGCAGTCAAGTCATTGTGGATATGATGCTAAAACGGTGGATATGATGCTAAAACGGGGGCAAATGCGGAAGGTATTTCTCCGCAAATCATGGTATTATTGATCGCAATCCATTATTTGTGGATCTGATCTGATTTTGTAATAAGATTTGCCTGGCACCACCCGCCTACGTATTTCCACTCAATTTTCATTTCCCTTCAGTAGTCAGTCTGGGCCTGCTGTATATTCTTCGGTTTTCTCCGGCCAGATTTTTGCCGGTCCAATCAGCGAACAGAGGGAGTGGCTCAGAAGCCGGCGCATGACATACGTCAATACCTAACGTTATGCGATTGGTTGGCAGATCAAGAGCGGCACTGAGCAGATCCAATAGTTGTAAACTTCAACAGACACCCGCCTTCAAGTGAGTTAACGTTTGTCAATTGAGCGATTCCAGACCCTCTTTACAAATTAATATTCTCCATTGCTCTCTGTCATTCATGCACTCAATCTTATCATGCCCTCTTCTTTTGAGAAGATAAACACACATGGCTCTTTCCCCATGCCTGCACTCCTGCTGGCAGACTAAGATAAGGGTTCATCCACATCAATACTATTGATGCTAAGACCACCCATGTCATCCGAACTGTGAAGGAGTGTTTACTGCCCTAAATTATACCCTACACAACTGACGGGTAGAATAGCAGAAATCAACTTCTTACAGTATATACTATTGGTATACAGGTAGTGGATACAGAAACAACATGACCTGTACAGTTCAGCAGAATCCAATGCAATACATAAAGCTTGAATTCAATTCAAATTATTTATTCTCAAAAAGGGGCGGACAGAGACACCTCAAGACTACAATCTGATTCAATAAAACACCAGCAAAGCCTGCACCTCCTGAAATCAGTTGGATTTGTACCTGTCTGAACCTGGACATCCTGGTAGCATTAGAGTTTATGATGCTGGCAATGCAATTGTAATGCCCCTGGCTTGAGTCCAGCTCATTCCCGTCATCTCTTGTCAACTTTCTGCTGTCCTCTGTCTAATAAAGACATGTTACTGAGCATGCCCCTGTGTATGGTAGACACCAAAGCCAAGAAACATGCGCTAACAGAAAATTACATGATAATCGATGGATAAAAAGGAGATTAAATGACTATACATAACACACATAAAATGGATTGATTGAAAACTACAGTTGTGCTTCTGAACTATCTTATTTTCTATTCTCAAAAATCAAATAGACTTTTCTCCTAGAGCAAGAACACGGAAGTCAAAGGCTTCATTTCCACAGCAAAGCCACTTATTGTTGACTTAAGCACTTTATGAATTTCTAATGGCTGAGATGGCTCCGCTAAAGTGGAAATAATTCACTGTGATAGCTTCTGTCTTTATAGGGGTTTTAAGACATGCTACAGCTACATTATATCCTGTGACTCTTATAAGGCATGGTATCCTAAATCTTAACTTTATGTAACTGAACAGGAGTTGTCACCGTCACAAACAATTTTCAAAAATAGGGCCCTTTTTGCATTTTGTTTTCACATAAAGTACAAAAAAAGTATTATGGTCATTAATGTGACCTGCAAGACAGGCATTAGTAATTCACTTAAGAAGTGGCTGCTGCTTTCTTTGTCTGAACTCTAATTAAATAATGTGTACAATAGTCATATACAGTGGATGCTTTGTAGCTTGCAAAAGCAAAGACTGCGTTTAGGGGTTTATTTGGTCTGAGGCTTTACATTACGCTGTTGCTTTGTGCTCTTTCCAGAAGCTGCAAGCAATCAAAACACATTGAATATGAGTACATTGGACTTCAAAATGGTGTGCGGACAAACAATAAGACCCTATTTGTTTTGTAGTGCTTTTATGCCTACATGCCAGTTCTTATTATTTCTGACACTGGAGCAGACAAAGGAAGAAAGCTGCTGTGCCCTGTGAAACGTATGCACTGAAAGGTTTTTTGACTACTGGTACTGGAGGGATCCGGAAGGGCCCACAGTCTAAATCTATGCAGCCTGGGAGAAGAGCTTGACCTAATGCAGCAGAATCCACTCTATATGAGGGTATATAGGTTAAAAAAAGCTAAACAAAAGCAGATCCACATTTTTAGATAAGCGAGACACACCAGATGCACAGTGCAGAGTTACTGACTGATTGATTTGATTTGATTTGTGTATGGACATGACAATGACATTGGGCGAACCAGATGCAATGTTTTCAGTGTATTAGCATAAATGCTAGTTTACAACACCTGTCCACAGGAGGCTTTTAAAAACAACAAAATAAACAAGTCAAAACAAAAACAAGATCAAATACTGATAAAAAACTGACAATTAAAATAGTAAAAATTCAGTATACAATGGAGTACAGAGCAACAATATAATAAGTCAAATATATATATAGGATACGTAGAGTAAAACAAAGGCAGCATGATCAAACAATACACCAGTTGTAAATTATTTGTGTGAGCACTGTTGATTTGATTTGAGCCGTTGTTTAAGTTCTCTGTTAAAAGTGCTGCTATTAGTCTCTAGTTTTAGACTAGTGGGCAAGAGGTTCCACAGTTTTGCCCCCTTTGCAGAGAAAACAGACTGACCGAAAGATGTCTTGTGCATTGGAACAATCACCATTGATGGAGGCTCGTGTATTTGCCCGACGAGAGCTCTGACGTCTGATGGCCAATTCAGACAACAGTGGTGACACATGGTTATTTACACACTTGAAAAACAATTTAAGATTACTCAAATTAATAAAGTTATCAAAGGTGAAAAGGTTGTGTTTTTTTAGAATGCCACAGTGATGCCATCTCATGGGTTTCCGGTCCATTACTTTTATTGTCGGTTTGTATATTGAAAAGATAGGTTTTAATGTGGTAGAAGAAGTTTGTGACCATGATGTGATACAGTATGAGAAAAAATCATAGCGTGCATAAATAATTTGGCCGTTTGACATGACAAGTCCCCTCTTATAAAACGGAAACAGTTCAGATTTAGTTTGACCTTCTTTGCAACATACTTAACCTGCGTAACAAATTTTAAATTCTTATCCAGGATGATGCCCAGATATTTTACTTCATTTACTGATTCAATTAATTCATTTTTGATCCGTACCTCAAAAACATTGGTGACAGGTCTATTACGGATGGAGAAGCACATAGAGACGGTTTTCTTCACGTTAATGGTCAACTGAGACAGCTCAAGCCATTTTGAAATGCTGAGTAATGATTGTGTCAGGTGCTCACCTGCTAAGCTGGGTGTTTTACTGGACACATGGATAACAGTGTCATCAGCATACATTTGACAGTTGGACCCCGGACAGCAGTTTGGTAGGTCATTGATATACATAGAAAACAACAGTGGACCAAGTACAGACCCTTGCAGTACTCCCATGCTGCTGGCACGCAGATGGGACCTGACCCCATTAACCCTGACACATTGCTCTCTCCCCTCCAGGTAAGATGTAAACCACTGCAGAGCTTCTGATGACATTTTGAACTCTTTTAACTTGTTCATTAGAGTACTGTGGTTTACTGTGTCAAAGGCCTTTTTTAGGTCTAGGAACACTGCCCCAACAACATTTCCTTTATCCATTGAAGCTTTTATGTTTTCAAGCAAATAACAATTAGCTGTTTCAGTTGAGTATTTCTGTCTAAACCCAAACTGCTGTGGATGAAGCAGCTGGTTAGACTCTAAATGTTCCATTAGTTGCTCAGCTATAATTTTCTCCAGAACCTTTGAGACAACAGGGAGGATAGCAATAGGCCTATAATTACTCGCTATGTCCTTGTCTCCTGATTTATAGACAGGGGTAATTATTGCAGTTTTCCAGCTTTCTGGGAATATTTTGGTTTGTATAGACAGGTTAACTAAGTAAGTGATTGGCTCTAACAGGTAGCCCTGATGTTTCTTGATTAATGCAGCATGAAGATTATGAATATCTTTTGACTTGGAGTTACTCATGTTTGTGATCACCTTTTTAACTTTATCATGAGATACCAATTTAATATAAAAGGAGTCAGACTGAGCATTGTCAAGTTCTTCAGTAGATGACTCTGTAGCTTTAAAATTACTTGCCAGCTCTTGTACAGATTCAATAAAAAAGCAATTAAAAATATTTGCAATGGACTCATTGCTATGGATAAAAGTATCACCTACTTTCAGACCGGTTATTTTGGGGTGCTTATGCTTGCTGGAGTTGGTTAGTTTGTTTATATGTTGCAACAGTTTTGAACTATTACCATTGGCCTATTCAATGAGTTTAGAGAAGTAATTGGTCTTGGTCTTTCGTAATTCAGACACTACTTTGTTCCTCAGGCCTGTGAAGATAAGGTGGTCAGTATTGTTTTTTGTTATTAAAGACCTTTTTAGAGCAAGACCTCCTTTTTTAATGATCTGAAGGATATCACTGTTGACCCATGGAAGAGATAATTTCTTGGGTCTGCTTTTCCAGGTTTGTGTGTATTTATCAATGAGATCACAAAGGGTTGAGACAAAGTTGTTTGCACTGCTATTCTGACATTGAAAATAATGCCACCAAACAGGAAACAACGACAAAACTGTGATATGGCTGGCTGTCATGTGGCACGAGTATGTGTATTGCTCATAAACTTTTTAGCGTCAACAAGAAGACAGATGTAATTTTCTTACTACGTTCATTTAAATTAAGCCATTTAAATTAATCTCTACCACTTTGTGTTTCCATGTTATCTCTGCACTCTCTCTTTATTCAAAGTGTCTTTGACTGTCCTTTGTTGTCTCATCAACTCAGCCACAGTTCCTTCCAGGGAAAATGTGGTCAATCTAATGTGCTTGACACAATCTTTTGCATACACAATGCAGTGCGTGTGTTTGTTTATTTTATTTATTTTGCAAATACGGGGCCGATTAGCCTTCTTACAATTAACATGCCGCAATGCCTTGTGAGGCAAGTTACTCCATTGGCAACACTGTGCTGACTGTTGAAGTAGGTGAATGGGGGGCCTGGTTCTCAATTTGCAAACACGTGTTTGGGTTTTTTGATGATTGATTTGGATGGTGTTATCGAGAAATATTTGCAAGCATTGTCATAGGATAATCACTCATTCACCAGTGGAACAGGGACATGCTGGGTGTTTGCTTGTCTGCTGGAATTATGAAACATCTCCATTCTCTCTTGGTAATGTGTCATTTGCTCTGATATCTCATCTCTTTTTTCATCTGTCTGTGTCTGTAGTTTTCTCGTCTCCTTCCCGTTGTCTACATATCTCAATCTATCTATTTTTCCTCGCCTGATCCCTCTGTTTGCATATCACTTGTCCTCTTTATCTCATCCTGCATGTTCCTTAACACAGCCTGCTCTTGTCTTTCTGAGCCCATCGGCATTTAAAAATATACTTTAAACATGCTAAAAAGATAAATAATTAATTACCATGAGTTCATTCAGGGATGCTCACCTCCACCCTTTGTGCTTCAGCTATAAACCATTTGAACACAAGGTGGATTAAATACAATGGGTTTTTTTTTCAAACACATTATATAAAATCGTGCTACTCCCACAAGCAGATGAAAAAATCAATTATTCACAAGCAAAGGTAAAATCACTTTGCAACTCCTGAGCGGATTAATGATAAGATCAGGTCAACAAAATAAATAAGCAAAGCCAATGGTTGCCACGAGCAGGCTTATGCATTATCACTGAAAATCAGAGCCAACCGGGAAATAAAATGTAGGGTCAGTCTAAATTCCAACATATCCTGCTCAGCACCTTGTTCTTCCACTTCACTGAAAGGTCTAAAATATGGTTTATGCGATAACAGAATAAAGAGGCTCAGAAGTATATTTAAGTGATTTATAGTTCTCCATTGACGTCTCCCATTTTCTGAATTACTTTGGAAACCCTTTGCTCACTGTGTAAGTCGACTCAATCTGTCTGATGCGGCTAATGTTTCAGTAGCAACAGTGGACCATTAGAAGCTGCTACACACTGAGATGTTGTTTTGCTCATTTGTAGGATTAAGTGAACCTTAGGTCTTGTGATATCAATAATAGGCAACCCTTGGCAGATAATTCTACCACAGCTGTTGCTCTAGCAATCAAAAGTCAAGTTGAACTGAGTTTTCTTTCTACATTTGGCAGAAGAAAAGTAAGATATTATGGAGGAGGAGGATGTTTTTTCTGTTGGAATTATTTTTTAGCACAAGGAAGGCAAGACAATTTATTTCTAGAATAATACAATATGTTATTCCAAACACAACATCTTCAAACAAGTAAGACCAATACAAAATAAGGACTGGGAACGTTTTGAACATATTTAGAAGGATACAGAACAACTATAATCCACTCTTGGCATGACTGGCACTGTCCTCTTCTGGTTCTGATCATACCTGTCCCACACACACCAATTCATCTCGATGAACAACTGCAAATCAGCTACAGTTTCTTTTACCCCTGGTGTCCCCCATTGCTCAGTGCTCTCCCTCCTGTTCATTCTCTATGTTCTTCCACTTGGATAGATCCTTCACGGTCAAAGCCTCTGATTCAACTGCTATGTTGACGACACACAGCTCTCTACATCTCATCCTAAGCCATCACTGCCACCACCCTCTCCACCCTCACCACCTGCCTGACAGACATTACAACCTAAATGCAAACAGAACTTCTAAAACTCAATTGCAACACATCTGAAGTCTTAGTCATTGCCTCTTACCCATTCCACACACTTTCTCCTCAATTTAAATTGCCTCATTAGCCTTTCTACAAAAGTCCATAACATCAGAGTGCAGACCCTACCCTATCCATCCTGCCCAATGCCAAGCATATTACCAAAGCTGCATTATTCCACCTTCAAAACATTGCCTGCCTCCAACCCAAACTGTACTTCACTTTTGCAGCAACACATTTACATTACATGCTTTTATTACACCCCGGTTTAATAACTGCATTCTCCATAAAGTCTCCTCCATGGCATCACCACCATGTCCTCAATAAACCACAGTATACAAAACTCTGCTGCCCGCCTTCTTACCAGTATCTTCTCCAAAAACATATCCCACCAATGTTAATTGAACTTCATGGACTACAAGTGAACTTAAAAATTATATTCACCACCTACACGGCCCTAAAACTTTAAGCTCTGCTGCTCTACCTCTCAGATCTTCTCCATCACAACGCCACGTGCCATCCCGATCCTTCAGGTCCAGTAAAGCTAACCTCCTGCAAACCAAGACCAAACGTTGGACCTGGGGCTATAGGGCTTTCTCTGTGTGGAACTTTTTTCTAACCCACATCAAAGCTGCCCCCACCCTTTCTTCTTTTAAAACAGCCCTTCAAATCTACCTCTTGCCTTCCCCCAGCTAATCCTGCCCCTTTCCTAAACAGTTTTTTTAAATTATTTTTCTTTTGACTCAACCTTGACTGTGCATCACCTTTTCCAATTCTCACAAAGGCCATTTGTATCTGTTAATAATTTAACCTCACACCAAAGCTGGTTAAAATGTAAGACTTACACTGCATTATTTATGCTCCTTGGATATGTCATATGACATTTTGTTCACTAATGTGTACATTTAGGCTTAAGAAAGTTAACTGTAGCAGACTAGTCTCAGCTGCTTAGAAAACAGTGCTATCTTACAAGTGCACTACAATGAGATTTAATTTACTTATTTTAATTGTGTATGTGAGGCAAGCATTGTCAACCACTGGATCTACGGTATGTTGGCCACAAAACTACAAATACCGTCCAGCTCCATATGAGGCGCTTGTTGGCACACAAGTCACCTTCTCCTACAGGCTGAACAAAGCTGGACATGTGGCCAATTATGCAAGCATGATGACAGATACTGTGTTCCCCTACTTCAGAGAAATGAATCCAAATCCATCACAGCCATTAACTGAGACCTGACTAATAGCGGGGAATAGCCTTCTTAAGTGTTAAATCAGCTTGATGGGTTTAGCTTATTATGTTCCTGATTTATTCTACTGAGTTGAGCAATATATCAACGCAATGTCATACATAGGGCCTTTGTAATATAGTGTAATGTGGCTTTTGGCACTGGTACTGGAGAGTAAGGAACTACCTTGAAGGACCCCCAGTGCTAAAAATGCTTAAAACCAAGGCCACGGAAAAGAAAACAAGAGAAACAATCTCACAGAAAACCAACTTCAGGATCACAGCATGTGGTCTAGCTGGGTGAAGTTTTAAAGGTCTACTGCTCTTGATCGGATCCTCATGCATCCTTTTGAGGAGTGAGTCCTGCAAAGGTTGGACATTTATTTGACACATATTATAATCATATTATCATCAGGGACCCCTGCAGTAGAGCAAGTGTTTTACTCTCTGGGTCAGTCAGTGGGCATTACAAAAAAAATAAATTAAAAAAGCAAAACACTGACATAATCATGCCAGGCCAGTAGGTGGCGATAATATGTCACGTCATGTGAAAGTTTTGAAAACAAAACTGCTTATCGAAAGCAAAAGTGGATTCATACGCTTATGCACCATATATTGATTCTCCTCTTCTAGGTAGTATCATCAATAGTCAAATCTCCGGATTGAACCGGAGGCACCCTTAAATCCAGCATTGTTTACATCTACTGCATGTTTATCGGCTTGCAATTTCCTTCCCTACTGGGGCATTTTTACATATCTTGGCGTTACCTTTATATATTGATCTATATCATGATATATGTGCATCTCCATAACACTTAACATCTAAAACTCTGCAGAGAAAACTTTGAGTGTCAGATTTTACATCATGAATGTCTCCAATTATTTTGTATTCTCAGTCAGTGCTGTAAACTCTCCAGGCAGTCACCATGTTTTAAACATTAATGAAAACGCAATTAACTCAGTAAGGTCTTTAAATGAGGGTAATGGGGTGGGCAAAAGTAAACAAACAGCAGTGATGCAGATAGAATACTTTTTATTTAACCTGTTCCCCATTCTTAGTCATTTTTTGTCTCTTAGAGTGGTCAGCTTATATAGGTCATTTGGAATGATTTAAGTAAATTGTGCATTGATTGTGCTTTGAATTTAATAATGCAGAAGATGCCAAGTTTCTCCCTCCTTCAATCTAGGAAGAGAAGGAATCTGTATTGAAACTGTGTTGTGAGCCCTTTGATCAAGGGCACTGGAACATTCCAGGTTACAACCAAGCCCCAACCACAGTGAGTTCTATCAGCATCCAATGCGGAAGTGACACAAAATGTAGTTCACCGAGTGGCCAGTAAGAGGTGGTACCACGATCTCATTGACTCCCTTGATCTCATAGGCTGTTTCACATAATTAATAAACCTATTTACAGAGGTATACGTCAGCTAGATGGGCGTATCTCCCTCCCCCTGACGTCATATCAATACCCTTTTTCGGTAAGAGGAAATGAGGCGGAGTAAAAATCTGACAAGGCGACGAGCATCTGCCAGGACGATTGATTGCAGTTAAATTAACTGAGGTCAGCCCGGATGCTACATCCATTTGATATACTATCTATGGTTACAACAAAACTTTGTCATTAACTCAAATGCACATATAGTGGTTGTTAAAAAATTAAATACAAAAACAATGAGATCACCAGTCAACAGCTTATCCTTCATCCATTTGCTGTCTGAAGTGCACACTGTAGATTCAAATGACTGAACTGAATGTCTTTAGCTTGTCAATAACTGAGTTCCACTTTAAACATGAAAATATTAATGCATGTTGTGTTCTTATATCAATAAAGCACAAGGATATGGTATTCGTGTTCTGTAACATGATCTTTGTTGGTGAAAAGCTGTTATGCTACCTATACACATGACCCTGTTCCACTTAATAATTATCATATGCTTTCAATAACCACATCAAGAGATACAGACTTAACTAACCAAACACAAAATTGACTGAAGATTGAAACTTTATCATTGAGAACCATAGTGCGTCACGTAAAAGGGGACGGTTGTTCCTTTTGAAGAGGAAGAACAGACTTTTCCCGAGAGATCTGCTCCCTTCTTCACATTTGCACTGTCCTGCTGAAAAACAAATGAGCTCATTATCCTTGGAAAGCTGGGCACACAGGAGCAGCATGCGTGACGAGCCAAGCCTTTGGATGAGCCAAGCTGAAAATGTCAACATACTACCTTGAGAGCGCACATTAAACTCAGGCAGTAATTGCTGTCACAAGACAGATCCCCATTATCAAATCCATTAAGGGACCACATTCCTTTGCCACAAACAAACAAAAATGACTAAATAAATTTGAAAAAAGTAGCACCATTTTAAAGTTTGGAATGATCATCTTAAAAAACGCCAAGGTGACACACTGTGCACTGTGCTGCCAAACAACAGGAATTTCCAAGTTCATTAACTATCTACTGGGAGAGGTGTCATATGACATACTTTTTTATACACATACTGCCCATGCAATTGTAATGGCTTTTTATTTATTTATTTTTGGCCTATCGTTATCCCAGGATGAGATTGACGTGTGTTCCAAGTACCAAAACTATGTAACACTGCAAAAAATGTTACCTTCGGATATAGCACAAGCAAGAGTTTTCAGCAGTTCTTATTGTATCAAATCCTTAATAGCAAACCACTAATCTCTTCTTGAATTAGAGATCCAATTTCCTAATAGTCTGTGCTTCTATTTGTTCTGCACTCTAGTTTCTGTTAATTTCCTCTTTTGAGAGATGAATAGTGAGTGGAGAAAAAACTAAATGTGGAAGGGAAGCTCATGATGCATGAAATGGAAGAAAGCGTGTCCCTCCTGTAGGGGCTGGCACTGACGTTATCCATAAACGTAAAAGCCTGCATGCACTTACTGCATTTCACCAGTATGGGTAAGATGGGCATCCAAAACATTTTCTACATATGCCCTTTTCAACTTTGAATGGGTGTGCATACTGTCTGTCTATAACAGGGGTGGACTGTCTCCCTGGTAACATAAAAATGCATGTTGTTAACTATATGGATTCTTGTAGATGTGAGTGTTTGCCTGCATATTCACAATGGTTGGGTAAAAAAACAGGGTTGTACTTTAACTTTGTGTGGAGTAAGCAGTGTAGCGTATAATGTTTTAATCTTGTATAATGTCATGGGCTGCAAAAGTGAATTGTTGTACTACACAATGTTGCAATTCTGATATTATAACATTTTTCAATCGAATTAGTGACATAAACTACCCTAAGCGTTACACATTGACAGCAGGTCTGAATACATACTCCACAGTCACGTCTACATCATAGATGCTTGATTATTATTGCAATGTATAGCCGTACATGCAGTACATGATAGCACACAGAGCTATGGGCAGGGCTGGACTGGGACCAAAAATTGGCCCTGGCATTTTGGACCCAGACCGGCCCACCACAATTGATCGACCACCCACCAGAACACATTTATCACGGTCCCTTAAAGATGACTGTTCCATTGAATTAAATTAAAATGTTGGTTTATTTTGAACAAGTGTACAGACATATAATACAATAATATTTACAAAGTTTTATAGTAGCTATAGTATTCTGTTGTAGCCTGGCTCCGCCCGCCTACCTTCCCCCCAAATTTCATTTTCCCTTCAGTAGTCAGTCTGGGGCTGCGGTGAATTCACGTGTTTGAGCTCAGGAAAATGTTCGGCCGTCCAATCAGCGAACAGAGCGAGTGGCTGAGAACGATGACGTCGAAGTCGCGCTCCAGTTTCAGTTGAATGCTGCGACCAAACGTTATGCGATTGGTTGGCAGATCCAGAGTGGCACTGGGCAGATCCAATAGTTTTAAACTTCAACAGACACCCGCCTCTAAGTGAGTCAGTGAACGTTTGCCAAATAGAGCAGTTCCAGACCTTCTGTACAAATGAAATGAGGTATGATGGTCTGGTAGGACCAGGCTAATTCTGTTGTGGGTGGTGCTCAAAAAATGCCTCTAACATGGTAGGCTCAGGACGGACAAAGTAATCAACCTTCTGCTCCTTGCTCTCTCTCTCGACAGACTCCTCCTCTGTGGATGGTGGCTCAACCTGTTTCATAAATGAGGAGAGACACACAGATTTATACAGGCAAAATGCACAAATTGTTGTTTTACTAAGTAAACCAATGTGAAAAAAAGTGTACAAAAGTAATGATCTAATGTGTATTATTCTAAAGTACATGATGGTCTAGAAAGCAGGTCTAGTAAAATAAACTCAACAGCTTGTAAAAAGTAAGTAGGCTACAATTCTGTGGTGGTCTAATTTTCTGAATGTTTCTAAAAAAGAGAAGCCTAATGCCTCAAACACTGAAAGTGTTGTGAAAGGAGAAAGTGTGACAACTTTATGTTGCATATTTGAGTGAATATACTTTTCTGCATTTACTGTTAACTTTGTGATATATTAATATATGTTTAATGGTCAGGTCAAATTACAGTCTGTATTTTTAAATTGCATTTAAATTATATATAAAATAAATAAAATTCAAGTATGTTTAACCATGTCAAAAATCAGTACAGAAAAGTATATTTAAGTAAAACATTATTAAATCCACTATACTGAATAAGTAGGCTATAGCAAGAAGCAAAAACTGACAGCTTCCTCACTTTAATGACATGTTGATCAGCTAGCAAAGTAATGATACTCTTTGAATACACCAACAACAGAGCTATTTAACTCCTCTAAGAGAGCTAGCAAATGTTTAGTAGGTTATTAGCTAAAATAGCCACTTTGACCTGGCTCTATAAATCGCTCTATCCATGATGTTAACGCAAGCAGCTAGCTGTTGGCAAACTGTACACATGTTGGTTAAAATTCAGCAAGCTGCACAAATAATTGTTCTCAACATAACTTTATTTTCAACTTCTTACCACTAGTCCAGCAACTGTCTCCTTTCCGTTTCTTCTCCGTTTTTCGCGACTTGTTTTTCTGTCTGTTAGTGACGTGACTTGATTGAGTGATTGACAACCGAGGCCCATGGGGCGGGACCTCGGCCCTCCGCTGTGTGTGTGATTGGTCCAGGCCCGGTCCAGAACCAATCATGATGAATGTGCCAATATTTCATTGGCCTTTCAGGTTAAGTTGAGAGTCTGCGCAGCCGAGAGGGAAGGGACCTCAGCCCACGGCTGTGTGACATTGGCCGGGCCGGGCCAGCCATGGATGGGACGGGCCGGGCCCAGATTTCTCTTTTTTTTCTTTTTTAAAAAAAAATTGAACCTCGTCGGCCCGGGTCGGCCCAAAAGGCCTCCGGCCCACCGGGCATTTGCCCGGTATGCCAGATGGTCAGTCCAGCCATGGCTATGGGCTATGACCTTGAGATATTTCTTTCTGTCCAAGCTGTTCTTTGTATACATACTAATTAACCCTTTAATTCAGTGGACTCCCTACTGCTGGATGAATTATACATTTATACACTCCCTGTAGGTATTTATCTAGGCCTATATTGAGATCTGATCATAGCAAAGGCTGATTTACACTGTTTAATGAATTTGTAAAGGAGTTTACACATTTTCTGCACTGCACATTAAGAAAAAACACCTATTCATGGTCCATACCGTAGTGTAATAAATACAGACCATTTATCGTTATGCTTCTTTGAACAGAGATGAATGTACAAAGCAAATGCTCCGTCTAGTCTTGAGTTTCATACCATTTGTCCATCATGACACTGATGTGACCTTCTGAACAAATCCACTATAGTATTATAATTTAATATAATTAAATTATGTTGCATTGCATAATAATTGGAATTTATTTATTTTATTTTATATCAGTGTGCTATCACCCTGTTTTCCTTGGTGTCAAAGTTAAATCTTGTTATGTTGCTGCTAAAACTATATAATCCCCAGGAGAAACAATCAAGTTTCATCTAATCGGAGATTAACCTTACTGGTCAGAGGGACACAATGCCACAATGTTTATTTAGCATCCCTATTCAAAAGGTGGCATGGAAGACACACAGGCCAGGTCATCTGCTTGTATAGATACTGAGGTAAATGTAAGCAGACAGAGTATCTGTGGAAATATGATCTACATTATGTAGTCCTAAATAAGCTGTCACCCCCCATAATGCATGAAGGGAGGTGGCAAAAGTAGGTTTATTTCCATGTTGATAACATAAATTTGAAGTGTCAACACGGGGTTAGCTAATACCTGATCCTGCGAGGCTGCTCTCTAATCTCCTCAGCCACAGGGTGTTCTGCTTTGATTAAAATCACAAACCAGCCATTCTTCTATACACCTTTGGCCCAACTTCCTTTTACGAGGATTAGATGTATTCAAAAAGGCCCCAGGGTGTTTTTCACTTTGTTGTGTCCACTGGCAGAAATTTCACAATGGCATTTGTGGTGGCTTTTATCATATTAGGCAGTCTTACTGGTTTAAGGAGCCAACAGTAGCTGTAATGGACATTTGACTGGACTTAAAATGCACTTTGTTAGACTTTGTTTGATTCTAAACAGGGCCTCACAATGAGGTTCTGTCTGTAATTTAAGTTATCCAGGTCTTTGATAGTATTTTGTATTTGCGAAGCATCTCAGACATCCAGGTTAGGCGACATATAATAGGGGCAATATTTGCACAGAAAACAATGTTGAACTGCAACATTTCACTGTACATATTATCAGTTATGTTTTGAATTATAAGCTTGCTGTTCCTATACTGTACTACTTTGTTATTTTTTTGGTATGAGACACAGGTGGCTTTCTGCTGAATCACTGTCTTCTGTACTGTGCTCCAGTGATCTCCGTTATGAATGACCCAGCAGACAAGAGCTGCCATCTGCTTTAGAACTCTTGTTGGCATGTTTCTGGCTCTCAGATCTGAAAATGGTATGTGTGTGTGAGGTTTCTAAAGCCTATTCCTTTTCTCTGCCTTTCTGCCTGCATCCCCAAATCTCTGGTGTGTGTTCCTATCCTCCATTTATTCCTGTTACGATTTAGTCTCCCTACAGTATATGCATTTTAGTGCATCAATAGTTCCTACCCACGATGCTGTGTAGCAGATACATCATCACTCATTAGCTCTGTAAGCATGCTTGTCTTGGAAAACCACTAAGTATTCACAGCTAAATACTATCCACTGCTACATCGGCTGTCTCTCATATAGGGGCTGTATCACCTGTCAACGCAACGGTCCCACTACAGTATTACAAGGTCTAACTCAGAATTGATCAAGGTCTCTAGTCAGTTCCATGCTTCGCTGCTTGCATATAATTAAATGTATGCGGACAGTAGCAGAGATCTCTCTAAATCTACACAAGTTAGAGTATTGAGTATCTGCAGATAAACTGCAGTCCCTGCAGGAATTGCCTACAATTGTCTACATTTCAAATTTCTTCACATCCTTTCTTCT